>KK113265.1:207952-269186 GCA_000611955.2 Stegodyphus mimosarum | reverse complement strand
GGAAGAGAGTACTTAGGAAATGACCTGAGTTACGTGAGTCAGAGAGGTAGAAAGTACACGTTTGTTGTCGATAATGAAAAATAACTAATTCCAGACTGTAGTTTCAACCGAAGAGATAACCCATTATTATGGCAAATATTTTAATACTCTGGGAAATGAAGAACTTCAAAAATAACATGCATTTTAAAGAACTAATTAATAAACATGTAGAAATATCAAGGTTCCTTATTAAGCTTCAGAACTTTTACAATTAACTAAGTGTACATTACTTGAAAATTCCAAGATACGAAGTTTTTAAGAATAATTGTTGCGATTTAAGAAAAACTGAAAATATTCCTAGAAGCACAAGACGACGTAAGCGAATATGGTAAGATAGTTAAAGAAAATATCGAAAAATTTGTCTTAGTGACTTCGCAGAAATTTTAGAGTTCCAAAGTATAAGGATGATAGATTTATATGTAATATAAATATAACGCCATTAAGATTTTCAGTTTTTCTTCTGTTTGAGCCTGTCATTAATGTATTGTGGTCAAATTTTTAAATGAATTTGATATAACTTGCAAGTAAGCCTATATTCGGAAATACAGATAAACCGCATATTTCTTTAAATGTCCTAAAAGATACTGAGCTAGCCTAAAGATAAACGCAAGAAACTATAGAAATAATGTTTCATTTTAAGAAAGCATTTCAGTGGTACTGGATGATTAAATGCAATCATTTTAATAATTTAATTCTGACGCTTAGCAGTTTATGCAAGGGTCGGATAAAAAGTAATGTCATTGCGTCGATAGTTCTGAAAGGACTTTATTATCATAGGTACACTGCGGGGGGGGAAGGGGGGACAGTTCTATATTTCCCATTCTACTGGCCCGATTGATGAAATTCAACTTGCGTTTTTCATGTCTCGAAAGCGCGATTCAGGATATATATTAGATTTTTATACAGCATTGTTCTAATATAGGTATTTTGATACAAAATCGAACTTTCTCTGAAATAACATGCCAATTTTTCTCATATTTTGATTCTACGACTCAAATTATGCCAAACTGCCAAGTTTGTAAAAATCGCAGGAGTAGGTTTTAAAAACATTAGCTCTCAAAATTTTAAGTCCTCAGTGTTAATTAAATTTCATATATATTTATTAATATCTCTAAATTATCAAGTTTACTTGATAACGTCTTTCGGGATTCGAAATTTAGGCTTAATTCAAATATAATTCGCATATTTTTTATGATTTATAAATTTGAACTTTTTTTATACATTTTTTGGAAACATTTTTGTACTATAACCTATAACATTTTTAACATCATCTTAAAGTACATGTATTTCTAAGCATACCTGCAAAAAATTAGAGTTTTTTATTCAGCATTTCTTAAGATACACGTGAAATTACATTTTGGCGCGTTCTGAAATTTGACGTATTTAATATAAGCAATAATGATGAAAATGTGGCTTACGTATGTAGTATCTGGTGACTGTTCGGCGGTCAACAAAGCGCGCTTGGCGTGTTTAATCTTTTCTTCCAGGAAGGGTTACTGTTTTAAGGGAGTCGAATGTTAGCTGCGAGAGCAAGGTGCGCTATTTTTGTTATGCTGTAAGAGCGATGGACTGCTCCGAGATAAATATTTTACTTTGAATGTTAGTTTATTAAATGTTTTGTTTCGTCGTCTTTGATAGTGCCTTGTTGAACCCGAAGCCATTACAACGCACTTTGTAAAAAATTTTTTGAAAGAATGAACGATGGATCTTTTTTCCTGTCGTGTGTCAATGAAAAAAAAGGAAAGTAACTAGGTTACTATAAATTAAGAATTTCGTCAAGTGAATTATTCTTGGTGCAAACTGAAAAAAATACGCCAAGATAAATTTTTAAATTTCTCCATAAATTTCTCGCTAAAAATTACAAAATTTAATATCTAGGCATAATTTGAGTCGTAAAATTGAAATATGAAATATATATATATTTCCTATGATATATATATATATATATATATATATATATATGTTATTTCAGAAAAAGTCCGATTTTGCCTCAAAATACGTATGTTACAATAATGCTATATATAAATCTAATATATATCCTAAGTCGGGTTTTAAGGTCATGAAAAACGCAATTTGAATTTCGTCAATCGGCCCAGTAGAACGGGAGATATAAAACTGTTCCCCGTCTTTCTTTCTTTCTTTTCTTTTCTTTTTTTTCCCCCGCAGAACAAGAACTTGTAGTTAAATCTCTCAATATAATCACCTGTTGCATCAATCATCCTCTTTCAAATTATTAGAAGGCGCCGTGTACAATCACCAAATACACTGTTGATCTGTGGATGTCGTCTCCTAATCTCCTCTTTTTCGTAATAGATCCTCTTTACTGTTCAGTGGCCGCCCTAATAACCTCCTCTTTACTATAATAGATCTATTATAATATTTAATGGAACCTATGAACTGCTTGTTTCATTTCGGTGAAGAAGTTATTGTCACACGCATTCATACGCTGCCAGTATGGCGTGTGTTCTGATATCTCCAATCGCCGCTCTCGCAGGCGATCCGTAACATTATTACACCGCGCATTGTCATGCAAGATGATGGGATTCATCATCTGAAACAACACCTGTGTCCAGCACGCTGAAGAAAGCAACGGCACTTGTCGGCGCATCCTCCTTCAGGACAAGGTACGGTGTCATAATGTGAGCGCTATCATGGGCCTGCTGCTAAGGTGGCGATGGAAGTACTGGAGCCTCCGCAATACTGGCCAATATGATTGCGTGTAATTATGATCTCTTCGCCAAATTGAAAGAACCATTTCGAAGGTTCCATTACAATTTTATAATAGATCCATTACAGTAGACAGTATGTTATTAGGGAGGTTATCACCGAGACAAGTGGGCGTGGTGAAGGATCCATAACGCCCTTTAGTAATTTGGCAGAAGGTGGTAGACATGAGATGCGATTATGTTGAGAGATAGCAACTGTTTCTACCTACGGCAATAAAGTGTTTTCAGAACTGCCGACATATTATTATTTCTTCTGCTTCCCTAGCAGGTAGACTCTCATCGAGAATGCTATATCCAACCTCTGTAGCACGAATGAAATTTTTCAGTGCTATATACAACCCTTGTAACATGGATATGAAATTTTTAGAAGGTCCTACTAATACACGTATGATGATTACTCAAGAATTTTACAGAGAGAAAAATTCACATGTAGATGAAAGGAATAGTTCTGCTACCACTGTACTTGGTAATTCCTTTGTGTTTTATGTAACTTGGGAAATTTTTCTGACAAAAATCTCATTTTCAGTGAATTATTCACATCACAGCAATTGGGTGCGCATATCCTGACAATAGAATACATTTGCGTAATTGAAAATCAATATCTTAGTTGAGAAATGTTTCTTTCTTTTGTAGTTATTGTAATTGTAAAGACTGCACTTTTTATATTGGCTGGGAGAAGCCAGGTGTTAATTTCTAAATTTTGGAGTATCGGAGCTTTACTGAAGGCCCACAGGAAGGATGATCAAAATCGTTTTAATAAAACAATAATAAACAAAACAATAAATAAAAAGCAAGCAAAATGTAAAGAAATCAAAATAATAATAAATTAATTTCAATTTATAGTAAATAAATAAATGATAAATTAAAATATCATGAAAGTCAAATGAAATAATAAAACAAAAATGCATAAATTAATAATAAAATTAAATAAAATATTTCAAAGAATTAAAGAAATAATAGGACAAATGAGAGGCGAGTAAGTTTTTCTTGAGCAAAATGAAAGGAAGATAAATATTTGAGTAGTAAAGGAGCTTTTTTAATATTGCTTGTGTAGTTAATCCTATTCAAGGTTCCCCCTGCACTTAAGTTGGAAATACGGTTTCGCTGAAGAACTGCTAAATACCGGCCTGAGGTACGTCTGAAATTAAGTTTAGGGAAAGGCTATAAAACTGTTTTAGTCCCGAAAGACGTTAGTTATCCTAATGATCCAGAAATGAGTTATGAAATCAAGGAAACTAGATTTATAATGCACTAAGTTAACAATTTACTTTTGTATGTTCACATTCTGTATCTAACCTGTCTTTGGCTTTTCACATATTTCATGTTAACTCCTGGCACACAAAGTTGGGTGTCTAATTAGTCGCTCACAGTTTGTCATTTCGGCGTTTTTCTGCTTCACCATATTTCATTGCATTTGAAGTTTTATAATTCCCAATATATTTATTACATTGCTATATAATTTCGCAAATGACGGGTCTTGCATTGGCGAAAATATAGTCCCCCATAGAATTTGGGCTGCAGAAGTCCAACTGCAAACCGATGAGTTAGAAATGTTATATATGAAGATTAAAATTCGGATGAGTGAAAAAAGAGATGGAGAAAGAAAATTAATATATATTTATAATCTGAAAGGTTTCAGATTTTAAATTACGTCCAAATGGGAGTTTTTTTAACGTTTTGTGTGTTACCTTTATTTATTAAATATCATGTTCTTCGCACTTAAACCATAAAATTCAGTCCAACAGCAATATCGCAAAATAATTTTAAAATGAGCATATCTTTAGAATTTCCGCTACACAGTTCCGCGCGATTAGGATAAAAATGTTTTTTCTGTACAACGTTGCCATTGCTCGCTTTGAAATCGTTGAGTTTGTTAGTCAAAAATTCGTTAACATTTTACCAAATATGAAATCGATCATTTAATGCATAACGAATTTTTATTTCGAGGCTGTATGCCGCAATCAAAACAATACCGAGAGTTCAAGCTAAAGTGAAAAATGACATATTTCAAGAACTTAAAAAGAAAAAAAAAAGTGAAAAACTTACCAGAAAAGTCCAGCCTAGCTCAGAGAAGCTTCTAACAATATTTCTTGAATTGCCTAGAACAGATGAAAGACTTGAGGTACTGAAGGTGAAATAGCTTATTTCTGCAAAGCAAGAGATCTTTCAAGCCAGGAAAGTAGACGATACAATGTTTCCAATGCCAATTTTTCGATCAGTGGGCAGCTGAGTGTCAAGCAGCCCAAATATATTAAATACGCTGAACAGCATCTAATATTTATTTATTAGTAGGATTCACAAAGAACAAAGCTATGAACAACTGGCTTTCAGAAGAACAGTTCTCAATTTGTGAAGGATTTCCAGAATTCTGAAATTTAGAAGGTATAAAAGTCCTCCTAAAATGTTTTTCTTACTGAAGTTACACAGTAGACTAAGCGATCTAAATTGAAAAATTACTTTCGAACAAACTCAAATTTTGGCCAAAAGCTATGAAATGTTTCCATAGTTTCGGCTGAAGTTCTAAACTTTATCTTTGTAATATTTGATGCAAATATTACAAATGCCCCTGGATTATTTAAGATCACGTAACTTCCCATAATTTGATTCCAGTTATTTTACGAATTTGTCCAAAATACTGTGGATAGGATCTTAGGCAAATGTTGAATTACACAATGTAAACTCAAGCGGCTGGATTTGCTAATGCTGGGAAATGAGTATCACATATTCGCCTAATTTATCTGAACGTACATCTGGGCGTGATAACTGGACATACATTTGGTGCATATAATGAATTATTGGACTTCTTTGTGATACTGATGACTCATTTGATACTCATGACTTTGTGAGACTGATGACTCGAGAATTTCTCTTCCAAAACAGAAAACGTTTCTTCTTCTAGATATCTTTCTGAAAGTGTTATAACTCCATGGGTCTTTTTTAAGACATGAGTTCACGGAACGTTAAACTCTTTAAAAAAATGTATACTTTCTTGATTGTAACGAAACATTGTAAACACCATTTGTACCATAAATTTGCTTGAAAATAAGGCAAAAATGGTAAGTAAAAATTTCATCAAATTCATTCATATGTTTCAAAATAAGAAAAACAGTAGAAAGAAACGATTATTTATTAGCAATTTTCAGTTCGCTAATTTTTAAAACATATTTGCAGAAACCAATTCATTAGATCAAATTTGCTCATAATTCGGATGAGATTAAAGCCTTGCCAATATTTTGCACTTTGTTCAAGTTAATTAAAGCTCATAAATATATTATTTTTTATTCAGATCTCTATTCCCAAATATTAATATTTATATATTCTTAACTGTAATGTCAGAAGGATTGACTTACCAGCTTTTTCATGAGAATTTTAAACGCAGGAGAAACTGTAGCAAAACATTTTACAGCCGTGTTGGTCCGAAAATGGCGGTCAGCGGGCCACACCCTATCCACCAGTCTTATTCTTTCCAATTAATTTTTTTCTTTTCGACTTGCTGAATAGCAGCTTTGGAACGTATCTGTTCGTGTCTGTAAAATGCCTCTTACGTCTAGACAGATTTTGAAATGATTCTATAAGCTTTCAACACAATAAGAAAATTTTGAAAAGCTTTTGGAAAAGCTCAGTTGGTGAAAAACCGAGAGCTTTAGAGAAAACTGCATTGTGTCTACACAAGGAACCTTTCCTCGGCGCCATGAGAACGAAAACTTAGAGCGAGGATCTGTCTATACTCGCTTTTGTGACTGACAATTCCATTCGATTGTCGCCAGTGTATTCTCCGGAATCATTTCAAATATTATCAGGAATGCAACATAAGAAATTGAAGTGGACTTCAAACCACTGGTGAGAAATTTTAGTAAAGTTAATAGCTTATATTAAATTAAATACGAAATAGTTTACAAAAATACATTGTATTGTAAAAAAATTCAAATTTGGGCTTGCAGATGCCCATATTCGGGTGGAAACGTTCAATATACAAAATTTGGTCTACGCACCGTTGTTTTATCCAAGTGCGAGAAACTTACATATATTTATGCAGATGCTTCATTATTTTGTAGAACTATTAGGTCATTTCGAAGCAGGAGAGTCGAAAATTGCGCAACGCCCTCGCCGGTACTCGAACCACGCACCTGTCGAATACGCGCCGAACGTGCTGACCGCTACACTATGAAGGCGGGAGAAATATCTTATAATTTAATTTCTTTAACTATAATACAGAGCTCTAATATTTGGTGGCAACAATTTGAAAAGCGAACCGACATTTATAGTGAATCAACGCAACATGCCAAAACGAAATTAATAGTCCTTCTGAGCAAATTGCCCCTTTGGGAAAAAAAAGTGTAATCACTAACATTCGAATATGATAAATAAATCAGAATTCGGTACTGAATTAAAAAAATTGCAAACAATATACGTTTGACGTTCTAATGGTAATGTTTAAGCTTCAGATCAGTTTTATTTGGTCATCAGAGATTTACGGTCTACCATACCTTAGATATTCAGAAAACATTAATTTGTCATATCCTAAGTGCTATTAGTAAAAAGAAATGTTAAGGGGTTAGTTTTTTTTTTGACATCTAATTACTTAATTTTTATGTTTTAGAAGATGGCATGTTCAAATTTTCTGCCAAACGGAACTTCGCGAAGGCACATAGAAAACATAATTATAGAATTTCAATAAGTCGAACTTAGTACACACAAATTCTGGACAAAATGTAGAATTCGAAATTACATTATCTTTCCTCAAAAAGCTGAATTTAAATTATTAGTCCAAAAGGGCAATTTGCCCAGAAGGACTATTAATTTCATTTTGGCATTTTGCGTTGATTCAACAAAAGTGTTGTTTCACTTTTCAAATCATTACCGCCAAATATTATCGCCCTGTATTATATTTAAAGAAATTAAATAATGAAGAATCTTCCGATTTTAATAAAACAACGGTACCTAGAGCCATCAAATTTTGAATATTGAAGTATATTGAGTATGGGCATCTGGAATCCCAAATTTGAAATTTGGAATTTGTTTTATTATCGATTTCATATTTTGCTAAACTTTCACGAAATTTTGGTTAACAAACTCCAGGATTTCAAAGGGAACAATGGCAACGTTGTACAGAAAAAAACATTTTTATCTCCGGGACGCGAGACTGTGTATCGGAAATTCTAAAGATACGCTCATTTTAAAATTATTTTGTAATATTGCTCTTGAACTGAATTTTATGGTTTAAGTGCAAAGAACATGATATTTAATAAATAAAGGTAGCACACAAAATGTTAAAAAAAAAGCCCCTTTGGACGTAATTTAAAATTTAAAACCATTCAGATTTTTCTTTTCCTTTTTTTTTTTTTTATTTTTATTTTCTTACTTCACTTTCAGTTTACCGAAGTTAGAATTCTGACTCAATTTGTTGTGGACGCTATGATGAGTCAATATATGGGATAATTTAGTAACTTGTGGGGTTTGACTTATTTAATTCCAATGTTCGATCTTAGAACCCCACAAACACTAACAAGCGAATAACCGCTTTAAGTGTGTGAACAAACACGCAAGACGTAAGAAAATGATTATGAAATTAAACTAAACTAACTTAACTAAAGCTACCTAAAAGATATAGAAGAAGACATCAGGTTTCTAAGTAGTTGACCCTTAAGTATTAATTAAATCGACGAAGCCAAGCAAGGGCCTAAAGCATGGCCGAACGTAGTATCTAGGAGAGACGTAGCCAAATGGCAAACGCGCACTAGTCAGGAAACTCAGACTCTCTCTCTGGAAGTCGGCGAAACATCGACTTAAATCGTACTCTTATTCATTTGATTAACTGCGTTTCTGAAAACATTCTGCTAGGAAATTGTAAGCTGAAATTAGAATAGACAGAAAAGTTGCATAACTTAAAATAACTGTTAATAAAATTAGGATAAACCTTACAAACTTAAATGATAGTTTCAGAATCGATTAAATTTAATTGAATTCACAATAATAAAAGAAGACGTTACTTTGTTTTTGCGAAGCTTAGTTTCTGTAAATTATCAAGAAATCCACTATTCTGCTAAGTTTCCAATGTAAACAAATATGGCTGCTATAGTAAAAAAATTAGGCTTAGCCACACTTAAACAAATTGAAATTGTTGGTAATTCTACAACTATTGCATGAAAGTTAACTAAATGCATAAAAACTTTAACCAGAAGGTAAAAACAACATAATTTAATCATTTTTAAGGCAAAAAATACACAATTTACCAACGTATAAGAATAAGAAAACTGAGCTCAATGAGCCGAGTAACAGAGTGGGTGTGTGTGTATATATATATATACTTTTGGTGCGGCCGATTGCCACCAAAAAGACGTGCACAACTACATGCTATAGGAGTTCTAGATACAAAATTTCAACTTTCTAATGCTACTCGTCCTGAGTTATGCGAGATACATACATACATACGGACAGACGTACAGACGTCACGAAAAGTCTCTTCTGAATCCATTTTAAATCAATTTTATAATGCGTTTGAGAAAAAAAAAGAGTCCTTTACTTTGTATGTAATAAAAAAGAGTCCTTTATTCTTTTATCGGTACAGATGCCACGCAAAAACATCGTTAAATTGCATTCGATAGTGGTTAAAATAGATATTTTCGTTGAAATATGGTACCAGGAATTTTTCGTGATTGCAATACTTCCTTTACTTCGTACAAGGAAGTAAAAATGGAATATTTCTTTCCTTTTATAAATTAAGCTATTATGTTAGGCCTTGCATTTCCCCCAGAAACATGTAAATCCTTGTAAATATCGTATTTTACCATAAAAAGAACATGTGATAAGGGATTAAGCAGAAGATGACGTAGTAAGCGAAGTTCTTCTACTGAATAGGAATGATAAAAACGGGCTAAATTGCACAGACCAACAACTGAAATATTTTATATTTGAAAAGGCGGTGTGACAGACATTCGGATAGCAGCCTAAAGAGATTTAGTGATACATATATATTTAGAACCAAACCATCATCATTCAGTCGGAAATTTTCAAAATAAGAACCAGGCAACTCTTCAGCTTGCAAATGGAATTTTGGCAGATGAAAAACATAAATATATCTCTGGTGATTACTAATTTTAATACCTCATATAAAAAGGTGCAACAGAACTAAGTTTACTTTTAGATTTATAAATCGAATGAAATATGTCTTTCAGAGCGAATTATAAGAAAAATGTGTGGATTATTGTTGTAGGTAAAGAGTCGAGAAAGCAAATGGCAGGAAAAAAAGGTTGAGACTGCTACAGAATTCGCTTTAAGAAGCGTGTAATGAATCGAAAGTGATAGTTGAAATCTTGAAGGTATTTTGCACTTATTAGATAGCATTTGTATCAAAATATTGCGAAGAATATCACCTTTATTTCAATAACACGCACCTGTATGCGTGTAATGTTCATGCAAACAGACAATGAAATGCCTAGCGGCGGCTATTGATCTGGAATCGTAAGCGTAACAAGATCCCACGAATTTTGTCCCTTTTAAACCATCATGCAGAAACTACAGATGCATTTCAGATTTTCACTAATGGAAATAAATATTTATCTCAACAGCGAGAATAAATCTAGACAGAATTCTCTAAAGGAATTGTTCAGGCTATTTTGGTAGGGATACTGAGAGAAACTTTTAATGATCTTTTTATGAGAAAATTATAATTATAGCTTTTATAAAAATCAATACTATTAGTAGACATTCTTGTTATATATTAAAATTTCGTAAATCTATATTAACAAATATATTCATTAACCTTTTATTACACAACTAGTCTATTAATGCCATTTAATTTTTCAAGTAGGCCATATATGCAATAAAAAAAAAGTGGAAATCCAGCTAAATTTGAAATGAAGCATAATTTGGCATTTACAGAGGCTGTTCGCACATTTTTTAGACGATGTATATTGTATTCACAAAACTAAATTACATAAAATTCTTGTGTTTTAAATGTTCTATTTGACATCCTTTATTCTGAACTCTCTTTCGACACCGCAGTTTCCAGGATAATAATGCCTTCTGAAGTGTCAAAAGAGGTATTCTATCCCATTCCTCTCGAACAGCTTTCCAGAGTCCTGTTAGGGTTTTGGGACAACGTTTGGATAATGCAGTTTTTAAAAGTCCGAGAGCACAAAAATCCATAGGTGATACATCGGGAGATTTAGTAGGGATATCAGTGAAGGGTATGGCCTCGATACCAGCTTTTTGTTCCATTTCTTTTAGGAAATTTACAGTGGATTTTGATGTGTGACTGCTAGCTTTGTCCTGATGGAGTCTCACAGATGGAGTCTCACTGTAGGTAAAGCGATGGTATTTCATTCAGAAAAATTGGCAATAAAATATGTTCCTGATAGTATTTGAAGTTAATCTTGACATTTTTTTGCACTCCCTTTACTTTTAACTTGTCATTATAAGAAAAACAAGCAGCAATCACGAATTCCTTAGAAAAACTTTCTTTCGATTCTTTGAACCAAGTACTTAAATTTTTTTCTCCACTTTTATGATAATAAATGGCTCTTTTTTCGTTACAATCATTTAAATACACCCATGCTTCATCTATTGTGACAATTGTTTCCATTTTTCTTTGGATAAGTGTATAAGGTATATCTCCCACATTCTTAGCGTGCCTTCGTGGTGTAATGGTCAGCACACTGAGCCGGTATTTCAGAGGTCCGTGGTTCGATCCCCGGCGAAGGCATTGCATATTTTTCATCTCTCTTGTTCCAAAAAAATACCTAATGTCTGTACAGTGGCGCCCGAACTAAAAGGGTTGTGGATGATGACTCTCCACACCCAGGATTTGGCGACTAGGTCCCCTAAAACCCTAGTCGCCCTTTAAAAAGGGGAGTATATAAGGTATATCTCCCACATTCTTAGTGTGCCTTCGTCGTGTAATGGTCAGCACACTAAGCCGGTATTTCAGAGGTCCGTGGTTCGATCCCCGGCGAAGGCATTGCACATTTTTCATGTCTTCTGCTTCGTAATAACCTAATGTCTCTACAAGTGTTTCTCATATAGAATTCTGCAGCCCCCCCCCCCCCCAGCAATATGCTTCGGAAGAAGACGATGCACATTCTGTTTTTTCGCTTCTTAAGATTTAAATCAACCTTTATCATTTTTTTACAGTGGACATCGAGCATTTTAATGATTTTGCAACTGTCCTTTGACTAAGGGGATTTTCTTTTAACATTAAACAACGAACCTTTGCAATAGTCGAGGATGTCCGTTTTTTCCTTGGATACTTGTTTGGAATTTTTGTCCCATTCGAGGCTCCAATTTGACGTTTTTTTTTCCTTTTTTGTTGATGATACTATCTATTGACGCTTTAGATATCACAAAACCATGACTCTCACATCGTTTTTGTATAACGGAGTATGCATATTTCTCTTCGGAAAGAGAGTCAATGTAGCCTTCGAACCACTGCTTTGTTAAATTCGCCATTTTGAATAAAAACAAAACTTTCAAGCCACAGACGATAATTTTGATTTCTAAAAACATAGTACAATTGCAATTACTTCTTTTGCAGCAAACGATTTTTTATTACCGCTTACCAAAATCGTCTAAAAAATGTGCGAACAGCCTCTGTAATTTATAAGGCATTTTTCCCACCTTCTTAGCATGCTTTCGTGGTATAGTGGTCAGCACACTCGGCGCGTATTTGAGAGGTCCGTCGTTCGAGTCCCGGTGAGGGCATTGCTCAATTTTTCATCTCTTCTCCTTTCAAAAAATACCTAATGTCTTTACAAATTAACAGCTGTTTCGCAAAAGTTCTCCTCTTCTGAATTTGAGGAGGAAAATATGTAACATACGAATAAAAACAATAAGTTCGCCTTTATTTTAAGCGCCTTTAGAATAAAAGGAAAGAAAAAATATTAATAGGATTGGTTAATGACAATAAGAATAGAAACTGAAATTAATGGAAAGGATTTCGAAGAGGCAGAGAAAAAATTTGATAGATTTTCTTCTTTCTCCTTTATTTTTTTAAACTGGGAAGAGAGGAGATTTGGTGACAATTTTGCATTTTTGAGAAGATGCTTATTTATTAGGGAAAATTGATGTTGGAGTATAAGGCTTCAGTATTATTGTCAGTTCGCTGATAGCATTAATAAAGAACACTGAGACGTCAAAATCAAATAATTAGAAACTTTTGATTAAACATGCTTCAGCTTTAGCAAGACGAGGAAACGTTTTTACACCTGAAACCTAATACATATTTCCATTTGAATATTAAGAATGTTTTTTTCCTCAAATGAGAATTTTTTTATAACAGTCTCTCTTTAACTTCCAGATTTTTCATCCATTCTCCAGTGCACGGAATAAATTAATAAATAAAAAGACTTGCCATCATTTTCAATACTGCTTGTAACTGCTCAAGTAATGAGATTAATGTTTTTTCTATTATTTAATCATGAATGCTGTATTGCCATTCATTTCAAACGCCCTCATATTCTTAGTGATTTTGCTGACTAAAAACATTGGGAAACTATAATATTTGCAATTAAAAAACTATGCAGCTTTTAGCTTTTAATGAATCCTTCATTATTTATAAGGGATAATGTTGGATTATATAAAGTTTTTTCTTCTTTCACATTGTTTTATCAACATTCCTTAATTGCATTAATTTAAGGGTTGAAAAGAAAGTATTCTTTATGTTATAATAGGTCATTTATTATGCCAAAATGGGAAATGTACTTGCCTTAAACACAAAGTCTTTGTGAAGGCTAAGGAAAGCCTTCACGAAGATGTGATTCATATTCGCATTGTATCTGAGGAAAGATATGAAAGATTTCGAAGATGCAAAAGTGGTAAATGATCTTATCGATTGGCAAATCTTTCCTTAAGTTTTTTCTGTTATTGTTATTGTGCTTTGCTATTACGATGGCGTGATCACCACTACTTACTACTATTACAGCTAGTAATATTTATTGCTAATGCTACTTTTTTTTAGCTACTAGGATTGCTACTACTATATTACTACCAGTACGGCTAAACATTATTCTCACAACGATGTTAAATGACCATCGAAGACTGCTGCTATTTCGGATCGAAGACTGCTGCAGAATTACTGCTGCTATTTCTATTACTACTGTTACCACTATCACGAATCATTATCATCACGATGACGATGATGATGACGTCAACTACGAAATGCTGCTATTTCTACAGTTACTACTACTACTATTATTATTGTCACTATTAATCAGCAGTTAATTAATGATTATCATTAATAATTATCATAATTATTATCACTATGAATTTGTAAATAGACTGAATACTTCATTCAATACTTAGAAATCTTATATTGACCGATCGCTGTGATATACGAGGTGTTGGAATTGCAGACTTATTCTTGTAAAAATTGATACTCTGTATATATTTTTATTACGAAATTCCTTAAGATAAGCTGCAGCATAAAAAAAGAATTCGGCGATAAGTAAGATATTCGTTAGAAGAGATTCTATTAAAAAGAAATCTAACATTGTGTACAGTTCCCCGTATACTAAAAATTCTATTTAACAAAGTACAGAGGCTGTTCATACATTTATTAGACGACTTTTCTGTAATTACAGAAACATTTTACCTAAAATTTTCATGTTTTAAATGTTCTATTTTATAATCCTTATTTTTCACTATCTTTGTGCACCGTAATTTCCACGACAGTAGAGCCTTTTGTAGTATCGGATTCCAAAGTCTAAGGAGGTCGTAGATCGACGTTTGGACAACCCTTTTTTAAAAAGTGTGCAAAAATATATTGATGATAGAAAGGAAGATCTAGTACGGGTATGAGTAAAGGGTATGGCTTGAATACTCATTTCGTGTTCAATTTTTTGCAGGAAATCAACAGTAGATTTTGACATGTCGCTGATTGCTTTATCTTGATGCAGTTTTTTGATAACCGTGTGTGTAAAGAGAAGTAGTTCATATTTAAAAATTGGGTATAAATATGTTTTCGATAATATGTGGAGTTTATCTTTACATTTTTCTCCGCTCTCTTTATTTTTAATTTGCCGTTATATGAAAAACCAGCAACAATCATAAACCCCTTAGAAAACCTTTCTTTAGATTCCTTGAACCATGTTTAAAGACATTTTTTCCCTCTTTGATGGTGATAAATGGATCTCTTTTTACTGCAGTCATTTAAGTACATCCAAGATTCGTCTACTGTGATAGCATTTTCCTATTTTTGTCCGGATAAATGTTTCTCATAAAGAATTCTGCAGCGCGCTCTGCATTCGGCAATATGTCGGGGAGAAAGACGACGCGCATTATATTTTTACGCCTTTTTAAGTTTCAAATCAGCATTAATTACTTTGTTTACAGTTGACACTGAGCAGTTTAATGATTTTTGCAACCATCTTTTGACTTGGCAGATCTTCTTTTAACATTAAAGATCTTACTTTTGCAACATTCGAAACATTTCGTTTATTCCTTGGATATGTATCTGGTACAATTTTTCCACCTGAAGCTAAATATTGACGTTTTTTTCTTAGTTATTGACAACATTACCTGTCGCCGCTTCAGGTATCGAAAACTCATGGCTTTCACAACGTTTTTTTAATAACTGGATGTGAATAATTGTCTTCAGAAAGAACACAAACATAGTCTTCCATCCATTGCTTCTTTAAAAGCGACGTTTTGCATGAAAACAAAATTAAGTAGCAGACGATAATTTATATTTTCAAAAATATAGTTGCAGTTAAAAAAAATTCGAAGCAGAAGCTTGTTTTTTAACAGCAAAGCAAAATCCTTTAACAATGTCCGAACAGCCTGTATTTATTAATTAGACTTTAATAAATTAAATCAAGAAATCTTGCAACAATTCCATGAAAAATTAGTTAAATATATTTAAATTAATATTGCATAATTGAATGATGTATGTGCTTTATAAATATTGCAAAAACAAATGCTATAATGTACCCAAAACGAAATTGTTAACACCCAGAAAACAGTTTTTGTCTTTTAGCAGCCATCACTTACGAGACAAGAGTTAAGGCAAATGTGCGAGTTCGGTCACAAGGTAAAGAGCTGACAAGGAAAGTCGTCCAACTTCGAACTTCCAGTTTTTCTGCAAAAGATATGCGCTCATCTGGAAATACATAATAGTTAAAAAATGAAAAGGTAATATTCTATAGATATACAAGTAAAAATTATAAGAATCATGAGATTTAGATTTATAGCGTTTCTAATTTTTCAAAATGAGTTTTGAAAATTTGAAAAGTAACTTTCGATTCACGAAACAAACATTAAAAAAAAAAAAACCTAAGAAGAAGAATAAAAAGGGAAGTATAAATTTTACTTTATACAGTAGTTTAAAATATTACTATATATTAAGTTACTCTAAGTTATTAATATAAACTTAAAATGAGAATTTAATAGAACTGGTAGAAATTTAATCTTGAAAAATTAGACCAAGCACAGTTCTGGAAATCATTTTACTAAGGAAAGATGTCTCATATGGTACTCATTTTAACATTGTCATATACATTCGTCATCATGATATGCACTGGTAAATGCTCTGACTACGCATTGAATGTACAGCACACATCAGATGCAGTAAAAAGCTATCAAAGCATTAAACTTTTGTACATTAACTACATTTAGCCAACTGAATCGAACTGAAAAAACATTCATACCCAGTGGCGTACTAAGGCTAAAGCGGGCCGTAGGCAACATTGTAATTCCGGGCCTATTTTTCAGTCATGACACATACTTTGCGGTTGGTAGTTTGGTTTTAAAGCATATAGTATGTAGTTCCATTTAATTATCGGATTCCAAGAAAAAAAAAGGGAAAAAAATAATATACATGTACAAACATTAAATAAACATAATTTATTAAAACAAAAAATAATACTTAAACAAATAATACCCAGTTTGATTAATTATATTGCCTTTTTTCTCACCTTTAATTCTGCAAACTCGTTAATTAGTTTGTCATAATAGAGTTATTTAATAACTCTCTTTCTATATAAAGTAATGATAAACTATTTAATTTTTATTGGTCTAATGTGGATCTTAAATTTTTTTTAAATTCTGGCCATTACTGAGAATGATCTTTCACCGCTTGCATTGCTTATTGGAAGAGTTAAATAAATTCTCAGAATTATGTTTAAATTAGGCAATGTTGCAATAATATTATTTTCCTGAATAAATGACCACGTGGATACAGGCGAAATAATATTTTCTTTACTTATAAAAGTCTTAAATTGTAATACTTCATTTTTCAGTTCTGCTAGGTTTAAATTTTGTTCATAACATTTTAATTCCTCTATTGAAGAGTCACTAACATCACTATCATAAAAAATTGTTTTGAATTTATTGTTAATAGTGTTATTTCATATTTGAAGCAAATATGAAATCCGTAACACTACCCCCTTCCGAAGGACTGCACGTCCCGGGCAGTACAGTCTTGGACAGGAAGCCAAACTTACAACTAAGGCATCAATGCTATAATAAACATTACGTTACAATAACAAAATAAACAATAATTGCAATAAGTAACTTTTACTGGATGGCAACAGTAATTACGAGATATTTATTTATTAAACATTAAATGGACGCGCTCTTTTATTTTTATTTTTCCGACGTAGCTTTCTCTTCAAAAGTCGTATGCGTTGCACGGGAAAGTAAACCAATGTTTAATTTTTAGATTTGGCGCTCAAATTGACTGCAAGTTAAAATTAAGCTTTTTAAAGCTTCCAAAAATAGGAATTGTTTAAAAAAAAAAGCCAAAACTTCGAATTTCATATATTTGTAAATGAACATAAAATAAAGAGTATATAATCTGGTCTTCTTCGGGAGCATACAGTTAGACCAGACTTCTGAAAGACAGTTAATGACTTTTCACCGTGTCTTATAATTACCACAGAGACAGGGAAAGGGTGTAAAGGACCCTTTTATTAATCCAAATAAAGTTTAACAGACGGCACCAACTCGTGCTTACAAGAGCCAACAATTTTGGCTTAAAATCAAAGATAATGGATAAATTTAAAATTAATGAAATTTAAGTATAGACTAACGGCTTCCCAGTTTAACTATATAGCAAGCTGCCTCTGACCGAAGTTAGCAACATCGCCTTCAAGCAGGCAGAACACGCTCTGATTTTATCTTCCAAAACCTTCCTTTAGTTATTTCCTTCTGTTCATCTAATTCATTCATCTTCTGTTCATCATTGGAAATTTTCATTCTGGCAGGGAAAGGAAACGAGGTTTGATAGAAAAGTAATTTAACTTAAAATGACAAGTTGTAGAGACATTAGGTTATTTCGAAGCAGGAGACATGAAAAATGAGCAACGCCTTCGCCGGGAATCGAACCACGGACCTCTCGGTTACGCGTCGAGCATGCAGACCACTACACCACGAAGGCATGCGAAGAAGGCGGGAGAAATACCTTATAAAGTCAGGAAATTAAAATGAACCTTATAAGAGTAGAGATACATTTTTAGCCCAAGGAGCGTTAGCCCAGAAGGGCTATTAATTTTGTTTTGGCATTCTGCATTGAAAAATTTAAATGTCGGTTCACTTTTCAAACTGTTGCCACCAAATATTACAGCCCTTTATTATATTTCAAGAAATTAAAAAATGAAGAATCTGCTAAAATGTATGTATGTTTCTCGCATTGTGATAAAACAATGGTACCTAGAGCCACCAAATTTTGAATAATGTAATCTTCCACCGAATATGAGCATCTGGAAGCCTAAATTTGGAATTTGAAATTTGTTTTATTATCTATCGATTTCATGTTTTGTAACACTTCAACGAATTTTTGATTAAGAAACTCAACGATTTCAAAGCGAGCAATGGCAATACTATATGGAAAAAAAGCATTTTTATCTCCAGCGCGCGAGACTGTGTATCAGAAATTCTAAAGATATGCTCATGCGATATTGCTGTTAAATTGAATTTTATGGTTTAAGTGCGAAGAACATTATATTTAATAAATAAAGATAGCATACAAAACGTTAGAAAAACGCCTCTTTGGGCGTAGTGTAAAATCTGTTTCAGATTATTATTTTTTATTTTTATTTTATTTTATTTATTTATTTTTCAGTTCAAAAGAGCCTGTACAATGCTTTGCAAGGGGAAACTTTGCGTAAGTATCTTCTTGATCTAAGGCGATAAAAAGACAAATAATTAAAAAGGGGTGAACTTCTGATAGAAAGTTTGCCTTTGATGATTAAAAACTTGTTTTTTATTTGTTTCTGTTCTATTGCTTACTTTTGTATCATCTGCAAGAATTTAGCAGCAAATTTTAATTAAAAAATTTCCATTTTGTTTGTGTAGAATCAACTGCAGTTTTTCCAAGAATCAATATAAAGTACAGATTACAGTGCTATTGAAAAACTGAAAATGTTTTTCTTATGAAACGTTAAAATTATTCAAAATAAAAAGCAATACATAAAAAAACCTCTACTGCGTCTCTCTTTTCGAAGAACGTAGTGTTAAAAAAGGAACTGTTAAATCGATGTAATAGGAAATGAAAATATGCACATTTAAATTATATATGGCAGTGCAGCGCTGTTTTGAAGAATTAACGAATTTTTAAAGTTCTGCCAAATTTTGACAAAAAGTTAGGCGCTGGCAGTTACAAAGTTTGTATTTTTATAATTTTTTTTAGATTGTCTGTAGAACATTAGAAGCCAATTGTTTTACTATTATGCATTTCTAAATGAGTATTTTCATATATTATGTATCTATAGAGAGAAAACTTGAGAGTTTAAAATTGTAAGCCTTCCTTAGGCTTACAATATTGAACTAGACTTAAATAGATAGAGGTCAAACTACAAAGTATAAGATACATAGAGCTAACATTTAATTTTTCTGCCACAGCCGACGAAATAAAACTATGTGTTTTAGCTGTTGACTGAATTTGCTCTCAAAAGTCTTGAATTTAAATTAGCGTAGAAATAGTAATGAAAAGTGATCTACATCAGTAAATTCATATTCTATTATCTTTAAGTATTTCGAAATGCTACTTTAGTCTGTATAGCTGCTACATTACCATATAACAGTGCATATGCCCCATAAAAGTGCATATCGCAAAGTGTATTTTGTTTTGGCTTGGTTTATTTAATTATGGCAAAGCTCACTAGGGCTATCTTCCTAAGGGAAGGCATACCTTCATGGAGGACTTTCTAAGGCAAACTGACTTGCATACATCGGGAAAATCACGAAAACGCCCATGCAGTCGCCATTCGAAGGATTCGAACCTCGGACCAAACTACCAGTGTTCAGCGATTTTACCTCTCGGCCGCTGATCGGCGATAATGTGCTTTGAATAACCTATTTCTGTGCTATCATTATGCAGTACGTAATGTACATGTTCTTCAGGACATAGATATAATGATACGTAGTCATCTCTGCAAGCTTTGTTCTACTTGGTATCTCCATTGTAAATTCTGCATAACAACACTGATAACAGTATTGTAAC
Organism: Stegodyphus mimosarum; assembly: GCA_000611955.2. Lineage (NCBI taxonomy): Eukaryota > Metazoa > Arthropoda > Arachnida > Araneae > Eresidae > Stegodyphus > Stegodyphus mimosarum. Next base: position 248,987 of record KK113265.1, on the reverse strand, counting down.
TCCAGTGTATTAGTAATGAAGATGACAGTTCTGTTTTAACTAATAGAATAGCATCTGCATTATCACCTACTTGCTCTTAATAGTTGAACACTAATAAAAATGCTTAGGACTACACCACCATTGTCTTTTCCTACAAAAACAGCCATAACAGATATGTCTTTGCATGTGTGAATTTATCTAGAACCACCCGCAGACCTTAAACAGGCTGATAAGCAGCATTTCCACGTAGATCAGCTGCTCTTCGGTGGAGTAATATTGATTAAAATAAATTTATACTTGAATGTTGCAAAGTTCCTTTTAGATAATATATTATTTTTCTGATTATTCTCTCCTGTAAATTCTATTTTTTTTTTCAGTCTTCTCCAGAATGCAAATTAGGTGGAGTAGATAGCAAATATGTGAATTAGGAAGAGAGTTTTGGCAGTACATTAGCAAGCAGTTGATTTCGTGGGCCGTATATTTGTATCCGATCTGGTGTTGGTGAGTGAGTGGCTTGTAGTATTTCCTCATGTTTAGGCTTAGAGGTCGAGGCTAATTATAGTCGGGTTATTTGATACGATGTATGTAATTTATACGTGTCGTACATAATCCTATATGGGCATTAAATTTATTTACAATGGATAAATTTTGGTAAATTTTAATTGTGCCTATACGACATAATCTTTTGCTTAAGATTTTCATCGGGTCTATGTCTTTGAAATTTAAATTCTAGGTCAGTGTAAAGACAAGAATTTGCCCGTAACACGGAAAGATAAAATAGCTTGTATTTAACTATTTAATTAGGTTTAACCTTACAGCATCTCCCCAAATTTTATATGTGCTGTTCCTTTTTTAACCAACTAATAATGTACATCATACTAATCGGAAACTTATTTCGTAGGAACCATATAATTTTCATTTTAACAGAACTCTTTCTATTCTGCTACCTCGATTAACGCATAGATAAGGCAAAAGAAAATTAAGTAAAACTGTACTGTCTTTTCATTTATTATTAATAATATATTTTTTCAAAAAGCATTTAAACATCTAGATAATTACTGCATAATACTTTAGATAACATGCTTTACTTTCCTTTCGTAAGCCAGGAAATCTTCATTTGACTTAGTGCCAGTAAAATAATTCTGCGAAAGATGAACGGCAGAGCGCTACGCAGTAATTGGCGGTTCTCTTTTAGCTGGTATCAGAATTATAGAAAAATTCTAGATCCGAGTTGACGCAGAGGAGAAACCTGTTCCCCCCCCCCCACTTCTGTAGAAGGCAAAGGCATTTATTAGAAACTTGAATAATAAATACGGACTAGAAAATTACAGGGGTGCGTCGTCCGTGCATAGTAGTTTAATGACATCTTATTCTCGAACAAACGAGGCTAGTAACGCGATTTGTCCATTTATTTTCATTGTTTTTGTTGAGTTTGCTACCTTCTACTATAAAAAAAATATATAATTGTATTTATTGAATTAGTGTCCGATAACATTTAACATTTTTATTATTAACACGCATGAAAAACACCCCATATAATCTACATGCATATGCCTATAAAATGTTACTTCCGTGTTGTTTCTTTTAAATATTACGCAAACTTTTATGTCCATAGAATATTCCATGAAAAAATACTATAATTAAGAAGTTTATTATTATTTTTATATAAAAATACGTTTATAATTGGTAGAAATTATAAGGTTTTTGGAACAAAAAACATGAAAAATCAGCTATGTGTTTACCAGGATTCGAATCATGGAACAACAAGCTGGATGCGCTAACACTTAGACAGCAAGCACAGGAGAAAGCGGTAATTCTTTATAAATTTAGATTGTTTATTAAACAGTGCATGTAAATGCTAAAAACGCTTTACATAATTTATTAGGCATAGTGCGAGATAGATGTCAATGTTACAGCAAGGAATGGAAAAATATGGAAGTCTAAAAACTAAAAAATAACTGCAGGCGATTTTCAATTAAATAATAATTTTTTAAATTTTTTTATTTTACGATCAATCTTTCTTTTTTTTCCTCGAGACCAACACTTGATTTTTGACTGCTACAAACAAAGATTAGAAATTTTTAGAATTTAAAAATGCTTCATTTATTTCCTATATTTTAAAAATGCATTTCTCATCAGCATAACAAACTGAATCATTTAAAAAGTTTTTTATGTATGTTTCTTAATAATACTGTAAATTTATTTTTCTGGCAGAGCTTTGCTTTTTCAGGCATTTCATGTTACATTATGCAAAATATACTACAATTTCCATATAATTTGACTAAAATTATTTACATGTATGAAAAGTTCGTAACAATATTTTATAAAAAGTTTTATTTATACCACAGATATAACGGAATTTTCAGTCGATATATTCTGTCGTATTAGAAACCTATTTAATGAGCAAAGCAAGTTTTAAGGCCGAGTAATATGTCCAGTGGGGAACATGTAATTGGGCTATTCATACACGCTGTCATCTTACACGAAAAATAAAATCTAGGGAGAGTGATAAAATGTTGCAGTAACGTGTGGATTTCTGTCATCTTTTACACTTCCTTTTAAAATTTTATTCAAAATTTCTTATTCTTATGCAAAGAGGTAAATTAATATGAATTGAAAAAAAATGCAATGAAAGAATAATTTGAAATTTATACCGAGCTAAGAGATGGGCATTTTGTCTCCGATTACGTTAGAAACGTCTGGTTATTTTCACTTATACTTCCTGGTTGCTGAATAATATTCCAGACCTAATCATCTACATTCGATTTACTAGCTATATAGCTGATGCTTATTGAAGCATGCAAGTCAGTATAAAATTTTGACTAGAAATTTGCCTATATGTTGCTTTTATTACAAATAAATTTGCAATACATTAGCGTACTTGGCAATCAAACATGGCTTAATGTATTGAAAATTACTTAAGAGTGCAGTGCAAGGGCTCGGCAATTACTATTTAACTGAAGCTGAATTTAGCAATCAGCAAAAGACACTTTCTTTAAAAATAAAACTCGATCCCCAAAATAAATTTCAAGGCGTATTTCTCACTATTTAATTGGACAAAAAATTCTAAGGTAAGTAAAACTCTTCTGTTCTCGCATAAAGATTAACAAAAGGTAAAGTGGGAGATTGACATAGTTCATTTAATTATGCGAAAGGCGCTCGAATAGCACCAGCCTAAGGCGAGGATGACTTTATGGAAGACCTTTCTAAGATAAGCGGAAAGCAGTTTCACGTAGAGAACCTAACGAAATTATCTTGGTTGTGTTCTCACGAAGCACACGCCTAATTTCTAAATAGTAACAGTCTGATAATATGAAAAATTAGATCAGCATTGAAATACTAAGAACAATCTTCGAGGGAAAATGAAATATAGCTTTAATGCAAATGCCGAACCATCTCAAAGAAACAGCAGTGTATTCTAAACATTTTGTTCAGAAATGTTTGCTGTAAGTCAGAAACACAGAAAGTGCTTAGAAACAAAGGTTAAAAATAATTTAAGTGACATACGTTACTGACTAAGCCTCCTCTTCGAAGACTAAGACATTTAAACAAATAGCAGTGCGAAAGCTTTTCTATAAAGCAAAACGAGCTGAAAGCGGGGGGGGGGAGGGTTTCAACGAGATTTTGATGCTTTTAAAATAAAGAATAAAAATTTAGTTTATTCATGAACTCTAACAGAATCAGTTCCAAGGAAAAGCGTCATTTTTAAGTGGTCTTCGTCACAGTTTGATTGCTTGCATCCCAGAAGACGCTTGAGAATTTCATGCGTAGACGTATACACTACAAACGATTTCCAAAATTCGAACGCGAATCTGCTGATCTCATCATCGTATATTCTAACTAAAATTAAACAGGCAATTATAAGAAACTTACTTTGTAGTGGTATGAAGTAGGTTTACTATTATAACAAAAAGTGCTCGAGGTCCATCCGTTTGGTGAAGAATGCTTTCATGAAGGTCATTCTAAGAAAAAGGGGCTTTTATTTACGTTATAAATAGACAAAACCATGAAAACCATGCAGCCAACCCATATGCTGAAGGGAAAATAAATCCGTAAACTACCAATACTTAACTAACACTTATTTTGTCAAAACTGATAGTGAATTACTGGACTTAGAACTTGAGTTGATAGTAACTAAAACAACTAAAAACATTTTCATAAACTATGTATTCAATATAAGAAATGTTAATTCTTTCCTAATCCTCTGAGAAGCATGACCTTCTTCGTTCGGTTATGACATTTGCAGCTGCTTAGTATACGGTGCGATTAAAAAATATCTGACAAAAATGTAAGGAAGGTAGAGGTAACCGAATTAGGCACAGGTAAAAGCATGGTGGACACGAGCGATATACCATGGATCAGGTGTGTGCAGAAATGATTTGTTGAAGTGGCACGAGGTGCTGCTGAGCAATCGGTAAAAACTTTTTTGTTGCGTAAATTATCATTTACAGTGTGAATTTCAAATGCATTGTTATACGAACGCTGAACTCGTTTGCAACGAAGCAGATACTCAGAAAAGGTAGTCAGAAATCGTTCTGTTTACCTCTTTTGAATAGCTGCTCAGTTTTAGCCGCAAGAGGATAGAGAAAATGCATACCGACGAGCTCTGCATTCGTGTAGCGATACAAGCCGCTTCAAATCCGCACGAGCAATAGCGATATACGCCAGCAGAACCTACTACTCAACAGCACTCTGTACCATCTCACCGCGTTATTTTGACAAACCTTTCAGCAGGCATATTCCATTATAAAATTCTAGGTATTTTGGTGCTCTTTACCTGCTTTTTCATTTTTCCAGATATTTTGGAACCTCCTGTATACTGCTGTATAGTTATTTAAAAAAAATTCATTTCCTTTTACGATTTAATGTTCATCCTAATGAAAAGTTAGTAATTAATTTCGAAAAATAAAGGGATTAGTTTCGGAAAAAAGAAGAAAATAAACAATTATAAAACTCTAGTAAACAAATGTCGTTTAAGCATAACTAGCTCTTCATGAGATATCCAAAAATATCCACTCCTCAGAGGGTCCTTATTCCTTTACCCATGGGACACATCTCGTGTATCTGAAGTTTAACATCATTAAAGGAAATTTAAATAAAAATTTTGAAAATGTGTAGATACTGAATTGAAATCAATATGATTTTAATTTTAATTGTTGACGAATGTTACAGAAACATAATTTTTGACCCCCGCCTAATCAATGTTTCACTTTATCCAAGGTAAATCTGTATGGTGCACTATATCCATTGTAATTTACAAAAGTTTTGTAACCAATACTGTGCAAGCATAAGAAAAATGTGAACGAAATTTCTAATACTGATGGTCTAAATGCCATTGAAACAACGCTCTTGTATACTGAATCATGAAGATATGTTGTATCTTCCTTTATTTTTATACCGAGTTATCCGTAGAAAGTTACACCAAAGAAACAAAGAATCGTTATGAAACAAAAGTTTCGAAATTTTAAGAAAGTTCAAAATGATAAACTGTACCACAGAAGGATTTTCTTTTCCCGTCTTTCAACATTTTATTTTTAATTCATTGCAAGACAAGCGACAATATTTTCATTCTGAAAGCGTACCGTTATAAATTTCTGTAAATACTTGAATCCATATCAAAGTTCTGTTGTAATCTCCTTTATACACTGCTCGACATTGAAAATGCAACACCAAGAAGGAGTGGTCAGAAAGTGATGAAATTTGGAAAAAAGACAGACACAGCAAGCAACAATAAGTGATCTTTATTTCAAAATGATAGTCAGAATACAGAGCGAGAAGGGCGTCGTCTCAGCAGGATGTAGAACCACCGCGGACAGCGATGCACGAAGAAACACGTCTAGGCATAGAGTCAATAAGAGTGCGGATGGTGTCCTGACGGATGGCTCTCCGTTCCCTTTCAGCCATTTGCCACAGTTCGTCTTCTGAACGAAGCAGGGGTAGAGTCTGCAAACGGCCTCCAATCACATCTCACACATGTTCGATTGGTGACAGGTCAGGAGAGTGCGGTGGCCAGGGAAGCATCTGTATATCTTGCAGAGCATGTTGGCAGATGCGAGCACTGTTATCCTGCTGAAAAATTGCATTAGGCAGACCCTGAAGGTAGGGGATTGCCACCGGCTGCAGCACATTATCTAAGTATCGTTGGGTCGTCATAGTGCCCTGAATACGAACTAGAGGTGACCTAGAATCGTACTCAATAGCGCCCCAAACCATTATACCACGTTGCCGCGCGGTGGGGCGTTCCACAGTTACTGCCGGCTTAGATCTCTCTCCACGTCTACACCACACACGTATGCGTTGACTGTCATTGGATAAACGGAAGTCAGACTCAGCTGAGAACACGACGTTTCGCCATTCTGTCATCCACATCACTCCAGTCCGGCACCATTCTAAACGTTGGTATCTATGCTGTGGGGTCAATGTCAGTCTTCTTAACGGACGCCGTGAGTGCAGGCCACGGTCAACCAATCGATGGGAAATCGTTCTCGGCGACACGGGAACATCCAGGGTATCTTGCATATGCTGCAGAATCGCGGTACAAGTGACTTGCGGGACCGCCACAGCTTGTTGGCGTTTGCGTCGATCCACGCGAGCTGACGCCACTCTGGCTGCACCTGCACCCCTCCTTCTTTCCACATTCCCTTGTTCCAACCATGTTCGCCATGGCCGATGCACCGTGCTCGCATCCATGTGGAAATCAGCTGCGCTTTGACGTAAGGACCAACTCGCCCTTCTCAGTCCGATCACCATACCCCTCGTAAAATCGTCTATCTGCTTGAAGTGCCTTCGTTGACGGCGGCCTGGCATTCTCAGCTGTTTTACAGCTGTATATTTTATTGTTAATCACCATGAGTTAGAACAAACTGTCAATTTTTTTCTGCTCATCTGGAGTAATTATTTAAAGGAGCATCCAGGAACCCATAGTTCGAAAAAAAATATGAGTTGGGTAATAAGTACTTACAAAAATGCTTAGGAACGTACAGGATTTTTCTTTCTGATGTACTATTAAAATCTACTTGGGTGGAAATGTATTTTTAAGTGTAACTGTACACACGATATAAATTTGCAAAATATTTCACTTTTAGTGATGTAACTTAAATCTTTTATTTTTTCAGACATTTTTGTTGTCCCACATATTAACATTATATAGAGATTATTTGGCTTTTTAGAGGAAATAACAGGAAAAACCAGATGTGTCCTTGACGAAACTTAAATTAACGCTATACCCACTTACACCACGAAAGCATTCTAGGTATAACACGGTGATTCCCTATATGTTTTCCGACTTAAAAAGCGAAAAGACGTAAGACCCAGTCGACCAACACCAGGTGACGACGAGTTATCATTGGTCACGTTTTAATAAGATTAAGATTAATTAAGATTTTTCAAAGGAAACATGAAGAATCAACTGTCCCAGGAATTCGAACTAGGTCCAGGGTTCGAACCAACTTGCCGGGATCCGAAACATGGCTTTTCCACTTTGCTAGCTGTACATGTTATCACTTATTTCACGAGAGATCCGAAAAGGGAGTGGGATAACTCCTTACAATATTGGTCCTATATAATATACGTACACTCACTTCCAAAAGTTAAGCACGGAGATGAAAATGTTAATTTCCGGAAGCCAAACAGAATTGAAGAAGATCCAATTCGCTGCAGAGGCAGATGGAAGTATGCAAATGTGTTAGGTAACAGCCAATCGCGCTTTTATGTCAAGTTGTATGCAAAAAAGGCAATCTTATAAGAAGCCAGCTTTATGAAGTGTTACAGAAATTGATTGTAACTGCTGATCGAAGGTGTTTAAAACTTTCGTACAATTTGTTTTAAAGCCATACGTGTTTCTATGACTTCCAGGAGACGAATGGAAGATTCTGAGCGCTGGCGTGCTGTGAGGGGCATTGAAGCAGAACAGTCGATCACAGATGTTACTCTTTTCTTCGGCGTTCATCCTTCTGTAATTTCACGTTTATGGAAACAATACCAAATCACACAGACAGTTGTCCGTAGGCCCGAAGCCCGTCGCCCAAGGGTTACATCCCCCGCGGAAGATCGATATATTGCTATTTTAGCCAAGCGGAATCGCAGAGCGACCTCCGCACGTGTGACATCTATGTTTACAGCGTCCATTGGTAAGACGATATCTGCAGCTACTGTGCGCGGAAGATTACATATGAGTGGACTGTACGCTCGGATACCTCGAGTTTATGTTTCTCTATCCGTCCAATCAAGAGGGGCACGATTCCAGTTGTGCCGGGAACATGTCAGTTGGAATGTGTCTGACTGAGGCAATGTCATATTTACTGATGAGTCAAGATTTGCTCTGGAGCCAGATGACAAACGTATAAGGATATGGCGTGAACAACGAACACGCAATCAGTCCCAAAACATCACCGAACATCACGCTTTCCGAGGTTGAAGCATTATTGTGTGGGCAGGGATTTCATTAGGATACCGCACCGGCCTGCACATTTTTAAACGGGGTTCTTTGAAGGCTGTCCGGAATCTAGATGAAATCCTAGAACCCATTGTGAGATTGTAGGTTGCAGCAGTTGGCCCTACTTTTGTTTTAATGGACGATAATGCACGTCCGCATAGAGCTGACATCTTCGATGACTACCTGGAGAGTGAAGGGATTGCACGTATGGCGTGGCCAGCATATTCGCCCGACCTTAATCCCATAGAAAATCTTTGGGATGCTTTCGGCCGTGCTGTATCTTCACGTTTCCCCACCTCCAGCCACTCTTATTGAGCTCGGAACTGCTCTAAAAGAAGAATGGGGATTGCTTAATTCTGCGGTGGTTGACCACCTAACTGAAAGCATGGTCACAAGGTGTAAACTTTGTATACAGATGAGGGGGGGATCACATACCCTATTAATGCCCTTTTTCAATTTATGCTGTTTGTTTTCACTTTATACATAATTCTGTTTAAGTCTCCAGTATGTCATTATCTGATAACTTACAAAAATTTAATGTTGTTTTCATTTCTGTATATAATTATTGATTTCGTTTTATGCATAAATATATATGCTACTTTCCTGCCGAATTTTGTGTCAATTAAAGCAGTATTTGTTGATTTTTTTGCATTTTACATCTTCGTGCTTAACTTTTGGAAGTGAGTGTATATTTTGTCTGAATAAAGCATTAATTTAAAAGGGAAGTAATTAGAAATTTGGTACGTAAAACGCATTGCAAATAAACAATCAGTTATGCAGATGATAATTGGATCTAAAACTACAAAGAATCTGATATGTTAAGCATCTCTAATTAGTGCAATTAGTGCTTCCGAAAAAAAGAAAAGGTTGGTTGGTTGGTTGATTATTCAATTATGGCAAAGCACACGAGGGCTATCTGCCTAAATGGAGGGATGTCTTCGTGGAGGACTTTCTAAGGGAAACTGGCTCGTATACACGTTACACATGGGGAAAACCACGAAAACGCCCATGCAGCCAGCCCGGTCGCGGGATTTGAACTTCGGACCGAACTACCAGTGTTCAGCGTCTTTACCGCTCGGCCTCTGGTGGGCAAAAAAAGAAAAGGAAATTGAAGCTTAACTCAACCAGGTAGGTAACCTAACAACATTTATTTACAGAAGTTTGGTTATGACGACGCACACAAGGGTATTCGCCAAAGAAAAGTGATGCCTTCGTGGAGGACTTTTTAAGCGAAACTGGCTCGTACCATCATTATATGTAGTGAACACTATGAAACCTCCCATGAAGTCAGCCTGTTTGCAGGGATTTGAACTCGGGTAACCTAGAACTCAAGTAACCTTTTTAAATCCGTGACATCCGCCATTCGTAGAGCTTTCTGTATTTCAGGATCCCGAATGCCGTCGATGAAGTACTGCAAGGACAGGCTTTTTCTTGTTTCTGTCGGGCACTCCGATAAGGCAAGATACAGAGGCTTTCAACATCCGTGGCTAGCTCCTGGAGTGTTTTGTGGTCTTCTGTTGATGGGATTTTAACTGAAGACTGCTGTAGTCTTTTAAATATTTCTCCCCAAAGCGCAGATCCAACGCGCCGGATAAAGTTTCGAAGTCTAGCCGTTGGTTTTAGGGAAGAGTCTGAAGGCTGCGTTCGCTCTGTGAGAAGCGAGAAATGGCAAGCCTTGGCTTCGAATCTCATCCATTCCCTTCCGTCATCCATTATCGAAAACTGTGTCTTATATACTTGCCAGGAGGTCTTTCCATCATACGGGGGACTTCAGGGAGGGACGAGCAGGCGTGGGTAAAACTTTAAAATCATCAGAATTGTTCCCTGCCGCGGCTACGAATTTCTTTAATGTATCTACTTCTCTGGCGACCACAGAAACTCTGTCATCAATTTGTTATTCTACGACAGAAACTCTCTCTTTTATTTGTTCTTTCACAGAAGAAACTCTGTAATCAAGTTGTTGTTCCAGAGCAGAAGCTCTCTATTCTATTTGTTATTTGACCAAAGAAACTTCTTCAATTTGTCCCACTTTATTTTCAACCGCATCTATTCTATTTTTCATAGCTCCAAATTTTTCTATTATGCAGGCAATTTGTCTTTTCATTTCTTCTTGACCTCCCTCAATCTTTTCTTGACCAGCTTTCTTCTTTTCTTGAACGGCTTTCATCTTCTCTTTAACGGATTCCTGACCGACTTCCATCTTTTCTTGGAAAGCAGCAAAAGCTGCCATCAACTGCCTTAATTGTTCTTCCATCGATCTTGTCACTGGCATTCAATCCCACTTCTGACACCTGAATGCACATGTCCGATAATAGGATAATAACATTTATTCTTATCAAAAGAAATATAACAGAACGCTGGAATTGTCCTCAGAGATATTCGTACAAATGTTCACAATATCACGCAATATAATCAGTAGTTATACTTTATATTACTAAAAGCGTTAAAATGCAACTCAGTGCAATGCGTATCTAAAGAGAAAGCTAACTCCGATTTATCTCAGCTTACGCGGAACTACAATACAACTCGTAACAGCAGTAACTAAGCAACTAACTAAAGATGTTCTCTGTCTGGCTTTTTATGGATTTCAACGGCTCGCGAGATATTTCTAGTACTTTCTCGAGATTTCTGGAAAGCAAAAATAGCTGAATTACGGTTACAGCTAACATAGTGTTCAATTACATTTATTTAATTTGAATACAAAGGCATAGCCTTCTCTTAAAATTTGTCTCGCGATGCATTGCACAGGGAAATACAGCAATTTTAATTTTAATTCTACTAAAATTACCTATCTAAATACAAAATTCGTAAAAATACTTTGCATGCAAATAAATGTAATCACCGTTAACAACAAAAAGCGACCACACTTTCAAAAAAGAGAATTTTAAAAATCAGAGAGACAAGAATTCATACACAGAAAGGACTATCTGGGAATTCATTAGAACTAAAAAAATGAAAAATATATATTTTCAATTTCAAATGAAAGATACAATTAAAAAATTAAAGGTATTAATTCAAATAAAGTTACATGAGAAATATAGTTCTCTTGCTAATGGAAACCATTAAGAAAAAAAGGCGTAGAAACATAGGAAATAGGGAAACGAGTACAGAAGTATTCAATATATTAGAAATTTTTGTGACATGTATGGCAGAGATATTTTCATGGTCGAAATCTGTATTTTATTTAATTCGTACAAAGGTTTAGAAATATTATAAATTGTTAACAGACTGCATTATTTTTAACTGGATAATATTTTTTTAAGAATCGTTCACTTTTTTGAGGCACTTTAGTTGTTTGTCAAGTATTTCACATACTTTTGTTATGTATCTTATTTCATAAGATTGCTAGCTAATACAAATCTTTTTTCCCCCTTTTTTTAACTCATCGGATATTAACCTGAAGATTTTATTGCACATTCTCCGTCATACTAACGGCTGATAAAATTCTGTGTTTATTTAGAAGGTCGGAATAATTTATATTTGAATTTTGCAATTACTCCAGTTACTTTAGAAGTTTAGAAGTTTCATTCGATTGCAAAGATAGTTAAAAAAATCGGGAAGGGGGAGATAAAGAAGAAAGGGAAAAAATCTTCAAAAAAAAAAAAGGTAAAAAATAAATTTGAAAGGTTTCAGATTTTAACAATCGCCCAAAAGGGTTCTTTAAAAGTTTAATATGTTTTATTAGTAGAGATTAGCACTATAGACAGTCCGGGTGAAATAGCGAAACATTTTATAGGATATTAGATGAATATGCATCTAGGCTAACATGGAAACGCTACATGTCTTCTATATATTTAAAAATTGAAAAAATGTGTTATATTCTATAAAATATGATTCTATAAAAATATTGAATGTTTTTAATTAAATATATGATCAATTAAATGCATTTTCATTTAAATCAATCAGATTAGAAATTAAAAAAATATTTATGCATCTATTGCTTTTAAATAGCTTAATGTGTTAATTAATAATAGAAAGATTAACTATTAAAGAACAATACCTTACGTTTTTCCGAAAGCAAATGAAATATTTTTTGAAGCGGATTCAAATGAAAAGTGAAACAATGAAAAATCTTGTTTCGAGCCTTTTTGAGCTAATAATTTTAAAGCTTCTTATTGTAGGCTTAAGGAATTTACTCTCCCTTTCAAAGGAAAAAAAACCCAACTTAACTCGATTAATTAATTCAGCAATCAATGCGAGTTAAACTAGTACACTAAGCGTTAGTAATAACTATAATTCATCCATTATACGTGCGTATAAGGTGGACATAAAAAACTTTTCGGATATATGAAGCCTTAGGATCTATCCGCTCAAGTGAAATTTCAGATATTGTTATCTGAAGGTTTCCGCTCTAGATTGTAATGATTTAAAACAACAGAGCACTCACGGGTACAATTATAGAGAAAAATTTCGAAATTTCCGAATGGCAACACTCACGTTTTTCCTGCACAAATTTATCAGCGCACTAAAAAAACCATAAATGGCGTTGGAACGAAACAAGTATGACGAAAACAGCCGGCGTAAAACATTTACAAAGAAGATCATGGTGTAGAATCAATGACAAGACATGAGAGGAGAAAGGGAAAAAAAGAAGCCAAAAATAAAATAAAATAAAATAAAATATCGCCAAAAAACGTAACAAATTTTCGATAAGCTTTTCAGGAGCGTTTCTACCTCTATCTCAGAGCTTATCTGAGCTATTCTCACTAGTTAAACTTTGATTAATTCGGAATCACAATATCCACAATTTTATACAAGAAATTAAGTTTTTATAAAAATTGCAAGGTTACAAATTTCATTAAAAATGCAATAAAATTATTACACAAAATACAACAAAAAAGCAGACAAATAAACAAATATGATACGTTATAAAATACACACAAACAATAGTACAATTAAACTGACTCAGACATTTACAGAAATTTATAACAATATTTATTCTTAAAAAATACTTAAGTTATAAAATTTGAAAGAAAATTCTGTGTAAATTTTATGCGGGTAAAAATAATAATGAGGGCAGTATATGTGTTGGCGAAAGGTATTAAAAAATAAATTTATATTGAAAAAAAAATGTTATTTTCAGTGACTTAATTTTAAACAATAATAGATAGAGATATTAAGCGAAACGTTACCAACTAAAATGCTCATTTATTACATTACATTTATTGCGTTATTATCGTCTCCTGCTGTTATTGGATCATTGTGCCTCTTCTTATCATAAATCGACACCAACTAAGAATAGTCTTAAAGATTCAGTTTATTTAACATCATATATGCGCATTCATTATACCTGAAGATATACTCATTTTGTCGATTTCCTTAAAATCCGCTATTACTTGTTTTAAAAGTGGATTTTAGTTTTGGCGTTTTTTTTAATACGTCTTTTATTTTCTTCCGTTCTCGAACAAGTTAGCCTAGAAGCATTAGTCCAGAAGGGCTATTAGTCTCGAAACGGCATTTTGCGTCGGTTCACTATGAACGGCGTATTACTTTTTAACTTGTTACTACCAAATGTTATAGCCCTGTATTGTATTTAAAGAAATTAAATGATAAAAAATCTCCATGAATGTACGTATGTTTCTTGCACTGTGAAAAAACGATGGTACCTAGAGCCATCTAATTTTGGATAACGTAATCATTCACCCGAACATGGGCATCCGGAAGCTCGAATTTTGAGTTTTGAATTTGTTTTATTATCTATTTCACATTTTGTAAATCTTTAACGAATTTTTGATTAACAAATTAAACAATTTCAAGGCGAGCAGTGGCAGCACTATATGGGGAAAAAGTTATCTCTAGCGCGCGAGACTCTCTATCGGAAATTCTAAAGATATGCTTTTTTGAAATATTTTGTGATATTATTGTTCAATTGAATTTTATGTGGTTTCAATGCGAAGAATATGTTACTTAATAAATAAAGGTAACACACAAAACATTAATAAAAGCCCCTTTAGGCGTAATATAAAATCTGAAACCTTTCAGATTTCTTTTCTTTTTTTTTTTTAATATGTTTTAAGTATTGCAGATAGAACCTTGACTTACCCTGAATACATTTAAAATTGCTGATTATTTAAGTAAAATCACTTAATCGACTTACACGCCGCGTTTGGCTTGTACATTATATTTATAAATAAATAAATAAATAAATATATATATTTTATTTAGTGTTGAATCTTTCTTCTTGTCTTTCTTGTTTAATGACAAAATTAACCGTGGAAAAAATTTGATCTTTACACTGTCAGTTAACGAGAAAAATAATTTTAGAAATGAATGTTCGTCAACGTTTCTAACGTAATTTATCTAATTTTGGAAAGTTTTTCAAAACTTATTGCATTTCTTTTTCTTTTTCTTTTTTCTATCATGCACTTGCAAACTGTAATGGACTGTATAAAAAGATATCTTTCTTTATTAGGAGGCAAGTTTTAAGTGATTAGGAGATCGTATTTCTGAAGGATCAGATAAAAGTTGAATCTAATCAGTCTTACGGCATATTAAAAAGAGTAGTTTTTCTGCATCAGAATCCGTTATTTTCTGTTTTTATTAGTTTCGCTCATTAAATGAAATTGAACAGTATAAAACAAAATATATAAAAAGTTATTTTACGCTTTTAATCAAATGCACTGATATCTGCAAAATAATTTTTTAGCTCTCTTAATAATATTGATCGTATGTAATTAAAAATAAAATCGTGAGATTTCCATATACGAAATGCATTAGGACGTTAACAATATTTCGAGGAATAACAGAGAACACATAAAAATGAATACATTAATTCCCTTAAATCTCTGTATAAAAACTTTGATTTTAAATCATCCATTTTTAACAGTCTTCTAGGTTTAGGTTTAGTCCCAAACAATCAAGAATATTACAAAAGCTAAAAATTATTTTTTAGGGTATCTGATTAAAGATATATAGCTTAAAAGGTTTTTCATGCATTTTTTTGGAGTATAATTGCACTTAATGGAGCTTCGTTTATGTAAAACGATAAAAATGCTTCAGATAGTGAATTATTAAGTTCAAAAGCCAGACCTTCTTCATTTTTATTCTAAATCAACTTTCTTTTTTTCTTTTGTTGCTAACTATACATTTTAAAATGAAAAAGAAATATTCCAGATATATTAACAAAAGTGGTGAATTGTGAAATGTACCTTTATATACATCTACCTACACAAGATGACTTCAAATTCATTTGAAAGAGGGTGAAATTATTTCCTTTCCATTTTTAGTGTTCTTCCTTCATTGGGTTATATAGTGAATTAAAATTGGTCATTTACTATTTTTTTACTCATTTATTTTCAGAAACACTAATACATTTAAATTATTACTGATTTTCATCACACGCTTTTCTAACTTCATTGGACATTGGTTTACGAGTAACATAATATCAAAATGAAAATTTTAATGAAAAATAAATTTAATTCTCGTTATAAAATTACTGATTCATAATAATATTCTTTATTTGATTTAAATAGAAATATAGTAGTTTAAAAGATAATTTTTAAATTTTATTTTATGCGAAATTTGTTCAAAAACAAGTTACGCTTATCGAAACGATATGCTCAAGAAAAGTTATTTTCTATTTTTTCATGAAATGCAGATAGAATTAAATGAGCGGAATGTATTGAACACTGCGCTACAGTTAAAATCCAAAAAGAACTAAAAGCACTGTTTATCGTACAAAATATAATCCGTAAATTTATTGTTAAACTACATACTTTTGTTTCATAATGTTATAAATCTCTATTACGGTTTTTAATTTCTTGAAAATTTAGCATGTATTACCCCTCGCTCCCCCCAAAAAAAACGTTTATGAAATGGCTTGTCTCTAATCAGGTTTTATAACTGCATCAGTGAAGTTGTATTGAAGATTAAGTTTCAATCTTTATTTTATTATAATCACTACAAGACAACAGTATCCAGTTGGGACATGATTTTACTGAAAGATATTCAAACAACACATATCATGATCAGTGGAGTATCACTTCTTTCATTATCTTTTTTGATTAAATCCAGAAGACTGGAAAGACAGATGACATTTAAAAGAATCGAGTTGATGTGTGAAACAAAAGAGCAAATGCTATATAAATCAATGCCTAAGCGTTTATCTCGTGCTTCAGGTAACGAAAAAGGAAATGAGAAAATACAAGAAGCACTGGCGAGCGAGTGAATAGGCAATTCTTTTACCTACCTCATCACATGTTTTTGCTACAACTTCTGCTCATGGCGCAATCTATTTTATAAAAAACTAATCGATTGCAGTTCTCACTTTTCTTTTGCACGTTCACTGTCAGACACGTGAGAAATCATTTCGTGGTCCACTTGATGAATTGTGTGACAGTGAATAGGACGTGAATAGAAAGAAAGACATGGTTTTTCTTTGAAATTTATTTCTTTTTCAATATTGTTTTTTTCCTTCATTCATTAGTCATGAGGTTCTCATTTCAAAAAATATTTGTTTTTCTTTTCTCTTTCGCCCTAACTACGTCCCTGTTGAAGTGGGTGCACAGTACAACTGAACGAAAAAAAATTTTTTTTTAATTGAGCAACAATTTAAATTGTTTTTTACTGAACAAT
This sequence comes from Stegodyphus mimosarum, assembly GCA_000611955.2. NCBI lineage: Eukaryota > Metazoa > Arthropoda > Arachnida > Araneae > Eresidae > Stegodyphus > Stegodyphus mimosarum. Next base: position 232,000 of record KK113265.1, on the reverse strand, counting down.
TTTAATATGCAAAATGTCACCCAAATTAGATTTGGCCTTTGATTGTTGAAATCTTCCTATTTGTTCCTAAAATTTTTACCATCATGCCATTTGCTTCATGTTGGCATATTAACATTCTACATAGCGATTACGCAAAATATCATATCTTTTTTCAATTTTAAATGAAGATTTATACGCTTATTAAACTAGCCGTCTTGGTGAAATGGGCCAGATGCTTGGGACCAACGATGTTTTGCTTGGTGCCCGGCCACATTGGTTTGCTTCGAGCAAACTGGTCGTCAGTGCGCTTATTCTTTCCGTTTCTCATTTGTTGTACTGTGTGAGAACGTTTAATCTGTTATTTTAAATAGTATGTTTTAAATCGATAAGCAGCTTTCATTAGCTTTAATTTTTAATCTATTCTGGCTTCCAAAAACAAAGCACGCGACGGTAAAATCAACAAAAATGTAAAAGTAAAGCTTTGATTAACCCAAATTTTACGTCAAGGTAGCAAATGTGTTTATGCTTGAAACAAAAACAAGCATTATGCACAAAGATGGAAACAATGTTTGATTTTCATAAATTACATGCTGACGCCACATTTGAGTCGTTAAAAATTGATATTTAAAGCTAAAAACAGATAAGAAAACCAAGCATTTATAAGCCATGTAATCACTCCAGACCTTCACACGAACTTTACCACAATTATATGCTGACGTCAGAGTAACAGACCATCATAAATGCCAACAACGGCCATTTCTTCATTAGAGAAGTTTCTAACTCTCTGAGACTGGCTGGAGAAAGTACACGTGCAGCAACACAGCGCGACCGAGAGCATCGCGAAGATTTTCAATAGCCCTGCAAGAAATTCCCATTGCAGGTACTCGTTAGTGATGTTGGATCTGTGTGAATGGGCACTACCGTCCGTAAGGAGGACATCAAGCCTAATTGCTGAAATACAGTGTCTAACAAGCGGATGTAGACTTCATACGGATACTGCGCAGACGTAATAGAACCATCTTTAAAGAGGTGATATTCCGAATTCTAGCCCACACCATGACGCTGCCACTTCTCAGTGCGTGACGTTTACGGTGTTCTGGGTTTGGCTCTGTGTGCCTCTTTTTTTCCGGATCCTTACATACTTGCCATCTGATTCCAGGGCAAATCTGTACTCGTCCGTCAACAGGACGTCACGCCAATCTGAGACAGTCCATTTGACATGCTCCTCTGGGTCACTTCAGTCTTGCTCCTCTGGGCTGGGTGGTTAATTAAATACAAAAAGTTAGTATTAGAGCATACAGTCCTTTTATGTGAAGCCTTCGGCGTCCATAACTGGCAAATATTATTTTTCGATGTGATACTAAAACCATGGATGTAGTAGTAGTGGTGGTAGCTCGTTGATTCTACTTGACTACTATAGCAAAATCTCGATCGATCTACAGCAATATACCGACTGTGGCAATCCTTGGTCGACAGGGCGCAGTTTTCGGACAACTCTCTGACTTGTTTGGAATTTTTCCACTTAGGGAAATAACCGAATGATTCGACGCCAAAGTAAAGTGTAGCATTTTTGATTGACTATCCTAATTCATTGCATCCGAACACCCACAGTACTTACAGTCTACCGTTCTTTCAGTCTTCTTCGTTCATTCTTCTTTCAGTCATAGAAACACGAATATCATCAAGAATCATCCTACAAAAGTTATAAACATTTTATCAGCATTTAAATGAATCTTTTCAAACGCTTCAGAATGCTAGCGTCTTCATATGCTTAATTAGCTTGTATTCGGAGAGTAAATCGTCAACTGGTTGTAGTATGCCAGCTGTATCCACAGTGATCTTTAGGCATCAAGAACCCACTCTGGCTGTTGTGTACTCACCATTAATAAGAAAAGACAAAGATTTATGGGAAAAAATTGTAGTTCTGTTAATTCAGATCAACAAATATTACATAAGTAAGAGATTTTCATATCAAATGCTGCATTATTAAGAAAAATTTAGAAAAGAGTTGCAGAATAAATAGTTTATAAAGAGTTATTTCATTTAGAGAATAGAACAAGGAAAATGCTTTTTTTCATACTTCGCTTTAGAAATACTAAAACCTTTTTAACTTGCTCATATAAGATAAAAATCCGTGTGACTGAAAGAGAATTTTTAACGGATTGCAGCACACTACAGAAATGATCACTGGAGCAATAGACTGAAAAAATCTGAAATCGGAAGAATGATTAAAATAATTCAGTTGCAAGACACTATCTCAACTTTTCCTTTTATTTCTGAATAACGACCAATTTTTCTTCCTCCTTAAGTACTTCAGGCTAAGATGAAGACACTGGATTTCTTTCCCGAAGGGAAGTAAAACAATAATAAAATTACCGGCTTCTCCAATGCAGGGAAAACTTAGCAAATTCGTATGCAAATGAAACTTAAGTACGAAGAGAAACATAGTAGTACGCCAAAAATTAAAAACAAACATTTTTAACCAGTCCTGCGCTATAGCTGTAGGATTGAAGTAAATTTAACTTAAAACATCGAAAGTACAATTAAATTGGAATCAAAACAAGGCAGTTCCACAATAATATTAATAATTGCAACCGCGGATAAGGGGTCACACATTGTATCTATACAAATAAAAATTAATATGGGAATTCATCAGTAGAATAAACTCGAAAAATAAAAGTGCGAAAAGGAAAATTTAATAAAAATTAAAGGAACAATAAAAATATAAAAATAAAAATATTAATCTCCTTTTAATAAAACTCCAATTCAGAACTCATCAGGAGAAGAATTAAAATTTCATAAAAGTCAATTAATATGTTTCGAATGCATGTTTCGTTTTCTGAAACTTTTGAGATCAAGAACGGAAAAAAGAACACTTAAATTTTCATTTAAAACTTTACGATTCAATTAAAACTAAAAGATCGAATCTCAAATATATCCAGAATTTTCCCTACATTCCTTCGAAACACTTGGAAAAAAAGAGAGTCTCAAATATATCGAGAATTTTCACTACATGCTTTAGAAACATTTGGAAAAAAGAGATGAAAATGAATAAGGTTTACCTCATGTATGTGACAGAACTAGAGTTTCACACAGATGAGTGACGATTATTTTAAATGCCGCTTTAAAAGATATGGTTATTTTGGACAAAACCCAATATGCCAAATGTTATCAATCACAGCAATATCAAAAGAACAAAAGTCTGAAGGGATCTTGGGATAGATTTTAATGCACAGGCTTTATTACCGCTGTATATGCTGTTACTTTAATAATCAGATAGAACTTGGAACTTCGTATATAGCCACTTCCTCTTTATGAGTTAGTTCTAAGTAGTTTTTACTTAGAAAATGGAAAATAGCTGACAGTTGCATTGCATAATAGGTAATTCAAGATTAGTTAGTTTAAATAAGTAGGAATTTTCAAGGCAATAATGGTAGCTGAAGACCACATCATATCGACCTCAAGCTCTGAAAAACTAATAATATTGGCAAAACAGATGCTTACCGCTAGTTGCCGAGCGTAGACGACCTGCTTCATCAGGTATTGTATATACTAGTTTGCTTGAAAATTATCCTGTTCGGGCTTTCGCGTAGAAATGATACCATAAGTGAAACATAGACCCTCATAATCATTGATCGACACTTGCTTGAGATTGAATCAGCTTATGCCATCCGAAAGCTCTCCATTTCAAATAATCGTATGAACACTGAAAAAATTAATTTTAACTAAAAACAGCCAGTCTTATGATTTTTCTTGCAAGAAACACAGTTCAATAGACGAATTTCACAGATTCAGAAAGAGATCGCTTTCACGCTTTCTTAAAAAACACATGAATATAACTTTTTATAAACAACTAAATGCTTACATTACATTTATTGCCCTCGAAATTATATATATCGCATTAATTTTTAAAACATTAGCGATTTTTATTTTGAACTGCTGCAAGAAAGATGTTCGTAACTTTAATTTGGATGCCAATGTACTTTTTTTTTTTATGTTCTTCTCTGACACCTGATACATCCAACGAAGACCCTTTCAACTTTTCAATCGATAACAACATCCAGTAATATAGTTACTAAAGATTTGGATTCTGTGTAGTACGACAGGCGACAGTTTATTTATTTATGAAACATTTCACGAGGGCAGTTTTTAGAAAAAATGTACAGTATTTAAATATTTTTATTAAACTAAATTGAAACAATTTACCCTGCATTATAATATTATCTGAAATTTCGTTCTAGTTTTTGACGGTTTCTGTTATTTAAAAAAATCGACATCAGTTTGACAGCCATGCGACCTTTTCCTATGCATGTTATTTATCTAAATTGAGAAAAATCATAAAACGTTTCATTCTGAATAGAGAACTTAGCAATCCGTCAAATGGCTTGTACGTAAAGTCGTGGAATACTATTCCAGTTTAGTGTTTGGGGCTAAATGAGGTAATTAGACGATGCTTACAGATACTATTCATTTTCCTACATAAAGTTTCTTTTTATAAACTCATTTTTCTTTTAGTTATCTTGTGTATATGCGCTTGAGTACACTGGTGTGCAAAAATTAGGGACGAAGTCGAAAAATTAGCATATCAGCTGAACGAAGAGGCAGAGCGGACGAAAGACCAATCAGGAGATTAAGTAAGGTGATGTACGGTAGCACATGCGCAGATATGCCGGTAGACGTAATGGGGGAGTGTCTGAGTAGTACAAAGCATGTTGTCGTGTAAGATCAGTATTTCTGGCAAAGAGATTGCACGCCGTATAGCAGCGAGCTAATGTCAGCAAGAAATGGCGAATAATCAATCTGTTAGACGACATCTGGATGCTTTTACCCGAGGTCGAATCATTGACAAGTTGAAGGAAGGCCGCAGTGTGACAAGTGTGGCTTCAGAGTTCGGAATTGCTCACAGCATCGTTTCACGAATTTGGAGACAATTTCAAACTACAGGAACAGCTATCCGGGGGTTTAGTAGTGGTCGTCCACGAGAAACCACACCCGCAGATGACCAGTATATTGCCTTACAGGCCAGAAGAAACAGGCGGCAGACAGCGGGAGAAATCGCTAGACACACGACACAGGCGACTGGACGACCGATATCGCGTTTTCCCGTGGTCAGAAGACTGCACGGTGGTGGTCTGTTTGCACGACGCCCTGCACGGTGTGTACTTCTAACGCCTGCCCATTGGAGAAGGCGTTCTCTGTGGTGCCGGGAACACCGGAATTGGAAAGACAATGAATGGAGACGAGTACTCTTTACAGATGAGAGCAGATTTAGTCTGAGTTGCGATTCTAGACACATACACATCTGGACAGAGCGGGGAACACGCAATAACCCCTTCAACATCATCAAAAGGGACTGTTTTGGAGGTCGCGGAGTTCTCGTTCGAGCAGACATAATGCTTGGTAGCCGGACCGACCTTCCTATCTTCCAAGGAGGTTCGTCACCTGGGACTGCTATTGTAAAGAGGTACTTCTTCCTTACATGCGTCTTTTCACAAGGGCAATGGGTCCTCAGTTCCTCTTCATGGACGATAACGTTCCACCTCATCGCACAGTTACTATCGAAGAGCTGTTGGAGAGTGAAGATATTGAACACATGGATTGGTCGGCAAGGTCTCTGGATCTAAATCCCGTCAAGCATGTACGGAACTTACTAGGGAGACCCGTGGCAGCACGTAACTTATCGCCAGTAACGATTCCGAAACTGCGATTGGTGCTACAAGAGGAAAGAGCAGCAGTGTCTCAACAGCTCATTAACAACCACATATCCAGCATGCACAAATGATGTGAAACCTGCCTAGCAGTCAGGGGAGATCATATCCCCTATTAAAGACCGGATGTTTCTTGGTGGACACCCATCACAGGGATGTTTCGGCCTTCAGTCGCATTGCGCTCCATGCTACTTTTTCAATAAAGCTTCTTTTTAACCCTCTGATTTCTCTTTTAGTAAGTGTTGCTTACATTACTCATGTCCTTACGGTTTGGGGATCTTACGGTATTAAACGTGTTGATTTGGAAAGCTTTTGTACAAAGTTATTTTGAAAAAACCGTCTCGTCCTTAACTTTTGCACACCAGTGTATTTTGCCATAATTAATCAACTCAGTTACCAAGAATTAACCACATATGATGACTTTAACTTCGGGACAAAAAATGTTTTAAGAATACCTGTCTAGTATACGCATTTAAGGTAAAGTTTTTTCTTCAAAAGACTTTCCGTTTAACAGAAATATACATAGAAAATTCACAGAAATATTCACACAGCATGGCGAAAGCTTTAGAACCCTTATCGTCCGTTTGACGTTTTTGTAATTCTTGAATATACTCAATAATTCTGGTTGTACTTTTCGTTGAGCTGCAATAGCAGCTGAGAGAGAAACATTTTTAGTAATAAACTTCAGTTCCTAATGCTCCGTAAGGATGATATCATACTTGGATAATATTTCCGTCAAGATATCAAATTCAGTTGTAAAATCGGGAAATTGACGCACATTAAAAAATGAAAGAAATACTATTTTTTCTTTCAGAAGAAATGCTATTTTTCCTTTGAAAGTCGTTATTAATGGCTAAAAATAAATTACTATAAACAAACATTTAAAAATAGAATTCTAGAGCTCATGAAACAGTTTGTTAAATGACAGAAATGAAAATCTTTAAAGGTCAAGGATTATGTGAATGATCCTTTGAAAGCCATGGATTATGTATCTTTATTCGATTAAACATAGATTTTCAATATAAAATCCCTTTGGAAGTTATCTATGAAAGGAGTATTTATCAATCTTTCGTATTTTTATTGGAAGCCATAAATTCTAAAATAAAGTTGTTTTGTCGACGTAAATACTATAATTTTTGTCTTCAATCATTCTTTCGAGAAAGGAGAAAATTTTGCAGCATTTTGTTTCTTACTTGAATCTGCAAATATATCCGCTATTTATATGTTAAATGAAGTCTCGCTTCCGTTATAAATTTCAAAAGAGCCATAATTATTTCAGTTGAGTATAAGTTAACTGTCTGAGATGAAATAGTGGATTTAAAACCACTAATATATTTTTGAAGCTTGTATGATTTCATAATGAGTGTGACACATAGTAATAAATGTTTTTCAAATGATAAATTAATTATCATTTTATTAAAATTTTGAAAAGATTATTATGCTCAGAAAAACTGCAGAGACAGTAGCGTCCACATTAGATATTTTGGTATTATTCTCAAACAATTTGACTCCATCGACGCGTCTTCAGTATTATTATAGTACCATTCATTGTAATATTGTGTTCCTAGTACTTATTATATTTTTCTCATTATGTTTATCTCTTACTTATTATGGTTATTTGTTACTTTTGTTACATCAAAACAGATGTTCTTAATTTAATTTGTGAATTTCAAACTGTGTTGAAACTGTATTGTAATCTCTTTATGTTCTAAATCATTATTTTTAATAAATACTGGATGCGGGGTGTACGTTGGGATTGCACGATAACTCTAGATCCTTTGGAAAGTTTTAGCTGCTTATCTCCTCAATCTTTCTTTGTAAAGTGTTTAAAGCTTGGATTCTTTTAAGTATTTTTTAAAATTATTTTTAGGGTCAGTTAGTATGGAAGGCATTACATGTGGTACCTCGCTGATATCTCTCAGACTTTTACCTGTACATGCCCTTTGACTAAGTTCATTAATTTTACAAATTTACCAAATGAAATAATTTCGTGTCAGATTCATTACAATACCTTTGTCATGGCCTACTAGCGGCCGCGCCTTAAAATCCGCGAAACACTAGTAGTTCGGTCCGAGGTTCGAGTCCCGGCGAACGGCTGACTGCATGGCATTTTCATGGTTTTTTACATGTGTAACGTGGATGCAAGCCATCAGATAAGGAATTACAGGAGATGCAGAATTAAAAGTAATATACAAAATGTCAATGTGCAAACGATAAAAAAAGTATTTAAAAGGTATACACTTTTAGAGATTTATCTCAAGTGGTAAAATCTGTTGGTATGACATTATTACTCAAAGTGTTGCAAAAGCCAAAAGGGGTAGGGAGGAAAAATTTAAGTCGCAAAATATGAAACCAATATACACAGTTCGTTTTTACAAAGTTTTAGGACTAAATTCCTGTAAAATCACAATTTAGAAAGTATAATCTTCACTATAAAATCCTTGTAATTGGAGACAATGCTTGGCACGTTCAAACAGTTGCTGACTTTCGTCCAGCTCATTTTTTGGAATACTGTTTAAATCTCCGGTTACGGTTTTCTGAACCTCTTCAGTGATATTTAATAATGACTTTTGAGGAGAAACTTCACTTTAGAGAAGAGAAACCAGTCTGCAGTTGCAAAATTAGGCGTATAAGACTGGTGATAGAGAAATGTGACATTCTTGTTTGGTAGAAACTTTGCTTCAAGAGAATGCAATTTGTGGTGACGCATTGCTGTGCAGTGATTCGATTGAAGTCTTTTAGGCTTAATACGCTGAATTCTCCTCATAATTCTGTCCATTAAATCTTTAGAAGATACAGAATTCACAGTTTGTTCCTCAGAAAAAACTTTCTGCTGCAATCGAACTTTCTGTGGCCGTGCTGAATCTTTTCTGTCGCAAGCAGATGATTACCGTTTTATCTGAGGATCATAAACAAAGCACTAAGTTTTCTCTTCAATCACAGTTTGTTAATTTATTTGAAAAAAAAATTAGATCAAATCATGAATTCAAAATTTCAATCTTCTTTCTATCCTACAGTCAAAGCGTGAGGGATAAAATAAGGATAATTTTTTTCCCATGTTCTTCGCCAATAGTTTTCTAAGCATGTGCTAGTGTTGCATTTGCAAGCGTTAAGTGTATCAGCTATCATTCGAAGAGACAAGTGACGAATTTTGAACAACGATTGTCGAGCATTTTCGATACTCTCACCCGCTTTAACACTTCGAAACGGTGACCGCATCTGGGCTCATTCAACACCTTCGCATCATCATGAAATCATCCGAACCACTGAAAAACGTGAATCGCTTGATCTTCTTAGGCTTTACCCTCCATTTCAGATGTCTCCGTTGTTGTTTTTCCCACTTTGTAGAGAAATTTTATTACTATGCTTTGCTCTGCTTTCGAATCTGTGGCAGCAGACGCTTACTGGATCAAAGCTGAGACCAACTGCAGAGAACATTATGTCCATAAGACAGACAATAGGTTATGCAGTCTCACTCCTTTCGGAAGCATAAATTGTAGACCCTACGTAGAAGAGGAAGTAGCGAATACTCGCTATGTCGTTGAAGAATAAATACTACAGAAGAAGGCTGTAACAAACCTTTTTATTTGAACTAAATTTAACAAGATGCACGCACTCAGTGCTCACAATTCACCACCACTTGTAGCTAAACTAAATTTAACAGAAATAAAAATGTAACGAATCAAAATAAATCTGAATGGCTAACGATTGTTAGTCATTCAGATTTATTGTGATTTATTTAATCTTTATTTAAGGAGTGTCTTAGTTATCTAAAACGTTAAATCGGTTGCACACAGCAAAGCTGAGCCTAGAATATCAGTATAATCCGATGGCTCACCATGGATGAATGAATAATAATCCTGACTGAATAATCATAAACTCGGAACTAACTCCGTTACTATTCTTTTCGAACTCTTGGAACGCAGCTTAAATACTGCTTCTGAAACACGTTTAGATTTTGCATACTACGTCATTTAAAATTTACATTTCAGCAGAAAACTAAAATCAGGAGGGATAGGAAAGTCGAACTAAAAATAATTGATTAGAATAAAGTAAGGTTTTTACCAGGTTAGAAAAAGGAAAAGGAAATGTCACAGTAATAATGATAGATTAGATTATAAAAAAAGAACTCGAGGGCTATCTCTCTAAGGCAAATGGCGTACATGTGGAGGTCTTTTTAAGGGTGCTTCATATTCACATTAGACACGGTACTCCCCCGTTTTCCTGACTTTAAATCCGAGGCGAACTATCAGCTTTCAATATTTTTATAGTTCCGCTGCTGGTGGCTGTCTTAATAATGAATGCTGTCAAAATTTTTCTCAAATTTGTTAAAAATATGAGTTTTAAAACTTCGAACACGCACTGCGTATAAAACATACTCACTTTGCAATATCAGCTATTTTTTCAGACGGTGATATCCAAAAATGACATGCTGAACTGCATTTTTAAAAACATGATAAATTTAATAGTTTATGATACCCGCTCATTTTTACCGACTTCCTGTCCATCCTCAAAATTTTTTCTCGTTTTCCTTGTAAAGTTGTGTACCCTTTTTGAGAATATTTCATATGGATGTATGGTTTATCGTAAGTTTGTAACATTTACTTTAAGTTTGTCACATTCTTCTGTCTCTCCTAATTTCAGCTTACGATTTCCTAGCAGAGTGTATTTTCAGAAATGCGCTTAGTGCGAATGAGTAAGAGTAGTATTTAAGTCGATATTTCACTGACTTCGTTAGAGAGCCCGAGTTTCTGACTAGCGCGCGTTTGCCTTTGGGCTGCGTCTCTCTCTAAGCTATCACTACGCTCGGCTGTGCTTCAGGCCTTTGATAGCTTCGCCTACTTAATTGAGATTTAGGGGCCAACTACTTAGAATCCTGCTAGCTTAGGTTATATCTTTTTAGTTAAGCTTTAATTCTCATTACTTTCAATTCAAGCCCAAGTGGAGGCATTGCTGTACGCTCTGAGATAGGCGCCTACTGTGTTAAATCTTATTTTGAGAAATAAATTGTAATTAACCCTTCTTGAGTCTTACGTCTCTGATGACACACTCAAGCGATTATTCGCTTATCGGTGTAAGAGGTTTCCCACAGTTAACTGTTAAATAAAAGAGTGGAACCCCACATGTATAAAAGTAATATATAATGCATAGTGTATAAGCATATGCAATGCATCATCTTTCAAGTAGTTCTGTAATTTCTGTTATATAATACATAAATATATTTGACTCTCCACGGTTTACTAAGGTTTTTGAGTAACGTCATTGTGAAATAGTTTGATAATTCTCAGATTTCAGTGCAACTTTCATTAGGAATTGTATAAGTAGACATAATAATACCTAATAATGGTACCTTATTTCTGCTGAAATGTGTCCATCGAGCCACTTACAGGAATAGGGAGTTTTCTGTCTCAAAATAATCTGTTTTTCGCTGTCGAAGCTAAACGCTCGGACGGATGTCTATGTGTGTGCTCTTCTTTCCAAACCATACATCCGAATGCGTGTTTTCGTGAGAAAAGATTAGATGAAAGGAGTTCTGGCAAAAATATTTTCTCACACCTCGTACTCTGCAACCGTTGGCCATAATCCAGATCCCGAACAGCTGATTCGGAGAGGTTCGGTGTTACACGATCGTAAGCTTGGCCGATATCCAGCTGAATTCCAACGACCCAAAAATATCCCCGGGGCGTACGGAACCCTGTCTGCTTTTTCAGCCGACCCCGTTAAGAATTAGTGAAGGCAGATTTTTCTGACGGCCGACCATCCGTAGAAAGAAATGACTGAGATTGGCTTTCGAAAAGGCGAACAAGTTGCCCAAGCAAATTTTTCATTTTAAAAAAGATGGAAATAAAATCATTGATCAGTCTAAGTTTTTATACAAATATCTGCTTTTGTGTAATAATAAAGATAACAAATTTCTCCAAATTTACTTCATTACCTTTTTAAATTTTCAAAATATCTAAGAATCTCTGGCCCGTGTAGAGGAACTAAAAATATGACAATACAGCATGTTTTCCGTATATTAATCAACTTATTAATCATTCCATATATTAATAAGTTAATTATATTAAACTTCCCTATATTAATCAACTTATTCCGCATATTAATCAGCTTATTATTACTTTCCGTATATTAATTAACTTATTAATGTCTTATAATTAGGACATACTGATATAAAAAATAATAATATTTGATAATACGTGAGGAATATAATTCAGTGTAAAATACTGTAAGGTGAGAAGAATCAAAGAAAGATGGCGTTAATTTCCAAAATAATGTACATTTTAACATTTTTTAGCTCATAAATTTCTAGATTATTTTTTTAAAGTTTAAAAAACTAGCATATTTTTTAAAAAGTAAAAACAGATTTAGATATAGACTTCTTAGTGCAAACAAATTCGACTTAGTTAACTTTAAAATGTAGGATGTCATTAACTGATAAAATAAGTGTAATTATAATCTAAGTTTTCCACAACTCAAAGAGAGGTATTTTTTTAAGATTTCATAGAAGAAATGACAGGTAGCGTAATTGTTATTTAAAGCTGTAATACTTAATTACTATCGTTATTTCTTCGTGTTTAAATGATGTATTTTCCTATATCTGAGTTAACTCTATGAGTTTTAAAAGCTCTTGGTGAAATTAAAGTTATTTTTAATAGTTCAATTTCGTGATTAATTTATGTGTATTTAGAGTGTTAAAAAATTCATAAAGTTATTGTAATGATTTTTTTATGGATCATTCCATTGTTTTGACTTTTTTATTGTGCTTATTTATCATAAATTATTCACCACAAGTGCATTTATGAAATGCTTTATAATGATAGATTTTTAGCAGAGTTTTAAAATTTAGCTGTTAATACAAATGTATTCACTTGATGTCTTGTAATCTTAACTTCTAATAAGTAAAGGCTTTTTCTAAAAAAATTTATACCTCACGAGCTCTAATGAAGAATGTTTGATGAGCGGAAGAAGTACCGCTAGAAATATAATTTTAAAAAGAAAAATTCATTAAATTTGGAGACTTCAAGAAACCGAAGATCTCCATCTCGATGAATTAGTGTATCACTGCTATAAAATTTGAAAGGTGAAGATTAATGAAAAGACGCTGGGGGTCACATCCGTGATTATCCGTAATAGCGAAGTGCAGTATATATGTGCGGGCTCTCGATGGACTAGATTTATAAGGTTATTTATGAGGAGGGTGCTTTTGTGGAGTACTTTCATAGTGACGCTGGCTCATATTAAGGTTATATGGAGAAAAGAACATGAAAATGCCCATGCAGCCAGTCCGTTCTCTTTGATTCGAAGCCGGATCAAATCACCAATATTCAGCGATCTTATTCATTGAACAATTTAAAAGTAAAGACAATTTGATGCTAACAAGCTCAAAATGAAATGTTTCTAAATACTTAAACAGTAATTGAAACATCAAGTTCATAATATAGAAGAAGAAACTTCCACACTTAAATAATTTCTTTTTGTTAGAAAACCAGGTCATAGAATCTCCATAATTTTTTATTTTCTGATGAGAAAAATATTAATCTAGAGTCTAGACAGGTTTCATTCACAGTGGCTTGGCACGTGTACATCCAAACCTGCCGAATGAGCCGTCGACAGACTATGTTTCAGCAGCGTTTTGAGCTGATTTTTTTGCAACTGTTTTCAGTTTTGTTACCAAGACAATGTCTATACAGCCTTTTCAGAGTAAACAGCTTCATATAAATAAGCTATACATAGGAAAAAAATGCATATTTGGAACATCATGAAATGTCCGTTTATGAATAAAATTACAGTAAACTCCCTTAATGCAAACTCGCTTAAAGCAAACACTCGGTTAACATAAACAAAATGCGATGTATGTGGCATTGGCAGCTTGGTATGTGATCTTATAGGACGTTTTTAGGTTAATTAATTAATTTTTTTATCGAATTTCAGTTATCACGAATTACAAATTGTTTTATAGTTCGTTGTGTCATTAGAAATTATCATTTAACAGGACATTTCATAATTTTTCCTGTTGCTTCTCTGCTAAGGCTGCTTACAGAAATGTTCTGTCCCGTTAAGTTAAATAATTTACATAGATTTACATGAACGTATTTTAGTTATATATGAATTCTTAGCGCGCACCAACGTGTTTTTATTCTTCGAAAGTTCTAGCGACACAGGTCGATAGACCTGTAGATGGCTCTTTACTGGCTTGGTAATTATCAGGACGCGACAACTGACGTTAACTGCAAGCTGAAACAGAGTGATTCACGACCGAGGGGAGGAAAAGGGCATAGATCTGAGGAAAAAAATCCTGCAGGAAGTAGACCGTCGTGTATTGGAGAAAGGTACAACTGTCGAAAAGCATTGAATTGCCAGATCTACCTTATCCACAATACTTGACGTATCCACAATACGTGAAAAAATTTATATTGCTGCTGCATCGGGTTTTGGGAACAAATCTAAGCAACTGCTCGATGCTAAGTACGAGGACATCGAAGCTTTACTTCTAGAAATGGTTAAATGATGTGCTCGCTTCCAGGTGTATCTTCAGTCAAAAGCAAATGAGATTGCAAAAAATTTAGATTATTTAAGATATCAGTTGTTCTGTTACTTAAGCTGCACCGTTTCCAAAAGAAACACTCGATTTTATTAGTCATTTGTGGTGAAGAAAATAAAGTTGATGAAGAAGGAGTTAACAACTCGTTGCTTGAATTTGACCAAGTATGCATCGTGTGATCTCTACAGTATGGACGAAACTGAATTTTTACGGTCTTTTGCCAAGTCGTACTGTCGGAATAAAAAATGACAAATGCCATGGTGGATCACGTGGCAAACAACGTTTAACTGTTGGCCTTGTATGTAATACAGATGGCAGTGATAAACACCATCTTTAGGTGATCAGTAAGTCCGAAAGTTCATGTTATTTTAAGAACATAAACAGTAGTTTATCTTGCATCTTCTTTCACCACACCATAGTTTGGATCGGTAGCTCATCAATTCGTAATTGGCTGCTTCATTTTAATAGTCGAATAGTGGCTCTGAAAAGGCGTCTTTTCACGACAGTGGGAAGTTGTACAACCCATAATCTGAAGTGAAGCAATGTAAAGGTTCACTTTCCCGCTCAAAATACAACAAGTCCCCTTTAGGCTTTGATTAAAATATTATTGCAGTTATGAAGAGGTCTTATCACAAGCGACTTGTGAGAGATGCAATTGGCTTTGCTGAAAAGAACATAGAAATGCCAGTTTGGAGTGTGATTGATGAAATAAAAACTATTGCTGGCCCCTGGAAATCCGTGTCATCACAACAATACAGAATTGTTTTCGCAGAGCCTAGAGGCATAAAGACGTCAATTCCGTTGACGAGTTAGATGGTGACAACCATACCACTTCATGTGACGAATGGAATAGATTACTCGGATATTTAGTCGGCATTTACCAATCAAAGAGACCTGTGTTTTTTAAGTAATGTGCCTTTTTAAGTAAGTACAAGTGAAAATTTAACTCATCAACAATCAACACTCCCGCAAAAAAAAAAAAAAAAAAAAAAAAAAAAAAAAAAAAAAAAAAAAACAGGATCATCTTGCTCCAGGCTAAAAGTTGCTAGAACTTTCTCTCTCTCTAAACTAAGATTTTTCCCTCATTAGTTAGCCTCACATAAATTTGCGTTTTCTGGTAAAGTAGAGGAAGGAGTAGAAGAGCACGAAAGATTCAATGTACGAAATAGCGAATAACGTGTTCATTAAACATAACCATTGTTTGCAAGATGAATTATAATTATCTGATTGGCAATACTACTATTAACTTATAAAATAACTTTTTTTTCTTTACTTAAAAATAGCAATACTATTGAAGCGAAAAATACTCTCTAAAAGCGAAAAATGAGAATATACTGTAAAAATAGCTTTTGTTTTTAAATAGAAAAATTCCTGTACGAACTACAAACTAGCTGTAATATATTTTCTTCATAACATCAAAGTAAAAGCAGTTGACCTCTTATTACGGTAAATTATCCCTCACACTAATGAATTAACATAATGGTCAACGTAACATAGTAATATATAAAGGTACATTCATATTCATAACAGCGCAAGATTTGCTGTCATATATTAAACATGATGAAAAATTTCTGAAAGCCTAAGAAAGATCCCGTTTTAATGCTGTTTTCAGCTTGATGGAATTGATGAACTGTCCGGGTAGAAACTATAGAGATATTAGGATATTTTAAGCAGGAGGTGTGAAAAATGTGTAATGCTGTCGCCGGGGTACTCGAACCTGGACCTTTCGAACACGCGCTGAGTGTGCTATAGTTACACGTTAATAACGTACAGTACGTTATTAAATAACCTCATTATTGTTAAATAACGTTATTAAATAACCTCAGTTAGAGCAAAGCAATAAACTCGTTATAGAAATAAAAGATATTTACGATAAAATTAGGAAGGAAAATAGTATATTTTTTCATTGGGTCAAGGCACATATTGGTGTTACCGAGAACGAGAGGGCGGATTTGTTGGCAAAAGAAGCAGCCCTGGGAGAAAGCGATATTTGCGAGGCTATTAATGATTCCAGAAGAATTACAGTGAGAAAGATGAAAGAAAATATAATTGAAAAATGGGCTCGGGAATGAACTAATTCTAATAGAAACAAAGGATATTAAAAAACTTTAGAAATAAAACGAAAAATGAGTATTACAAATAATATAGACACAATACAGGTTATAACAAACCATGACAGATTCCCGGCCTATTTGAAACGATTTAATTGCCAGGTAAATGATCAATGTTTAATATGTGGAAAATATAGTAATGCAGCACGCTTTATGGAAGAGTGTAAATTAACAGAAAGGGTTAAGAAGAAATTTGGTGTTATAAATGAGCAAAACATAAAAGAAAGAAGTCGATATTTGAATATATATGCAGAAGAAATAATGAGAATAATAAATGAAAATAAGACTGAAATAGGCATAGTGAACTGAATATCTTTTAAATTTATTTATTTATTTATTTATTTTGGTTTATGTGTTGTATGAGTGAGTTATGTATTGTCTTTTTATTATTTTGCTAACCGTTTTTGATTATGATTTTCCTAACTTCGTTTATGTGAGTGTGAGGTTTTAAGAGTTTAATAGTTTGCAACCATGGTTTATACTTGTTTGTTTGGTTTATTATGTTTTCTTTTAGAAAAGAATGAAAACTCAGTTTATGCTAATAATTTAGTTTTGGATTTCAGGTAATTTGGAACACGGACGGCTTGTTGGCAGTTTGTTTTTGGATGGAGGGGCCTGCTTATTATTGGTCATAAGGCTGGCTTTGCCAGCTAGGAGGACCTGGGCTTCGCCCTATATCAAACATCAAATATCAAACGTACAATACGTAAAGTATTTTGATATTTTTCAGTTACGGTTTTTTACTAACTGTTTCAGAATACTCTGTCTCTTTGTATATGTATGAGTGTAATTATTTATTTTAATTTGAAAAAAAAAGATCCGTATGTAAATTGAATTCGTTCGCGTAATGATCCGCGTAATTAAATTACATGGGCTCACTTATTCCTGGAATACATTCACCCTTACATTGAATATTCGTTTACAAACGCCCTCGTTTAAAAATCAATTGTATATGTTTAGGATCAATATTTAAGTAATTTAAGGGTATCCTTTAAACATCCCCTCTCTTAAAAAATCGAACTTTTTTTATGCTTATACATTGAAATACGATTTTTTACAGGCATTTAAAAACAAAGCATGCAAAAACTTGCCTAAGAACCAAAGTTATGGTAAAAAATATTTGCTTAAAGCGCGAGAT
This sequence comes from Stegodyphus mimosarum, assembly GCA_000611955.2. Taxonomy (NCBI): domain Eukaryota; kingdom Metazoa; phylum Arthropoda; class Arachnida; order Araneae; family Eresidae; genus Stegodyphus; species Stegodyphus mimosarum. The sequence goes on along the minus strand of KK113265.1, from coordinate 214,522 downwards.
ACTTTGTTTATGTTTGAATTTCAGTAAATTCCTCACATTAAAACCCTGAAATAGACCCAAAATGCTTCTGCTTACAATTTTATACAGATATATAGTTAGTTACACATGATACCAAAGTTAAATTATTAGTATATCTGTCTACATACTTATTAATTTTAAGAAAGGAATCTGCTTACTAGATTTCAAGGTAATTTCATTTTTCAATTAAGATTTCATAAAAATGTTGTTTTTCTATTTGCGCGTATGAATTCTCCAAACGCGCTGATTTTAATTTTAAGAAATTTTGATTAACTATATAAACAATATATGAATGCAAAATGCTAATTGTTCTGCTTCTGACGTAAGAACATTTAAGCGTATATTAAAATTGAAATCATACGAAAATTTGCCTTAAAAATTACACTTTACTGTTTCAATATATAATTATGCATAGTTGTAAACTTACAAACATCATTTTATATCTATTTATTAATAGTAAGAAAATAATATGCATGTATAGGATTTGAAGGCCCAAGATTTCTTTGAAACCATTGGTCAGAATTTCAAGAAATCTTAACTCATTGTATAAATCCTATGTGTGTATAAAATGAACTCCTAAGTTGCTAGTATAATGTGGCATATGGCTATGTGGCTAAGGGCTATGTAAGTATAAAATTGAGCTACTACGATTCTGGCATAAAAAGTTGAGAAATTGCCTTACTCCATTAATTTTTGTTCTACTTAAAACTGAAATTATAAATTTATATGCTAAGAATTTAATTATAAAACATTTTTTGGAAGCGATAACCTAAATTTTATTCTTACCTCTATTTTTCTCAAATCTATGATCCTTATCTCACCCCCTTATTCTTTTATTTAATTATTAATTCTATATTTGTCTTAATTTCTTTTTTAAAGTTAGTCGATTTTAGGAGTCTCAAAAGTTAAAAAAAAATGTTATTTTTTAAGCTAATTCGATCATTTTTAAGGTATGTCATTTTAATTATACACTGTTTTTCTAATTTGAAACACAAATCAACTAAAATATAGTGATTCTTTTATCCATAATGTTGCGCCCAATCCGTATAACAATTTTATTTCAGTGATGAAGTTATTTTATTTTAATTATGTTTAAAATATTTTAATATCCGGATCATAAAAGTAAAAGAAAAACAATACCAATGAGATCGAAATAAGTACACACGATCATAAATAATAATAATTTCACATTCAGAAATCAGTAAATCAGCTTCAGTATCTTTATTACTGGAGTAATTTCAGCTTCAGCAATAAAGATACTGAAGCTGAAAGTGCATTACATTTTTGGCATATTTTGACACTTTAAAGGTACACGACACTTAAGTAAATAAAGCTTGCAGTCACCGTTTTTTGAATCCCATGCAAAGCACCATGAGCGCAGAAAATACCGCTATAATTCCTTCAGTAAGCACAAATAAATTCCATCCATTTAGTTTCAAAGCACGGGATCACTGGAGCACTCAAATATTCAAAGGGTTAACATTTTATTCAGCGGAACACTTAGAAAAAGTTGACTAAAATTACATCGATACAAAAGCCTTTCAACGAGATCGAGTTATTCAAACTCTTCCTTTATACAGAATACTAGCTTTTATCATGACTCGCAACTTAACAGGACAGTGGTATGATCTGTGGTAGAGTAGCAGGAACAAGGTTCTTACATTTCCATTTGAAGTGATGCCGTAAAAAAAAAGCACACGGCACTTATGTGAGCTCGAGGTAATCTCATAAAAGGATAGTCTGAGAGGTGAAGAGAACAACAGATGGCTATTTTCCTGTGATGATGATAGAAGGTATGCTTCCGATTGAGACAAAACCAGGATTCACTCGTCGTGGCAGAGAAAAGGGTACAAATAAGTGAATCGGATAAAGATAATTTCTTAGGATAGAATTATATTATATATAGAGAAAAAAATGTATCAAAGAAAAAAAAGCTAGAAATATTATATACAATAAGGATACTGAATAATCAACATTACAAAGTGAAAAAAATACATGAAAAAAAAATATGATAAAAAAAACCCAGGCGCAGTGCTTAGAATGAAGATAAATGAAAACACTAGAGAGATTGCAAAAGATTCTTGAATAATAAATCACTGAAAGTCTAGAATAAAATAGGGTGTTGAAACACTTGGGTATTTAAATAAGATAGCCTAATTAAATATCCTACTTCGAGCCAGTCGATAGGCCTCATTTTGCCAATAGTATATACCCGCTTTTTCGTCTTTATTTCACATTTCGGTAATTGTCACAACGTACCAAACATTTTCGTCCTTTTTATATTGAAGATATTCAAAATAATAGTTGCGTAGTAGCTTCTAGATGTTTCGGTGAAAATGCTGCATTTATTATTTAAATCCCCGAAAGACAACAGTTTGAAATTCGACATATTGTTGAAATTGCTCGTTTCGTTAATTTCTTTTTTTCCCCCTTAGAATATTAGAGTATTTCTATACATTTTACAGACTTAGCTTATAGACCTATTTTTTATCACAGAATTTTTTCTGCTGTTATGTCAGAACAAAGATTAATCATAATCGAACAATAGCTTTTTGAAATTTTCAATGAGATTTTTCTTCGCAACAGCAGAAAGAATTCTAGATCTCTAATATCGAATACTCTGGGTAATTTAGCCCAACAGCACCTGCGAGAGTATTTTCTAAGCGTGCAAAAAATTTTTAGTTTTCACCACGTGTAATGTGGATACGAACCAGTTTCCCTTGGAAAGTCGGATGGAACCAGTTGCCGAGCTTTTAAGACTGCTGAGTATTAGTAATTCATTCCGGGTTCGAATTCAAATGAACAGTCTGGCTGCCTGGTTGGTTTTCGTGTCCGAATGGATAAACGATATTCGTGCAGAAGAACCTAATATGAATCAGTAGTTCCCCTTAGAAAGACCGGCCCACCAATAGGCGAGCGGTTACAGATTGCTGAATACTGGTAATTTAACTCGGATTCAAAGCAAGTGAACGGACTGGCTGCTTAGTTGATAAGATATTATTATCGTAGTTGAATGGATAATTGATAGTCCTGCAGTAGAACCTTGAAATATTCGAGTTATTGGGTAACGGAACCACCTCGAATAATTAAAAAACTCGGTTAACAGGGGCTAAACTTAAATCATGCTATCTTCTTTCTTTATTTTGATACTATCACTAAAATTGTTACTTTGTAGTGTACCAGTAACACTTTATGGAACTCTTTTCTACTTAAATAAAATTTATTTCCTTGAATTAACAAATAATCCATACAAGATTTTATTTTCTGACAAAATTTTTCATAGAAAAAAAATCTGAAAAGTTTCAGATTTTAAATTACTTCCAAAGGGGCGTATTTTAACGTTTTGTGTGTTACCTTTATTTATTAAATATCATGTTCTTCACACTTAAACCATAAAATTCAGTTCAACAGCAATATCGCAAAATTATTTTTAAATGAGCATATCTTTAGAATTTCTGATACACAATTCCGCGCGCTTTGGATAAAAAGGTTTTTTTCTCCCCGTAGAGTGTTGCCGTTGCTCGCTTTTAAAACGTTTGAGTTTGTTCTTCAAAAATTCATTAAAGTTTTACAAAATATGAAATAGATAATAAAACAAATTCGGGATTCCAGAAGCGCATATTCGGGTGGAAACGTACGTGATTCAAAATTGGATGGCTCTAGGTACCGTTGTTTTATCACATTTGGAGAAATATACATATACATTTATACAGATTCTTCATTATTTAATTTCTTTAAATATAATACAGGATTGCAATATTTTGTGGCAACAGTTTCAAAAGTGATTCAGACTTTTAATGTTTCCAACGCAAAATCGCAAAACGAAAACAATAATCCTTCAAGGACAAAGCCCTTTTGGACTAAAAACTTGAATAAACAAACACCATCAAAAGTTTCGCAACTTGTGGCGAAATTTTGTCTAATTTCCTGCATGCATTTTAATGAGATATAATTCTTTGTGTCAGCTTTCGTCTCTATAATTTTTATTATTCTTCTGTTCCACGGGCGCAAATGAATTCTTCGTACCTCAAAACTTAAAAACTTCGTTCACTGTTTTCACATCACGCCAAAACATCGTATTGAGTAATAGCTTCGCATCTATTTAGCCTTTGAAACATTCCTGTGTATTCATTGTCAGTTTGGTGCCTGACTGTTAGTGTTGTTTTCGTTTTCAACATACGTAAATTGCATCTTTTATCGTAATGCACAACAGGACAACGGATATGAAAGCCAAAAGATCAAACACTGCTAAAAGGATTCTCGAATATTACCGAACTTTTGCTGTACCCTTTCTGATGTACATTTTCCCAATGATTTTTTAAATTGATTGTCGTCTCGGTTAAGAGTGACTTCGGTTAATAGAGATTGGTTAATAGAGGTTCTGTTGTAGCTTGTTCTAGGTAGTGGCAAACAGTTGCAAGTAGCCCACTAGTAGTTCGCCGAACTTTATAAGATGCTACTAGTTCTTTCCAGATTTTTTTCTTAGTAGATAAATGCGTTATATAAATATAAATTTCGTGTTTTTGCTGATGTTCAGCTTAAATATGCGCCATCAGTATGCAAGTAGTTTTCACCTCCCTTACCTCGCATCTTCGTGGTGCAATTGGGAGCACGTCTAGCTAACAATCCGAAGGTCCGGAGTTGGAAATTCTTGACGGCATCGAAGATTCTGTGCATTTACGGCTCTAAAAAATCAAAAGTCTCTTTAAGTGGTCCCTGAACTAAAGCGTTTTACACGATAATTTTTATCACATGTATTTGGTAACTGGATCCTCTCCAATCGGCCACTATGTGGGGAAGAATGTAAGGAATTTTCTCCTTTCTCTACGCTTATCTTAGTGTTGCAAATGAAAAGCAGCCCGGGTGGCAATCGGGAGTTGAATCATTGGCTCAAATTAAGAGGGCAGTGTTGATTTTTCGCTGCTGTTCTCTGATCCAAAATGCCTAATATCTCTACAAATAGAAATAAGGCTATCTTATTTATAGCCACTTCCCTTTACTGAATCCTTCATCCGTCTTGGATAAATATATACGTATATCGCCCTTTACAGAAAATGTTTCATTGGTAGTAATCCATTCTTTTAATGCTAATGAAAGAAACCTTTTATTTTTCCTGAGAGGAGAATGCTCTGTGATTCCTTCATCTATCTCGAAATCATAAATTTTAGGGACTGCGTATAGTTAGATTTTATTACAGCTAAAATTTCGAGTTTAAGAAGTTTTATAAAGGGAAATTTGAAACCCGTAATTAATGTTCGCCTGACGTAAAAGGAATCTTAATTAAAGAGAGAATTTAGCTATATTTAGCAATATCTATAGTGTAACTCGGTAAATATGCGATCGCTCATCGGTAAAGCTTTGTTTCACCATTCTGCAAAATGTAATGTTTATGCTTCAAATTGAATCAGGAAACTCGACAAAAGAAAAAAGAAAGAAGAGAGAAAAAGAAATGAGTTGTCACTCGCGATATAGTTGTCTTTCGAATTGAGTAAACAAACTCAGCAGCTTAAAAGAAATGTGTTGTTAATGCCCGAATAAAAAATTTTTATCATCCACGCAACAGTGTTTTGTCGTTCATCAAAGTATAAGACATTTGATTTTTCTTTAAAAAATTATTCTGTTTTTAATTAAACTAAGCGATTTAAAAACAATAAAAGCACCTTCATTTCAATTGTTATTATTTACTCACAGAATCCGTAAAATGAGACTATCTGGATTCATTAAAATCATCTATAAAGAAGAGAGTCCGTTTTATCGTTTGTATGTGTGTGTAATTCATACAAATTTACAGTTTTATTCCGATCTTGATTAAATTACGTGATTAAATGATTATGTTACTGTCCACAAGAGTTCGAAAAACCACACCATAGGTCTGCATTCAGGGCGTTTATATTAGAACTCTGCGCTTAGTTATCCACCTTAAGCTCACATCGCTGTTGTTATGTTCCCGCTATCACTAGAAGTCACACATGCTAAGAAAGGAATTTGTATCTGTTTTATTCCAAAAAATAAATATTAATATTTTTCTAGTTTCAATTTTGAAATACCACCATCTTAGGTTCACGTCGCCGTTATTCGATTCCCGCTATCAATTCCTGTAAGAACCGTTAGATGGCGCCACCTTCATTTACTTCTCAGAGCAGCGTAGAACTTTTCAGAACAGTGTAGAACTTTTAAAGCAGAATTTAAGTACGCCGCCTATCAGGTTTTCGCGAATATTTCGAAAACAGTGAAGAAATCGGTCAGAATGGATGGCGATTTTCCGAAAGTTCATTTCTTTGAAAAAGACATAACCGATAACAAGTTCTACACTATTCTACAATTTTTTTTGAGCTTAGTAAAATTTTGAACAATTCACCTTGAACCAAAAATAATGGGAAAATTACTGTCCACCAGAGATTTTGAAAAATCCCCTTTATCTACATAAATGAAGCATGTTGTTTCTGCGTAAATTCCGGACAACGCTGCGTACTTCAGCCAGTTTGCATACAGCCCCCTAAATTTCATTTAATGATATTTTGAATACATGAGAGATGATTCTTTTTATTTGAG
>KK113265.1:144844-207936 GCA_000611955.2 Stegodyphus mimosarum | reverse complement strand
TTTTTTTTTTTTTTTTTTTTTTTTGTCGTTGCTATTGAACTGAAAAGGCTCTCCAATAAAAATATTAGCTTCCATATTTGTATTAAAATCTTAAAGCTGTCCTTATCTGAATAATTTTTTTAACTGGAAGCATGGTTCATAACCAAATATTTAAGAAAGGTTAGTAATTTCCTCCCGGATTCGATTTCTTCAATACTCTAAGCCAGTGCTCCCCAACCTTTTCTCACCTGCGACGCACAAAAAATCTTTCTGGAATTTCGTGGCACACCAAAAGCTAATGTATATATGTATTGATTTACACACAAAACTTACAATAAATTTTTGCTTTTAATTTGAAAAATATACAATTATAAAACCATAACATATTTATTTATATGCAATCATAATAATTATCATAATAATCGAAATTTTTTTAAAAAAATTAAAAAAACAAAAATTCTATTTGATTGGTTTATTTCAAATTTTTAAAAAAACAGTTTTAGAGCTATTATTTTTAATTAAAATGGTCTGAAACCAATATATTTCGTTTAAATTTATGTTTAAAAAAAGTTATATATTTTTGAGATCCGAGTTATCAAGGAAGTGCCGAAAAAATTCAAATGCTAACACACTTACAATCACACACACAACTACACAACAGTGAAATATATAAAAACATTTAAAATAGACATTATTAAGGGAAAACAATTGTCATTGTGTATTAAATACATGATAAAAAATTGTAAAATGTCAAATACATGTATTTGATTGCGGCATACCTATATCCTACTCATGGCACACCAGTGTGCCGCGGCACAGCGGTTGCGGAGCACTGCTCTAAGCTAATTTTAAATGTGATCATAGTGGAGTTATGATGCGTAAGATGTATGTTCATTTAGTCGGCTATGCGGGTTAAAAAAATTAATTAATTGCATTTTGTGGTACCTTCTCTCGGTAAAAAATCTGATCTAATTAGAACTGGAACCAGTGCTTTAGTTCGAATAATTAGAGGATTGTATGCATTTTGTTATGCCGTACGAAATATTTTAGGCATAATAAACTAACATTAAAAATGTATATGTGTGCGCATCTAAGGTTTTGTTTTCGAATTTGGAAACATATACATAAATGGCCAAGTGGTATCAAAAGGTCTGATTTCTTTTAATAGAAATATCTTTAGCGGAATATTTTCGGATTTACTACCATGCATTTGTCTTCCATGTTACTTAATATGCCTTACCACCGCTCAAAACGTAAGAATTATCTTCGATGTGCCCAAATTTTTTCTAATTATTTCTATTTCTTCTAATATAAGATCTTTAACTTATTTTCCAAATTTACTTAATCTATAATTGTCGCTTCCCATATGCGCAGAGTAAATGGAGTCAGTTACTCTTAGAAAAATCCCCCAACAATGCATCTTTATCAGTCTCTGTGAGCTTTGCCTTAATTGATTCTATAAAGAAACACACAATGTGTAACTGTGTAAATATTGAGGGACTTGAAATCAGTAACGTCCTTCTTAATAATTTAAGTGTATGATTTATTTTTAATGACATAACTACCTGATATCATCTAAAATACTTTTAATTTACAGTATACCGAACTCAGAACTTTTATACACATTTGCAGCGCTATCCATACAGTATCTACATTTTATAATGACAAAAAGTAATCATGGACTGTGATCGACTGTGAAATTTCAGTGGATCCATGGACTGTGAAATTTCAGTGTAATACTGACTTATAAGCATCTAAGTTCATTGATCAATTACGTTAATTAAGTGTGCTACTTAGTAGGACACTTACACCACAAGAATGGAAGTTAACCTGTGTATACATACAGCTATATTTTACATTTAATAAGATCACAAGAAAGGAAGTAAAGCTGTGTAAACAGACAGCTGTATTTCACACTTAATAGGCCTGTATATCTTTTTGAAACTCAATTAATGACAGCTCCAAAGATTAAAATAAATTGTTTTTAAAAATCTTATTGTACATCCCGTGGCTATTTTGTCATACTTTGATAATCTGAGGTAAATCTATCTGTAGTGGAAACCTGTTCTTGATGATGTTCTAAACATTCTTTTAAGCTTAAAGTTTATTATTATTCACGGCGGAATATGAGGCTTCAAATTCAGATTTTTAATTATGTGCTTTGATTTTATAATCATGCATTTAAACTACTTTCAATTGCATTTTTCTAACTGCACCCGTGTAAATCTGGCTCAGTAGTTTAAAAGTGACAATTGTAATAAAATTAAAAACTGAAATTACATATTTCTTTAGGAAGTCTAAACGAAATTAATAAAATGTTTAGAAAGGAGATTCTGGCGTTTATTTTCCGCAAAATTTGTTCAAAAATAGCATCATTATGAAAAATTATACGTATGAAAATGAGCCATTTTTATTATTTTAGCAAAAATGTTAGATCATTGGAAGCAATAATATTAATAATAAACTAATAGCTATAACTAGTACCGCTAACAATAGTAGAAATAACTGAAATTAGTAGGAACAGCAACAGCAGCAATAATAATAATAATAAAGGTAAGCTCCATTTCATTCTGATAAACAGGGTTCTATTGTGTAACTCACAATTTATTTATTTTTTATAGTGATAAAACTAATTATATTTTTGGATGACTTTTTTTAGCGCGCATTATGTAGTACATACAAATTTCGTAGCTGCAGAAGGAACACAGGCTTCACATTTCTGTTGCATTTTTATACTGCTGCTAATGCAAAACACAACTGTTGGAGACGGAACTCAATTCTTTACCCATTATCAGCAGTATTAACTGGGCTTGTAATATTTTTCTTGCTACAATGAAACAAATTCATATTATTATTCTCTGAATTGTAAACAGTGCTCTTTCGTGTGGTAAGTTTTTTACCTCTGTATTTTTCCTCTTTTTAGACTTTCCTCCCGGACTTTAAAGGAGCTCAGTGGAGCCAAAACTATACAAAGCGATTACTTTCACGATCTTCTTTGAATTTCCGCTTGCAGATGTACAATTATTGTCAGAATTGACTTCCCTGTTGCAAAGACGAATAAGCATGAATCCGCGAATCGTAAACTGCTGCAAGACTCATTGCTTGAGTGAAAGCAATAGAAAAGCAAAAGGACGAATTTTCTGTTTGTCTGCCTGTTTCTCTGCTGAGCATCTTTTTATTTGTATACAATGTTATTTTCAAACAGCTTTTACCTTTTTAAACATATTTGCATAAAGAGACAGAAAGAATTTTGAATTTAAAGACTAAAGCTCAATAAAATCGAAAGGCAGTCGAATCTAAACGCAAATCATGAATTATTAATACACTAGCAGAAGTACCCGATGGCAGCAGGGGCGTAACTAGAACTCTTGGGCCCCTATGCAAAAAACGTTCCCGAGCCCCTCTCCCAATAAATTTAATGTGCTTAAAAATAAAAATAAAAAAAATATGAAAAGTTTAAAAAAAAATCAAGGATTCCACGAGCCAGTGTTTTCATGAGGATTTTTATCATGTCTGTATTAATTGTTAAAAAAAATAAAAGCACGTGCTTAGGGAACCGTTTGAAAGCTATGTAACATGAACAAAAAATAAAAAGGAAAATATTTTCCCTTGACCAACTGGTGAAACACAAATTTGCTTTAGCCTGCGTATTTGACGTCAGATGATTTTAATCAGTTTATAAGGTATTTCTCCCGCCTTCTTCGCATGCCTTCGTGGTGTAATGGTCAACACGCTCGACGCGTAACCTATAGGTCCGTGGTTCGATTCCTGGCGAAGGCGTTGCTCATTTTTCACCTCTTCTGCTTCCGAAGTAACCTAATGTCTCTAAGAGTTATTTAAGACTTTTTGAGTGCGTGCGTGTGAGTGCGAGAGACAGATTTTTCTCTGCTTTCACTGAGATACGTACTGATAATAAATGAATAAGTCTATATAAAAAAAAATAACATGTCGACGTGAAGTATAGCATTAAGAAAAGGAAGAAAGCCTAGATTTGTGAAGATTTTTGTATAGAATCCAAGAGATTTTATATCCTAATATGTTTTTAATTTTTATAGAAAATCCGGGCCTATCCAAGTTTTTTCGCTTAATTTAGCAAACTTATAAATAACTGGTTATATTATAAACTGATACACAAGATAATTGATAAGCGTACAGAAAATATATTACATTAATACATAGTACTCTCTGATTTATTCAGCTTACGAACATGACTTATGCAATAATATACAAGTAATAAATAACTTTTATAATGTAAATGATACATTTGTTAACTATAAAACATATTTATCATAAATTTGTGGGGTTTTACTCATTTAATTCCAATGTTTTATCTTAAAGCCCCACGAACACTAACAAATGAATAATTGCTTGTGTAAATAAACACGTAAGACTTAAGAAGGGTGAACTACCCTTTATATCTCAGAATAAATACAATCAATTCCTAACTTGGAGTATACATAAAGCCTCCACTTGGGCTTGAACTTAAATAATTATGAATTTAAACTAAACTAAGCTTAACTAAAGCTATCTGAAAGATATAGCCGAAGCTATCAGAATTCTAAGTATTAAATTAAATCGGCGAAGCCAAGAATGGGCCTAAAGTATGGCCGAACGTAGTAGCTAAGAGAGAATGTAGCCAAATGCAAACGCGCGCTAGTCAGGAAAATCACACTTTGTCTCTAGAAGTCGGTGAAGCATCTACTTAAATAGTACTCTTACTCATTTGCATTCACTGCGTTTCTGAAATTACATTCTGGTAGGAAATTATAAGCTGAAATTAGAATAAATAGGAAAGAATCATAACTTAAAATAACTGTTAATAAACTTAAGATAAACCTTACAGACTTCATAAAGAAAACTATATGAACATACAAGTTTTGGAGAAAATATGTATGGTTTCTTTTTAAAAGACCTTTTGGTACATTAAACTACTTGAATACATGATTTTTCTAAAAGATATAAATGCTAAAGTTTTTTCCTGTTCCCTTTTAATTTTCCTCAGTCCATACTGCTCTTCTTCTCTAATGGTGTTGCTTCCCCTTCAGTAAGTGTAATTATAACACTAGTGGCCAAAATTCATCGTAAAGACAAAAATCCTTCTTTATTAAAATTTGCGCCTTTAAACTTTCATTTATGCAAACTTACTTATCAATATCTGGGAGTCCATTTTCTTATGCATCTCAGCTTCGACGCTCAACAGTGATAGGTTCGACAGCCGATCTTGTCATAGTGTTTCTCAAATATACTTTTATTAGTTTCATTTTTGAAAATGGCCTCTTACTCGTGGCTGTGGTTACAGGTAATGATAAATACAATATAAGTAAATTGCGCACTTCCAAATAACTACTTGTCATGTGATAATATTTTACCATTGCTAATTTAGCTAAATCCTTAACGGATTTCAAATTTTGGATTTTTGTTCTGAAAGTATTTATAAATAATAACAGTTGTACTTCCAGTGCATTAGTAAAGTCTTCTTTATATGTTTTCTGTTAACAGTTGTACTTCCAGTGCATTAGTAAAGTCTTCTTTATATGTTTTCTGTATTTTTGAAACATTTTAATAGTTTCCACATTTGTTAATGATGACAGAGTTTTAGGTTCCCAAAATGAAAACATTATTGCGATTTTTGTCTTCTGTACTTTAACTAAGTATTTAAAATGTCGAGAGCAGCATAAAAAACTCTTACTTTAAAAGATATTTCGGAATTTTCAAACCGGTTATCCTCACATAGCACATCAAAAAATTTGTTTGTCTTTATTTTTCTTTTATTTTTAAATTTAGTTTCTATGCTCCATTCATTTGCAATAAACTTATCTTCTTTCACAATGTCTTCAAACTTGTTTCTCATACTTTCCATATTAATAGAAACGTTTTTTAGATGGTAATGAGCTCCATTCAAGGCGATTGATTTTCGATCGTCGAGTCGATTGATTGATTGATCGATCCTGCCGCTATAGGTCAGGACGGGTTTTAAAAAAATTTTGTTTTTAATTTTTGACCTGTTATTATGTTTCTTAATGTATGGAAACATATATTATATTTATATTTCATATTTATCATCAAAATATTTCATGTTAATAGAACAATACGTTATTAATATTAGTAGACATTTGCATTGTTAATGCTGATAAGTTTGGATTTTCAGATAAATGGATTAAAAGTTTTAAGCTGAATTGAATTTTCAGCAAGTTTTAAATTACAAGAATTTAATTTATGTAATAGAACAAATCAATAAATTACCTTTATAATGAAGAATTAATTATATTTGAGATCACTCTGAAATTTAATTTTAAAGAAAAACTTCTTTACGTTCTCGATATAGATTAGAGAAATGCATAAGAATAAGAGCAAGTTTTAGTTCAGTTTACTGCTCTGAGTCATCAGCCAATTAGAAGTATACTTGAGGAGTAGCATTTCACACTTCAACGCAGCTGTTAGCGAAGAAAGGGATTCCACCTCCATTATAAATTTCCAGTGTCTTCCCAAGTTGAGTCACAGTAAAACAATTTTTAATGAATATATTTTGAGGTTTTATGCCTTTTTGCCTTAGCGCGAAGTAAGAACTGAGTTAATTGAATGAGAAATATATTTCTAATGAAATTCAAGGAAACAAATGCAGCAAAAAATGCGTAAAATTTAATAGGTTATACAAGAAGGTTATATGGTGTTCACATCAGATTTTTTATGCTTGTTTCATTCTCTGTGCTTCTGTGCTTACATGGCGGAATGTCTGATTTCCTTTAACGCTCTTTCATAGAAACCTTCTCGGAGAAGATGGTGCGTTTACATTTTATAGAGAATACTGCTAAAAACAAGCAGAAAAATCCTTTAAATATGAACTAAAGGGTCAAGTAACATTAAAGTTCCAAAATATGCCGAAAATATAATACATTTTTTAAAGTTTAATGCCTTTATAGCTAACTGGTTATGATTGTGAAATTTTGCATGCCTATTTCGATATCCTTGATATTGTGTTTTCTATTTTACTTTATTTCCTAAGTATTAAAATATTTCAAATGAAATAGAAATAAAATACCTTCTTGGTTAACTAAAATTACCTCCTTTAAAAAATCGTGAACTAAAGCGACTAATTTTTTCCTTAATTAAAATTATATATTTTAAAATTAACTGAATTAAATTTTCCTAATTTTTTTTATTAAAGCCTGAAAATCGATTATTTTTTAACATAAAATTAAAGGCAATTTCTAAACTTGATCGTTTTATATTCTTATAGGGTTTATTGACAAACATTTCTTGAAATTCTGACCAGCGGTTTCTGAATTTAAAAAAAAAAAAAAATGCGCTCAAGCTGGAAGATTATAGTTTTGAGAAATTTGAAAGATATAATCACAGCCATGACTGCATTTTTTTTTTCGCTTGAGGCAAAGAAGAAAACGCTCGCTTCTGTATAGTGCAAGGTATCCAGGCATTTGGAAGGGAAGTGTAAAGAAAAGAAAAAAGAAAGAAAGAAATACCTGTATATGCAAATAACACCGCTTTTTTAGCTATTTCTGTTAACTTTCATATTCATTAAAGGGAACTATTTCAAATCATAATAGCACAAATCTTATAATAAATTCCAAAACTGCTCTATGTATTTAAAAACATTTGATGCGGACACCAGATGACTGCATTGTACGGAATATTAAATTATACGCAATTTTTTGCTGCATTTCATTTAAACGTTTTAATTCTGACGCTCCCGTAGAGCAGAGAGCTAGCTTCTAGTACAGTAATTAATTGTTTAGTCTTTGACCACTATTGCACTTATATCTGAATGTTCGATTTAGATGCATATCCACCAGTTGTGATTATATTGCAGCAAAATAGAATGTCTTTGTGTTTTATATTACGTTTAAATAAAAAGGTTATTTTTAATTTTCTTACGATTTTTAATTTTCTTTATTTTGTTGTTGTTGTTTCAGACATAATCATACTTCGCTTCACGTCTATCAATGTTGTTGGATTAATTTGGCATTATCAGATAAAGTTTAACCTTGCAATCTAATTAAAAACATCGAACATTTCCATAGAATTATATTACATATTTCTCGCCTTTTAAATGTACAGAAGATATTGTTGTGTGCGTACGGGTTCGTAATGGATTGAATGCATAAGTCGATAAAAAGTTAATAAAATTTATTCTTTTCACAAGAAATGAAACAAAAGGCTGAAATATTTTCACAGAGATATTCGTACAATATCACAATATCTCAAACGTTAAACAGAACTCAATTAAAAACAGAGACACTAATTCTATTTCACAGCGAATTCGTTACAATCAATAACAGCATTAAGTAAGCAATACAGTACGCTTAAAACAACCACAACTTAGATGTGGTGTTTTAATTCGGCTTTTATAAGCTTTTTAATTATTCACGAGAACATTCTGGTAAAATCTATTTATATGTTTTCTCGATTTTTCTGGATGGCAGCAGCAATTACGAGATATTTATTTATTAAATATTAGATGCAACTGCTCTTGTATTTTTTCCGATGCAGCTTTCCCTTCAAATTCGTCTGCGTTGCACGCGAAAATAAAACAATTTTAATTTTAATTCTAAATAAATAGCTAAATAAATACGAAATCCGTAACAATATATAACATTTCTGTGTTGGTCCAAATGCATATTAATCTAAGATCCTACAAAAGTTTTCTCTATTCCAACTGGGACATCTCTATCAATAATATCTACTGACAACCATATTAAACTTTAAAACAGCCTTCCTCTTCAGCAAAGGTTAAGATTTGGATATTTTCAGACTTTAGCCCAAAGAGGCAATTGGTCCAGAAAGGCTATTAATTTCGTTTTGGCATTTTGCGTTGGTTCACTATAAACGACGTGTCAGTTTTCAAATTGTTACCACCAAATATTAGAGCCCGGAAATATATTTAAAGAAATTAAGCACTGAAGAATCTGCATGAGTGTAAGTGTGTTTCTCGCCCTGTGAAAAACCAACAGTACTAACATCTCTCTAACATCAAATTTTGAATAACGTAGTCCTCCACTCCAATATGAGCATCTGGAAGCCCACATTTGGAATTTACTTTATTATCTATTTCATACTTTGTGAAAATTTAATGAATTTTTGATTAGCAAACTCGACGATTTCAAAACGAGCTGTGGCAACACTGTGCGAAAAAAGAAAAATTATCTCCACCTCGAGAGACCGTGTATCGGAAATTCTACAGATATGCTCCTTTTAAATTATTTTGTGATATGTGAATATTTGTTGAATTGAATTTCATGTGGTTTAAGTTCAAAGAACATGATATTTAATAAAATAAAGGTAACACACAAATCGTTAAAAAAACGCTCCTTTGGGCGTAATATAAAGCTTCCAGATTTTTCTTAAAATTATTTATTTTTATTTATTTTATTTTACGCCATATTTTATATATAATTTTTGTTTTCAGTAAAGCGATAAATGTTTTGCTTTATGGATTAACAATACATTTTTTTTAGTTCCTTCCCAAAGACGCCTTCATTTGAAAGTTCAAAATGGTATACTGCCATTAGTAGATAGAAAATGATGGTTCACCTGCACTTGGGGTGTGAGCTGTGGGCGTGGCCAGTGACGTTTCCGGAAGGGAGGCTATGTTATGCATGGCATCACCGGAAAGGGCGGAGAATGTGGAGGAGTTCGCATGCTGCTGCTATGGAATTGG
Organism: Stegodyphus mimosarum; assembly: GCA_000611955.2. Classification (NCBI taxonomy): domain Eukaryota; kingdom Metazoa; phylum Arthropoda; class Arachnida; order Araneae; family Eresidae; genus Stegodyphus; species Stegodyphus mimosarum. The sequence continues at coordinate 198,284 of KK113265.1, read as the reverse complement.
ATAAGGCAACACTAAATGTTTAGGTTTTTATCGAGTGGCAACCGTAGTAACAACTTTACTTAATTTTAGATATAAAATTTTTAGCTTGTTTTATATATCTTAACCTTCATTACATTTAATGTACTCTAATTTTTAACTAATTTATATTTTTACTCTAAACATGACTTTTATTTGATTTCTTTCATACATTTTAACCTTCATAATTTCTAATATAGTCTTAATTTTAACATAATTCCTATACTTTCAGATCATATACCTGACTTTTCTTTCCTTTTAGATGTAAATTTTAACTTCTTTTCTACTTTTTAACATTTTTAGTTTCCAACATACTATGAATTTTAACTAATCTGTTATATTTTCACACTGTGTGCATGACTTTAATTTAATTTGTAACTACTTTCATACGTTTTAACCTTCGTAATTTCAAACATGCTCTTAATTTTAGCTTAATTCGTCTATTTTCTGACCCTACATATGAGCTTAATTTAATTTTTTACTTACTTTTTATTCTTTACTTACATTCGTACATTTTGAACCTTCATAATTTTTAAAGTACTTTAACTTTGATCTTGTTTATTACATTATCCCACAATGCACACCAACTTTATTTAATTTTAGGGGTAATTTTTATATTTTGTTGACGCTTTTTTGTTTCTAGTTTCCAACATACCATAAATTTTAACTCTTTTTTATAATTTTCGATTGTAATCACGCTTTGGATTTTACTATTTGAGCTAAATTTACATGTTAAAATTACTTAAACATATAAATAGTTTTCAATGAAACATTTCATTTTACAACCGATAACTATTACTCATATTCAATTCGTTGAATAGCCCTTACTTAATCTATATTTCATAGTACTCTTTTAATATGCCAGTTATACAACTAATCATTCTGTATGAGTCTTACTATGACTAATTCTACTATTTTACTTCATTATTAACTTCATTCGCATTTTCAAACTTTATAATTTGCTGCATATTGTGATATTTCCACTTATACAGAAATCTTTTTTATTATTTTGAACGTTAATAACCTTTTAATTCAATATTTTTTGCTAATTGTCTACCATCCATACCCTTATTTTTAAGTTTTAAATGTCCCGACTGCACAAATTTTTACTTTATTACCTTTTTCCTGCACTAAGTACGGATATTTCTGCCTTCATGGGCAACTTTCGTATGAAAGTAACGATTATTTACGTTACATGTATAAAAGAAATTCCTAAGATGAAAATTTCCAGTATCAGAGGTGAATTACCTAATGTTCGATGATTTTACCCATTGATTACTGTTTCATTCCTTGAAATTTGGTTTTATTGAAATACGTTTATTTCTAGCGAATAATGTTAACACATTTTTCGAACTTAGTTCGGTTCCAGCTTAAGTTTCTAGACAATTTCATATCTAGTCCATTTTTTAATTTCTTATGCTAGAATGTATAAGGTATTTCTCCCGCCTTCTTCGCATGCCTTCGTGGGGTAGTGGTCTGCATGCTCGACGCGTAACCGAGAGGTCCATGGTTCGATTCCTGGCGAAGGCGTTGCTCATTTTTCATGTCTCTTGCTGCAAAAACACCTAATGTCTCTACACTGGCGCCCGAACTAAAAAGGTGGTGGATGATGATTCTCCACCACCGCGATTTGGCGATTGGGTCCCCAAAACCCCGTTCGCTCTTTAAAAGGGGGAGTATATAAGGTATTTCTCCCACCTTCTTCGCATGCCTTCGTGGTGTGGTGGTCTGCATGCTCGACGCGTAACCGAGAGGTCCATGGTTCGATTCCTGGCGAAGGCGTTGCTCATTTTTCATGTCTCTTGCTCCAAAAACACCTAATGTATAAAAGAAACTCCTAAGATGACACTGGCGCCCGAACTAAAAAGGTGGTGGATGATGATTCTTCACCACCGCGATTTGGCGATTGGGTCCCCCAAACCCCATTCGCTCTTTAAAAGGGGGAGTATATAAGGTATTTCTCCCACCTTCTTCGCATGCCTTCGTGGTGTGGTGGTCTGCATGCTCGACGCGTAACCGAGAGGTCCGTGGTTCGATTCCTGGCGAAGGCGTTGCTCATTTTTCATGTCTCTTGCTCCAAAAACATCTAATGTATAAAAGAAACTCCTAAGATGACACTGGCGCCCGAACTAAAAAGGTGGTGGATGATGATTCTCCACCACCGCGATTTGGCGATTGGGTCCCCAAAACCCCATTCGCTCTTTAAAAGGGGGAGTATATAAGGTATTTCTCCCACCTTCGTCGCATGCCTTCGTGGTGTGGTGGTCTGCATGCTCGACGCGTAACCGAGAGGTCCGTGGTTCGATTCCCGGCGAAGGTGTTGCTAATTTTTCATGTCTCCTGCTTCTAAAAATACATAATGTCTCTACAAATGTTCTTCCGTGAATGTCAGTTTCCATTCATTCATTTACCAATTTATTTTCTTATGAATGAAATCTTGTGAAACACTGCCATATCTTTACACAACATATATCATTACCAATATACATATATTTACAGAAAGAACCAAACAAAGAAACAGTAAAAGATATTTTACCAAAATCTTTGCTATATTTTCGAATATTTTAACCGTTTTCATCCCACATACAGAACTTTCTTCTTAAAATACTCATTATATCAGTTAAATAGTCTTTATTAATACCCATTTAATGAGGAATAACCATTTTTCTATACAAAATTACACCCAAATAATTGTTCCATTTTCTTATAACTATATTTATAACGTATATAGAATAAAAATATAAATTAGTTAAAAATTAGAGTACATTAAACGTAATGAAGGTTGAAATGTATAAAACAAGCTGAAATTTTTATATCTAAAATTAAGTAAGGGTCATTCATCTATATGATCAGGACATACAGGAATTACGTTAAAATTAAGAGTATGCTGAAGATCACAAACATTAAAACGTACGAAAGAAATTAAAAATTAGGTCTAAAATTAAGGAACATAATACGCAAAAACGCGTATTTTACTAATTCGCTCGTTAAATATAGCAAATAAGTTAAAATGAATCGTATCCCATCAGCTCGGTGGTCAAAAGATTAAATTAATGATTTCATGAGGTATTTTAATTCGGAGCTCAAATCCCGGCCTCGAAAACGTAATATCCGATATTCACTTACTCAGACTAAAACATTAGTATTATCGAAGGCTCTAAAATTATAGCAGTATAAATTAAAATTATAGCAATTACTATTCATATTCTAGTATGATTAATATTAAAAAAATGATTATATGTGTGTGTGTGTGAAACTAAATGATGAAGTTTATTCTTTGCAATATTTTTAACAGTAATTTCTTTACAGAACAGGACACTGTCTCGTCGTCATATTAACCCATGGTTAACATGACTACGATTGTCGTTACTACGGTTGCCACGTGATAAAAACCTAAACTTTTAGTGTTGCCTAATCCAATTCCTTAGTAGCAACATGCGAACTCCTCCGCAATCTCTGCCCTTTCCGTTGATATCATGCATAACATAGCCTCCCTTCCGGAAACGTCACTAGCCACACCCACTCCTCACACCCTAAGTGCAAGTGAACCATCATTTTCTATCTACTGCTATTTCCATTAAAACCACAATTCGTTTTAACGTTAAAAATGAATGAACTCTTTACAAAATATATTTGTTAAGTAGCTAAAGTTTATAAGAATTGATAGTAAGTATCAAAGAAAACGGGAAAGTAATTAAGTAAAAGATCAATGGAAGCAATAAAATATTTAATTGCCCAATTAAGGAAATTCATTTCCTCCCTTTTTTCTCATCTTTTTCTAGTCCAAAAGTGTAATTTGCCAAGAAGGGCTATTAATTTCGTTTCGGCATTTTGCGTTAGTTCACTATAAATGTCGGTTCACTTTTCAAATCGTTGCCGCCAAATATTAAAGCCCTGTATTATATTTAAAGAAATTAAATAATGAGAAATCTGCATAAATGTATATAAGTTTCTCGCATTGTGATAAAACTACGGTACCTAAATGCATCAAATTTTGAATAATGTAATCCTCTTGCGAATATGGGCATCTAGATGTTCAAATTTGAAATTTGGAATTTGTTTTATTGTCGATTTCATACATTGTAAAACTTTAAGGAATTTTAATTAACAAACGTAATGAGATTTTAAAGCGAGCAATGGGAACGTTGTACACAAAAAAACATTTTTATCTCCAGCGCGCCAGACTGTGTATCGGAAATTCTAAAACTACGCTGAGGTTAAAATTATTTTGCGATATTGCTCTTGAATTAAATTTTATGGTTTAAGTGGGAGGAACGCGATATTTAATAAATAAAGGTAACACAAAAAATATTAAAAAAAAACGCCCTTTTGGACGTAATTTAAAATCTGAAACCTTTCTCTCTTTCCCCCCGTTCTAATGAGGTTTGTTCTTTTGACCATACACGACCCAAAAGATCTTTGCTGAAGAAAGTGTGGGCTGGAAAAGGAAAACAATTTAAAACTCGTTATGTATAGTTTTACAGTTGATCCCGTGATTTCCGTCAACTAAAATATTCTCGACTTTATTCCCACTTTATCCCTATGACTTTGCCCTTTTTTCAAGTACACGTTTTCTTTTTCTTGAAGGACTACGAGTAATGCTTGATAACTTATGCCGAAAAATTATGTCATTGCCAGAAATTTCACTAAAAGGAAGCTCATTAAAGCACCAGTTTTCCGCATGTTTTTATGAACAACGTTAAGTGAGGCAACAATTCGCAGATGACGTTACTTTCCGTGACACAGGAACGAAAGATAATGAGTTGAAGCAAACCATTAAAAGTTAGTGACCATTAAAAGCTGATGTATATTTTCATTCATAAGAAATGATCAAATTTTCTATCCGAGAGTTACTGTAGTAAAACTGTAAAACACCGCTGAACCGAAACAGCGGAGAAAATGGCAATGAATCGTAGTCTGAACATTAGTCATCTGATTTTTTTTTTAAATCAGCTTTCTCCCATTGTTTTTATTATTTCCAGAGAAACTCAACGCAATTTGAATTACTCGAAACGTTTACTCTTTTATCGAGGTCACTTAGAATTATGCTCGTTGTGAATATATTTATAACGTTCTCTGATACTTTAAGTAATGCAAAATGATAAAAAAAAAATATAGTGTAATGCAAATAATAGTGTAAGACAAAACTTTACCTTTAATTGAGACTTTTCTTAATGAGACTTTTCTTACTCTATTTAAATTACACCTAATTTTATCATAACACATCCATTTCTCTCTCTTTACACCTAATTTTGTAATTATTTTATTTTATTTTATTTATCTAATTTATTTTATTTCAGCTGATAGCTGACATGTAGCTATCTAAAGGCAGCCTCTTTAAAAAAGTGCTTAAGCTAATCTAAAGATTTTTAATTGCTGTGTAACCGTCTTTGACATCTGGCTTTTTACTCGGAAGAAATGTTTGAAAATTCTAGGGCAGAGTATAACAGGAACGTTTTTTCCACCCATTCCCATAAATTTGACTTCATTAATAACCAATTACATAATTCAGTAATGAGAAAGGAATCTCTTATTCGCTCACAAATTTCAAACTGAAATCTCTTTTCTTTTTCTGCTACCCGCCTTCGTAAAGTTCGAGAGCAAGCCACTGTTTCTCTTTCTTTCTATCGTCAACTATTATGTGGTGGGTTTGCGACATTTACGCTTGCAATTAATAAAGGTGGACATACTCACCCCTTGTGTTACTTTGGTTGCATATTTGTACGACCTTAGATGTATAACCATTTTAGATATACAGCCATTTTAGTTGCACAACTCTTGCTTTAACACTGCTGTTGTAAATTATGCCTTAAATAATGAACTGTATCCAACGATCGCGAAGATAAAGAAGAAATTTAAGATAGTTAGCCGCTGTGGTTTTGTACAGTGGTTGGCGATACTATCTGCCGTATCGCTGGGCCCGGGTTCAAATTTCGGAGAAGATTCGGATGCTTTTAAAATGTATAGTACCTGTATAGCATAGTGGCATTTAAAATACTGGTGAACGAAACTGACTGGCCGAATTTTCTTGCACAGTTCATAGGATGATTGTCACAGGATTTCGAAATTTACGATTTTTTTTGTAAATGTAATATTTCGATGAACAACTTTTGTTGACAGATGATTTCGTTAAAATAATTTCTTTCAAAAGCTAAGCTATCAAACTCGTATTTTTTAGCACAAAAGGGCGTTAACCCGAATGGGCTATTAGCACGAAACGGGATTTTTTGTCCTCCACTGTAAACGACTGTATCACTTTTGAAATTCTTACCCCGACGTATTATCGACCTGTATTTTTTTAAAGATATTAAATAATGAAGAATCTGTATGTATGTATGTACGTTCCTCGCATTGTGAAAAAACGAAGGTGCCTAGAGCCATCAAATTCTCAGTAATCCTCCACCAGGCATGTGCACCTGGAAGCAGTGTTGTCAGAAAATTTTTAACTAAAGTAGCAAAAGAAGACTAAAAAAAGTCGCAAAAATCGCAAATGACGTCGGAGATCGCGTGATTTTTGTGATGTCATAGTTGCGCATGCTCACATGACCTCTGACGTCATCACAAATTTACTGTGTATCGGTTCTGTAAGTTACAGACTGTATTCGATTCTTAGTCGTTTGAATTACGGATCTTAGCTTTAACGAAAATTTTAAAACTATACTGCTCATTTTCAATTGTTTAAATATCCCTTTCCTTTTTAAATAATTCTCATTTAATTTATGCTTCTATTTTTAAATGAATTTGCGGGTATCCATTCTTAAGAGATTCTTCACTTTAGACTGTTAGCACTTTTGTATTAAATTTTTGCAGTTGGCAGTTAATTCTTTTTTTGCTTAATTGTAAATATTTTAATTGAGCAATACTTTTCAGTGAGTTTTCCGTTCTCTGTGACGGATTTTTTCAGATTCTGATTGCTCGAGAAAGCCTTGTTCTTTCACTGTTAAATTTATTTGTGTTGTTGACTAGAAAAATGTCGCTGCTTTGAAGTCATTTCCATTGCTTAGTTTTTAGCAATATTATAATCAGGAGTATAACTTTCATTCCTTTCTCTGATTGGTACCCAATATATGAGGCGCAAGCTGAAGTTCTTAGGTTCGCTTCGTTATTACCATAGAACTGGGGTTGGGGCTGACTTAAAAAAAAAAAAAAAGTACGAGGAATGGCCGAAGTGTGGTGAGAGACTCCGAAGCATTTTTTATTCTTTCTTTCTTTCCGCTTGCTTTTTCACTTCCCTTACCCCTTTCTCATTATACCGGCGTCAGGTTGTGCAGCCTTGAAAATGAAAGCCCACGTGTAAGCAAGATTGTTAAATAAACTGTTCTTTTAATATAAATTACTTTTAATTGATACATTATTTTAACAAAAAAGCATTTTACGACATATTAAAAAAAATCTTTGAAGTCGCAAAAAGTAGCATAAGAAAATGATGGATGCAGCAAAAATTTCGCAAATTCGCAAATACTAAAATTTTGGTAGCACAAGTTTGTCAAAAGCTGCAAATTTGCGAAAAATCGCACGATCTGGCAACACTGCCTGGAAGCTCCAATTTTTATTTTCGAATTTTATACTTCATATTTTGTAAAACCTTAATGAATTTTCGATTAGTAAACAATACGATTTGATAATCGGAAATTCTAAAGATATGCTGTTTTTGCATATTGTATGATTTTGCTGTTGAATTAAATTTTTATGTCGCGTATGTGAGAAGAACATGATATTTAATAAATAAAGATAACAAACAGAACGTTTATAATAAAAGATAAAAAAAAATTTTGGAAGCCATCTTACGAAGAAAACGGAACATTGATATGATGAGCTAAGAAAAGAATCAAAAAAAGAAAGAAAAATTAGAAAATGTATGCCGACGCTTAACATCCGATCGGGAATTCTAAAATATGCAGCTGTGCTACTTTTAAAGTTTTCGTAATATGGCGTAAGTACGAAGAAAATATTTTTTAATACTAAAGCTAAAAAGACAAAAAGAAATGGATTAGCAAGGGGGGTGAAGCGAGTACTACAGCAGACAGGTAGACTGTGAGCTACGCGAGAGCATAAAAAACCTTAACAAAGCCTTTTGGGCGATTATTAAAATTTTAACATTTTCTTTCTTTTTTCTTTTTTTTCCCTTCTTCTTTTTCTTTTTTTTTTCTTTTCTTTTTTTCTTTTCTTTCTTTCTTTTTTTTTATTACATAGTATTTTTTAAAGGCGTCCATCTAAAATTCAATACATCACTTCACTGCACTAGATTTTTTTTCCGAGTTAAAAAAATAACTGGTTGCAATATAAACCCAAATATTCTGCCAAAAACCTCTGTTTGTACACCACACGGGTTTCCCGAAATGTGTATAGTCACTGACCACATATATTTTTGCATTTTGGAAAATATCTACATGAACATGTCACATAAGCAAAATTCGTGATCATTATTTATAAAATTTGGGCATCTTGGTAGAATCCCGGACATACGTCAAGCGAAAGCCTGCACAAAAATATGTTATTCATATAGGTTACACTGCTGCGGGAACATCGAACTAGAAAAAGTTTGCAAATGCTTTTCAAAAGTCTAAACAAAAATAGACGAAATATAAATATGTCATTCTGCAAGAAAAAAAAAATTCTCCTTGAACATTTCCTTTTTAGAAAAAAACTGGTTTCTTCTAAAAGAACAAATCTTCATTTTAAAAATGGAGCAGTTCTTTCATATCAGTTTGAGAAAAATATTATTTCGTACAAATGATTGAAAACTTAGTTTAAGATAAATTTAGTACGAGTTTCTTACAGTTCATGAATCCAATATTTTCGAAACGGCATCTACTTTATTACTTTGATATTTTTATTCATTAATTTACTTTTTGTTTACCTGCTTTCTTCTGTGAGGATTATTTTGTGTCTTTAGGTGGATACTGGAAATTTTGCTGAATGTTAAGCTTATTGTTTATCTGCCTTCTTAAACGTAAACAGCTTTCTATAGCTTGTTTTACTTTAAAATATCAAAAGTGGAATTTTTTGAATTTTGTAATGCTAAAGCAGTTACAAAAATGCCTTATATCTAACCAAATATTAACCATAGTATATATATATAGATATATATATATATATGGTTAAAAATCTTATCTATACCTCCATAGGAAGAATAATTACCTATATATATAAAGAAGAAAGTTTGTGTGTTTGGTTGTCCTCTAATAACTCAGTCACTAGTATAGCTGTCGTCACCGAACTTTCTACATTCTGGGTCCTGGAAAAGGTCGACGTCCCCTTTTCCCAAAAAAAAGTAGCTAACATCAGAGATATTAATTAAAAACTCGGAAAAACGATAGTTTTCGCCCTCATTTTTCCGATTGGCAACAGTCTCGTAAGCTGGAGATGAGAATTTGCTTTATTTCGAAAGCTGGTGGCACTACTCGCTTTTAAATCCTACAGTTTGTTAATATAAAATTTTTAAATTTTACGATGAAATAAAAATAGCATTGCCAAACATTTCAAAAATTCGTGGGAAGCCGTTTCGGCTATTCCCATCTTCGTACGACTTTAATCAGCCGAAATATTAATTAAAAACTCTGAAACATTAATTTTCGCACTCATTTTTTCGAATGGCAACAGTGCCGCGCGTTGAAGATAAAAATGCTTTATTTCGAAAAGTGTTGCTACTGCTAGCTTTTTAAATTGCAAAGTTTTTTAATTAAAAATTTGTAAATTTCACAAAATCTATACATATAAAGAAGAATGTCTGTTTGTGTGTTTGTTCGCGTTATTGATTTCTGATCAATTTTTTGCCACATTTAATCGAATAAAATTGAATATAGGTGAAATATTGGATGGAACTTGAGCTTTTATGACCATTTGATTAGAAGGACGAAAATCATTAAAAACTGCGTGGCATTGTTGCTGGTATAATGAGAGAGAATTAGTTTATTTTTCTACGGAAAATTTTTATGTGGGTTCCATATCGCATGAGACTGAAAAATGTATAGCCATGATTCTTACTTTTTGCATCGTTACAAGAGAAGGATTACAGTGGTGTCGTTCTCTTTGTTGTTAGAAACGTTACTCTCAATCTAACTTAACTGGCATCGAGTTCTTCCATAGTACATAATATTTTATGTAATTCTAACATTTTGTTATAAATACTTACATTATAATATTAAAAAAATTATTAATGCAGAAAAAATATTTTCGACAAGCTAGATTCCATTGTGTCAGATCTATAGCAAAGAACATATTAATGACTCAGGCTTCCACTGGAACTCGAATTCAAGAAAAACGTTTTTCCTATCCAAATAATCCTAGCAGGAAATGTTTTTATTAGCTAGCAGGAACCGTTATCCAATACCGGATAATAATTATTTAACCATCACTTTTCGAGAACTTGATAGATTTTCGAGTTTGATGGGATAAATCATATCGTTCAGAATATCTACAAGCGGATTGGAACGCTCGATTCTATATTGAAGAAGATTATCGAAACACAATAGCAAAGAGCTTTTTCCTAGAAATGAGTGGTTTTTTATTTTTTAAATCATGCTCATTGAAATGTCAAAAACTCAAAGGAATTGCTCTTACAGGGAAATTCTTAACCCAATTTCATGGCGGTAATCGGATAAGATTACTGTATAAAATTATTGGGAAAGATAGTTTTTAAGTTAGGAGTTATCTGAATATAGCTGAGTTAATCTTCGTTACGAACGGAAAAAATCTGCTTAGTCAGTGAGATTCTAGTAGTTTTGGAACGTAAAAAATGAATATGCTGTTCACTTAAAAAAGGATTAAACTTTTCCTACTTAGAAGGTCAGTGTTTGGCATTTCTGCATTTGGTAACTTATGAGTTTCTACATTTCTTCGAAATTGTACATTTGCATTCGATATTTAACGTTACGAAATTTATTTCAAGAGAAGGTATCTAATAAAGAATTTTTTTTGTTCTTTATTAGATAAGCTTTTCTATAACAGATTGATCTTAAAAAAGAAATCCCTCCTTTCTACATTAATCAAATAAATTTACTTTTTACAAAGCCATTCACTAAATGGGGATAAGTTTCTATCAATATATAAATAAGATACATTTCCTACAAAAACGGTCGACCAACAACATTTTATAGCCTATTTCAACGAAAGCTTTTGAAACCAGAAAAAATTTGCTGTGTCACCAGAGAACAATTACTTGTTAAAATAAAGGCAGTAAAACATTTCTATCGTTATCTGTACAGCTGAAAATTTTCTACTGAGCACTAGCCATGCTTCATTAACTTGCCTACTCAATTTCTAAAAGCCAGAAGGTCAAGCAGCTTGCAAAAATACGACATGAAAACTCGACATCGCAAAAGAGCTTACAACCCACTTGCAGTAACTCTTGCTAGTGTATCTTTGATTGCCAGTAACCCCTGCTAGCGCAGCTTTGATTGCTAGTAACCCCTGCTAGTGTACATCTTTGATGTAAAATTTAACGTTCTAGTACAGCAAGAATTGCTGCTGCTTTGACTTGTGCAAAATATTTGTTGCAAGTCTTGCGTGTAAATGATTCAACGAAAACAAAATGCGCGAAATGGGAAGCGGGGAGAATAGATTCTTAGAGCTATGTAATTTGAATGACTAATTTTTTTTCCTCTTTCTTCTTTCACTGCATTAATAGAAAGAAAATTAGTGTTTACGCTGAAATAATTAATCCCGTGTAATTGTATGCTATTTTGTGAGAAATACGTTTTATTTAGTGTCTGACGTTCTTTTAATCTCGCATAGTGAATGACATAGCAGAAAGTAATTGAACTTGATGAATATGAAAACCGAAAAATTGCTTTATTGAAATCAAGTTTCAATTTTAGATATAAAAGTCTTATTATTATGCGTACTAGAACTTTTACTCTTGATGTCAAAGAAGAGAATACCTTTGAATTCAGCAGAAGAGGTTTTAATTATTAAGAGTTAAAGAAAGTTAAAGAAAAGAAGTTAAAGAAAAGAACTTGGGGCAGTCAAGTGGGTAGTGTACCTGGCGGCCGTCAGGGACCTCGTGACTGTACAACCATCAGGACATTTAAGATTTTTCTACTTAAATATTAACCAAAATTGTTTATTACAGTTAGGGCAAATAAATTACATATTCCTTAATTCACTTTATTTAGAAGTAACACATAAAACGTGACATGTGAAATTTTGTCACATTCTCCCACCTAGTTATTTTTATCCTTTCTTAAAAATTTCAGTCTGAGATCTCCCGAAAACGATCGCCGATGGTTCCGTATAATTTTGCTTTCCATGGAGGTGAATTTCTGAATATGATTGCCAACGACGTGTTAAATTTGTTCGTTTTCAAAAGAATATAAGAGAAAACTTTCAGTTTTTTTTGGCTTTGTTTTGTTTAACAGCCTCCCTGAAGAGCCTTTGTTTTGATGAATCATTTGGTATAAATTATCGCCCGCAATTTGTAAGTAAGTTTGACGGCATTACATACATGAAATAGCATTTCAATTTAATTATAATGTGGAAAATTACTTTATTATAAAATAATATTTTGATTAATCATTCGATTCCGATTAATTATAGTCGAAAAAAACTTTTTTTAGCCAACATTTTTATTTTGCACAAAATCCAACCTTGGACAAAAAGACCAAACATAGATTTGTCCCATGTCTTCTTTCACTTACACTGGTATGCAAAAATTAAGGACGAGACAGTTTTTTCAATATAACTTTGTACAAAAGCTTTCCAAATCAACACATTTAATACTGTAAGATCCCCAATACATAAGGACATGAGAATGTAAGCAACACTTACTAAAAGAGAAATCAGAGGGATAAAAAGAAGCTTTATTGAAAAAGTAGCATGGAGCGCAATGCGACTGAAGGCCGAAACATCCCTGTGATGGGTGTCCAGCAAGAAACATCCGGTCTTTAATAGGGGATATGATCTCCCCTGACTGCTAGGCAGGTTTCACATCATTTGTGCATGCTGGATATGTGGTTGTTAATGAGCTGTTGAGACACTGCTGCTCGTTCCTCTTGTAGCACCAATCGCAGTTTCGGAATCGTTACTGGCGATAAGTTACGTGCTGCCACGGGTCTCCCTAGTAAGTTCCGTACATGCTTGACGGGATTTAGATCCAGAGACCTTGCCGACCAATCCATGTGTTCAATATCTTCACTCTCCAACAGCTCTTCGACAGTAACTGTGCGATGAGGTGGAGCGTTGTCGTCCATGAAGAGGAACTGAGGACCCATAGCCCTTGTGAAAAGACGCATGTAAGGAAGAACAACCTCGTTACAATAGCAGTCCCAGGTGACGAACCTCCTTGGGAGATATGAAGGTCGGTCCGGCTACCAAGCATTATGTCTGCTCGAACGAGAACTCCGCGACCTCCAAAACAGTCTCTTTTGATGATGTTGAAGGGGTTAGTGCGTGTTCCACTCACTGTCCAGATGTGTATGTGTCTAGAATCGCAACTCAGACTAAATCTGCTCTCATCTGTAAAGAGTACTCGTTCCCATTCATTGTCTCTCCAATTCCGGTGTTCCCGGCACCACAGAGAACGCCTTCTCCGATGGGCAGGCGTTAGAGGTACACACCGTACAGGGCGTCGTGCAAACAGACCACCAACGTGCAGTCTTGCCACGGTAATACGCGATATCGGTCGTCTAGTCGCCTGTGTCGTGTGTCTAGCGATTTCTCCCGCTGTCTGCCGCCTGTTTCTTCTGGCCTGTAAGGCACTATATCGGTCATCTGCGGGTGTGGTTCCTCGTGGACGACCACTACTAAACCCCCGGATAGTTGTTCCTGTAGTTTGAAATTGTCTCCAAAGTCGTGAAACGATGCTGTGGGGAATTCCGAACTCTGAAGCCACACTTGTCACACTGCGGCCTTCCTCCAACTTCCCAATGATTCGACCTCGGGTAAAAGCATCCAGATGTCGTCTAATTGATTATTCGCCATTTCTCGCTGAGGCAGCAACTCGGTGTGATTTTCACTGCTATACGGCGTGCAATCTCTTAGCCAGAAATACTGATCTTACACCGACAACATGCTTTATACTACTCAGACACTCCCCCATTACGTCTACCTCCATATCTGCGCATGTGCTACCGTACATCACCTTACTTAATCTCCTGATTGGTCTTTCTGTACGCTCTGCCTCTTCGTTCAGCTGATATGCTAATTTTTCGACTTCGTCCTTAATTTTTGCACACCAGTGTATATCTTGAACAATTAATTCTTTTGTTTTTGTCATGCGTACTATGAAAGCAAGCCAGCCATGAAAGCACCCCCTATCCTTAAGCAGATAGCCCTGGAGTACTTTAATGTAATCAAAACCATGCAGTATTGATTAAATAAATGCAACATTCTCAGCAAAGGATTAATTTAAGACGGTATAATACAATAATTAAAAACGGAATCGTGATTAAGCGTTAGATCCATATCTTTTACATATTCTTGATAAATCTTAACGTACTCTTTTTGACACAAGTTTTTAAAGTACATGTCGTGATTCTTTCTTGAACTGTATGTCAGGATGTGTACCATGTCAACAATATTTTTCTAAAAACTCTGAAATAATGAGAATTTTTTCTAAACTAACCAAATGAATGTTTCAAGGTAATCTGTATGATATTTCTCACGTTGCCGGTTAAAATGTGGGAAAAAAAAACAAAATGTTTTTCAAATGTTAAAAATTACTAACATTTCGGATTAAATAAACCTTCTGCAAATTTACTTGTGATACAGATGCTTTAGAATGATTCAATAAATGCGATCATTACTGTCACCATATTAAACTATTTTTGATTTGTCTGTGGAAATTAATTGCTTATTAAATAGCATTTTTTGGAAGGGTAATTATTGCAAAGAAAGAAACTTATTTCCTCACATTATTTCGAAAAAAGGTTAAATATTGTTAAGAATTTTGTACATAGATAGAAAATTTTAGTGCAATTATATGTGAAACTGTTGTATTTTCCTGTATAATGTAGCATGAAAATCTAGAGAAGCAAAGCTTACCAGAAAAGTAAGAGTACAGGGGCAAGTTTATTTATGGCTATATCACTAAATTGGCGAGATATCGCCAAGCTGGCAACGGTTTTGGCGACTAATTTTTGTCGTCAAATTTGTCTAGAAATCGGCAAAAGTCTCCAAACTCTTGGCGACATTTTGGTCCGTTCCCTGTGTAACTGCAATGTATAATGTAATTAATACTCTATATAGCTATAACCGCAATTCGGCCTTCATATGCCTTCCAGTAATTTGGAGAAGCAGAAAGTATTAGAAATATCTCGGTGGCCTGGTGAAACTATTTAAAATCGAAGCATCTGCTTTAAGTTGCTAGTTGTTAGTTCAGCGAGAGTCGGAGTACTGAGATATCGCCGGGTTAGCTTCGCTCTTTAGAAGGGCTTTGCATTGCGTTATGTTTAACGTTCTTTGTAGTTTGAAGTATAACTACTGATTCTTCTCTGTGATACTGAAGTGTTGTACAACTATTTGTGTGGAAAGTTTCAGAACTCTGAAGTGTTTTTGTAGATAAAATAAAATTTTATCAACCTACAACTATTATCCGAGCTGTGAGCATTCTATCTGTTACGAACCCGTACGCACGCAACAATATTTGTATTTATTCTATGTTTAGGAATACGTCTAATATGTCATTAGTTTTTAATAATGAGTTTTATGAGGAAAGGTTTCAAAATGGGAAGTTAAATGGACATTAATTGCAAGTTCAAAATCATATTAGAAAATACAGTCGTCCTTCGACAAATGTGAAATTTAGAAACCCTGATAACCTTTGCTGTTGAAACCTTCATACAACTGAAAAATCTAAGCGTTAAAGAAACTCTCGTTAAGTGGCAACATTATAAAGAAATCGTTAACATATAGTTTACGCTATGTTTATTACACATTCATTTCCAAAGTTATCTTCACATACATAAAAATAAGCTATTTTCTGGTGCAATCAATAAATAGAGATTCATTTTTACTTCCTTGTACGAAGTAAAAAGGAAGTATTGTAATCGCGAAAAACTTCGGGTATCATATTTCAACGAAAATATCTATTTTGACCGCTATCGAACGCAATTTAACGATGTTTTTGAGTGACCTTCGTACGTAAGAACAGAATAAAGGACTATTTTTCAAAAAAAAAAAAATTAGTCCAAAAAACTGTAAAACTTATTTAAAATGGATTCTGAAGAGATTTTTCGCGGCATACTTATGTATGTATCTCGCATAACTCAAAAACAAGTAGCCTCAGAACGTTGAAATTTTGTAATAGGGCTGCTATAACACGTAGATGTGCACGTCCTATTTTTTGGTTGCAATCGGCTGCACCAAAGGTATATAAATTTATGTATATATATACTCACTCTGTTACTGGGCTCAGTGAGTTCAGATTTTTTATTTTTATGTGTTGGTAAATTGCGCATTTCTTGCTTTAAAAATGATTGAATTATGTTGTTCTTATCTTCTGGTTAAGGTTTTCATGCCCTTAGTAAATCTGCATGCAATATTAGTAGAATTATCAACAATATAAAAGTTGTTTGAGTGCGGCTTACCGTAATCATTTTTCTCATGGTGGACATATTTGTTTACATTTCAAACTTAGGAGAATATTGGATTTGTTGCCAATGTAGAGAAACTAAGTTCGCAAGAACAAAGATAACGCCTTCTTTTATTATTGCGAGTTAAATGATTCTTAATCCATTCTGGAATTTATTCAAAGAAATAAATGCTTAAGATTTATTTAGTTCGTAATTTTTAATATAGATATTTTGAGTTTTTATGTATTTTTGCCTTGCCGCGGAGTGAGAACTGAACTAACTGAATGAGAAATACTGAATCGTCTGCGAAAAACTATTTCTCTCTTTTTTTTAACACATCGTTTTGGATTTATTGTAGTATTTGAATAGAACATGTGTCAACGATTAGGTAATTCTCCGGATGATATAGATAATTTTTGTGCATTCTGATTAGTTATAATATGAATAAGATGTAACGCTGTTAAGTAAAGCTAGCGCCAGAGCGTCGCTGTGGTAAACAAATATAGTGGATTTTAAAGAGTGTATTTATTCTGTTGTGGTTTATGTTCTTTCGATGAAGTAGATTTAATTCAATCCAATAAGTTTAAATGAAATGCAAAATGCATATAATTTAATATTCCGTACAAGGAAGTCATGTGGTGTACACATCAGATTTTGTTTTCATAGAATGAGCCAAAAGAAAATTATCATTACATGATTCAATTTGATAAACTTGTTTTTGCTATGTAAATAATGGCACGGCATTATTCAAAATTATGGTAAACTCTCTCTCTCTCTCTGTGCATAAAATGCGTTTACCCGTGCACGTCTGCAATTCAGAACTGCGCGTGAATAGCTGTTGGCTGTTAAGAAGTAGGGTGCGAAAATTATGGAAATTGTGAGGAACTGAATATTTCAAGACTGACATTCTTCAGTCTTTGGAAACTCTGCAAAAGCTGTTACCAGGAAGACGGCAGAAGGGTCGAGGTCCACTTTAATAATTCATTTGTAATACATTTATCTGAAGAAAGTTATAAATTTGAAATATTAAAAAGCATGACATTTGGGCAGTACAGATACCACAGCTTGGGGAAGAATAGTGAATAACAGACATATTCCGCTCACACATTTATAACAGAAGACACGTGTCTGCTTAGAGATACCAGTAAAAAGCATCGATATATCATATCAAAATATTATATGCTTCAGGATCTGAGTTCAGTTTTATGCAAGGCACTTAAGTGAATCAGTTTCACTATGTGGAACTTAGTGAATGAACTCATAAGGTATTTCTCCAGCCTTCGTAGTGTAATGATCAGCACACTCAGCGCGCATTCGAGAGGTCCGAGGTTCGAGTCCCGGCGAGGGCATTGCTCATTATTCCTGTTTCCGCTTCAGGGAAAAAAAGGACATAATGACTCTACAAACTTACCTTAGTAAATGAATTTCTTCAAAGGAAGGCAATGAGAGAAGACATTTCCTTACCAAATCTCTAGCTTTAAGTCTTATAGAGAGCTTATGAAGCATCCTCGGAAGCAGTTAAATTCTCCTTTCAGATATCTGAATGTCTTGAACACATCCCCCAATCAAATTACGAATAATTCGTTTCATTATTGACAGTGAAATCGGATTATATGTGTATGTATATCAGGAAATACCGCATTTAAAATACGTCTTTTGTTTCTGCAATAAACATTTTAAAAAATTCATTGTCACATGCTATTTTCATTTTATTATAATTTATTCCTATAATAAAATTTTATGTCGTAGGCTTTCACGATTTCCATTTTCTGAGCTATAATTCTAAGTATCATTCCAAGCAGATTCCTTCAATTCTATTCAATTGTTTTAAGTTAAAATTCAATGTTTTGGGAGGATGTAATCGGTTATTTTAAGCACAAGTGTATATTTTATGCTTAAAATAAATTATCTTATTCTTAAAATAAACTAAAAGAAAATTATAATTGGGAATAATAAGAAGAGATGGATTTACAACATTGTACTCTATTTAAGGATACTTAAGTTTATTTTCTCTTCAAATCTGTCTATGAGTAATTATATCCATATTATCATAAATGCCACAGAAACCTGTGAAAGAAATAAGCCTCTCAAAAAGTAGATATTATAATGAAAATCTGTAGAATTATCAACAATTTAAAAGTTGTTTAAGTGCGGCTAAACCAAATTATTTTTATCATAGCAGCTATATTTGTTTACATTTGAAACTTAACAGAATAGTGGATTTGTTGCCAATCTGGAGAAACTAAGCATCGCAACAACAAAGTAACGTCTTCTTTTATTATTGAGAATTAAATTATGCTTGATTCATTCTGGAATTATCATTTAAGTTATTAAATGGTTTTTGCGTACAAACTGTAATTTTAACTGTAAAAATTGTTTTTTTAATTGTCTTAACTGTACTTGGTGTTTTATGCACTGGCGGCTCGTAATAAGCACTGTGGAACTGCAGCACCCCCTGTTTCCACTTATTATTATTTTTAATATTTAATATAATGAGCCCTTTTTTCTTTAATTCTTTCTTTATACTTCAATATATAATCCTTAAACTTGTAGAGACATTAGGTTATTT
This sequence comes from Stegodyphus mimosarum, assembly GCA_000611955.2. Taxonomy (NCBI): domain Eukaryota; kingdom Metazoa; phylum Arthropoda; class Arachnida; order Araneae; family Eresidae; genus Stegodyphus; species Stegodyphus mimosarum. The sequence goes on along the minus strand of KK113265.1, from coordinate 179,189 downwards.
AGTAGCAGGAGACATGAAAAATATGCAATTCCTTCGCCGGGAATCGAACCACGGACCTCTGAAATACCGGTTCAGTGTGCTGACCATTACACCACGAAGGCACGCTAAGAATGTGGGAGATATACCTTATAAACTTAATGTCAGTAGCCATCCTCCAGTTTATGAAAAAGGTACGAAAGTTTTTGTATGGAACTGCGCTTCACAAGGCTGTTCTGCGCAAGCGCGCACAGAAAGCAGCACTCGAGCCAGGGAGATAAAACAGCACTGTGGCTCTTGCAATGCCGAAATTCTGGAAACGTGATTATTTCTTACTCCGCGCGTGTGGTATTTGGCTGTTTTGCGCATGCGCTCTTAGGAAGCAGCGTACGACGCTGAGAGGGAGAGAGCACTGTCGCTTTTACAGTGCCGAATCTGGAGTATCGTTGGGAGCTGGTTCTTTTTTTTTACTCCGCGTGTGCTGTGTTTAAAAATCATACACCATATTCTTGGTTAGATTATTTTTCAGCTATTCTATTTGATTCATTTTTTTTTCGGTTCTTTTATTTTACAGAAAACTTTAACCATGTCCTTGCATCCTCAAGTAATAAATTCTGTGACTGTAAGTGAACTTCAAGAGCTTTCGTTTTCATGCGCTTGCAATGCTTTCAATATAGAAAAATTTCCTCAGTTGTCATCCAGAGATCAAGGAGAAAATTATTGATCTCTTCGCGCAAATTAAAACAAGAAGAATGGATTTCATTTTTAAATGAATAGGTAAAGCTTGAACTGTAACAATTTATGTTAAAGTAATTAAGAAATGTTTAATTTTTCTTTTGTAAAATTTAATGGAAGTTTCAAAATAAAATTTCTTTTTATACATGTTTGTTTCCCTTTACACAGGTTTAAAACAAAGGTTAAATTTTTTTGGAACAGCACCCCCACTAATTTTAGCTACGAGCCACCACTGGTTTTATGTTTTCTGTATCTTTAAATTTTTAATGAAAATATTTTGAATTTTTATGTATTTTTGCCTTATTGCGAAGAACTGAATAAATCAGAAGCGCAAGCGCATTAGGTAAGCTGCGCTGAATGGTCTGTGGAAAATTGTTTCTATTTTATTAGTCCAAACGGCCTTTGTCCCTGAAGGACTATTGTTTTCGTTTTGCGATTTTGCGTGGGATACATTAAATGTCGGTTCACTTTTCAAACTGTTGCCACCAAATATTGCAGCCCTGTATTATATTTAAAGAAATTAAATAATGAAAAATGTGCATAAATGTATGTATATTTCTGGCATTGTAATAAAACGACGGTACCTAGAGTCATAGAATTTTGAATGACATAATCTTGCTGCGAATATGGGCATTTGGAAGCTCAAATTTGAAATTTGGAATTTGTTTTATTATAGATGTCATAGTTTCTAAAACTTTCAGGAATTTTTGGTTAACAAACTCTAGGATTTCAAAGCGAGCAATGGCAAGCAATGTTGTACAGAAAAAACATTTTTTGTCTCCAGCGCGTGAGACTGTGCATAGGAAATTCTAAAGATATGCTCAGTTTAAAATTATTTTGCGATATTGTTCTTTAACTGAATTTTATCTTTTAAGTGCGAAGAACATGATATTTAATAAATAAATGTAACAAACAATGTGTTAAAAAACGCCCCTTCGGACGTAATTTAAAATCTGAAACCTTTCTGATCTTCTTTTTTGTTTTATTTCTTTTATACATCGTTTAGATGTATTATAGTATTTGAATAGAACTTGTGGTAATTATTCTGATGCTATAATGTTTGCCCACTCTGAGCTATAACATGAGTGAGATGCAACGCTGTAAGTCAACATAGCGCCGAATTGTGCCTATGATAAATAAATACAGTGATCTTTAAAGAGCGCATTTATTCTATTGTGGTTTATGCACTATCAACGGAGTAGGTTTAATTCAATCCAATAAGGTTAAATGAAATCCAGGAAAAAATTGCGTATAATTTAATATTCCGTACAAGGAAGTCATGTGGTGCATACATCAGATTTTTTGTTATGTTAGCGGCGATATTTGTTTACATTTGAAGCTTAGCAGAATAGTGGATTTGTTGCCAATCTAGAGAAACTAAGCTTTGCAACAACAAAGTAACGTCTTCTTTTATTATTGCGTATTAAATTATGCTTGATTCATTCTGGAATTATCATTTAGGTTATTAGTTGGTTTTTGCGTACAAATTGTAATTTTAATTGTAAAATTTGTTTTTTTAATTGTTTTAACTGTACTTGGTGTTTATGTTTTTCTATATCTTTCAATTTTTACAGAAAATATTCTGAATTTTTTTGTATTTTTGCCTTATCGCGAAGAGAGAACTGAATTAATTAGTAGCGCATGCGCATTAGGTAAGCGGCGCTGAATCCTCGGTGAAATATGTTCCTTTTTTATTTGTCTAATTTCTTTTTACATCGTTTAAGATTTATTATAGTATTTGAAAGGAACTTGTGGTAATTCTTCAGATGCTGTAATTTTTACTCACTCTGAGTTATAAAATGAATGAGATGTAACGCTGTTAAGTGAAACTAGCGCCGAAATGTGGCTATGGTAAATAAATATAGTGAATTTTAAAGAGTGCATTTATTCTATTGTGGTTTATGCGGTATCGACGAAGTAGATTTAATTCAAAATTTGTTAACTGTTAATTCAATATGTTTAAATGAAATGTAGGAAAATTGCTTATAACTTAATATTTTGTACTAGGAAGTCATGCGGTGCACATGAGATTTTTTGCTTTAAAAATGATTGAATTACGTTGTTCTTACCTTCCGCTTAAGGTTTTTATGCCTTTAATAAATCTGCATGCAAGATTTGTAGAATTATCAACAATTTAAAAGTTGTTTAAGCGCGGCTAAGCCTAATTATTTTTCAAATGCATAAGGCAACCATATACATTTGAAACTTAGGAGAATAGTGGATTTTTTGCCAATCTAGAGAAACTAAGCTTCGCAACACTAAAGTTAACGCCTTCTTTTATTATTGCGAATTAAATCATGCGTAATCCATTAGTGAGAACTGATTCTTCAGACTGCGAGTTTGAAAGTCTGACAGTCTTCTGTCTGAGATTAATCTGAAATCTTCAGACTGCAATTTTGTTTAATAATTTTTTAATGTTACTAGTGTTTCTAGGTTATATGATTTGCGAGTTTTTAAAATTGCTGTAAATTTCTAAAACGAAATTTCAGTTTATTTATAGAAAAATAAAGTCTTATATTTGTAATTAGAATCATTTAGTTCGAATGCACGTTCAAGAATCAACTACATTTAAAATCTATGAAGGTCTTAGATTCTTCGTTGAAATTTTAGTATATTCACTGCAGGGGTAGCCGAGTGGTGAGACTGCTGAATATACAAGCACAGTACGACTCGGGTTCAAAACCCAGAGAAGCATCTGGCTGCAGGATTGTGGTTTTTCCAATGCGTAATATGAATGTAAGCCAGTTTTCTAAGGAAAATCTTCCCTTAGGTAGATTACCGGAATATGTGTGAATTCAGTCCGGCCTTAAAAAATTAATCGTAAGAAGCTGGTTCAGAAAACATGTATAATATTTTGTTCTTGTCTCAGTTTTTATCTTTACCTCCTAATTTTTAAGTAAAATTGTATTAATAATGCCAAAATAAGTCAAACATCATTGACTGACGTTTAGAAAACTGGGCAGCACGAATTCCTACGCCGTATAGAATCCAGCAAAGGGAATTGAGAACTAAAAATTGTGAGAAACGTGCAAAATCAGCTTCAGAATATCAATAACTTTCTTCCATCTCGACCTCCATTCCTGGTACATCTCGATTTCCATTCCTCACCATCGAGAAATTTCGGAACACGATTTCTTGACCTTGCTCTCTTTGCACTTTCTGGACCTGCGCCAGGAAACATCCAAGCGACACGTGATTCTTTGATAGTAAAAACTATTGCTTCTCTCTCTCTTTTTTTTTCCCCTCCTTCCCTCCTGTCCAATTTAGAACTTCAAGGACTTTTCTTGATCTACGGCGTTTTCACTCCGAACCTTGAAGCATCTGTAATATATTAAAGTAACTGAATTAATAACTGAATGAGATTTGAAATGAAAAGAAGTAATGAAAATACTTATTTTTTACAGTATTGAAGAATGCATCAGAATTTTAACGAGGCTGTAACTCCTTTGTTTGTAATTTCAGAGCAGCAGAGCTACAGTAAAGAGAATTTTTAATCTCTGGTGTTCTTTTATTATTCGGTAATACAATATGTTTCATTGGGTAGTGATGGTAATACTAGTACTCCTGTAGAGACATGATTTTTGATGCTGAGAGACATGAAAAATAAGCAATGCCCTCGCCGGAACTCGAACCTCAGACCTCTCGAATACGCGCCAAGTGTGCTAACCATTACACCACGAAGGCATGCTAAGAAGGTGGGAGAAATACTTTATACTCCCACTGAAAGGAATTTTTGTGTTAATTCTTGTAATCGGATCCTAGAAAGTTAATTAAAATTTAAAGTCTTATTTTGGGGAAAATTTATAAATTCATAACCAGTTACTCATAGAAATTATTAGTAATTTTAATTTAAGGTAATATTAAATGTTTTGAGTGTTAAAGTTATAGCGGCACGCAAACACAATTTCTCTTCAGTTTAGCACAATTTCTCTTCAGCCCATGTTTCTGCAACTCAAAACAGACTGGTGTGTGGAAAAAATGTCACCCGGAAAAAAGGGAAACGGAAAGAAAGCCACCGGAAAATAAGGAACGGAAAAAATGTCACCCGGAAAATAAGGAACGGAAAAAAAGGAACTCTAAAATCTCGCCAAATAATGTCGCCAATCGGAGTTGGGAAAACCTGCCAAATTCTAATTTAACCGACAGGGTTATAGCGGGCTCTCTTGAGGGAGGTTTTAAGGGTAAGACGTTGAGCTAGCTGCAGCCGAGCAAGGTCATTGCGATAGCAGGTTTTTAATATTCTTATCGCAAACTGTGACTCAATTTTATCTACAACGGTTTGTTATAATACTGCTTTTAAAGCTCAGTTACGCAACAATGTTTCACCCCTGAACCACAGCTTAAGGCTATAACTACATGGGGTACGAGGGGAACAATCACTAACGACCATGACCGGCTGGTCAACCCTCTGTTTTTACCATCGGACTGGCCAGCAGCTCGCTTATCTTCTTTCAATCATCGTCAGAAGATTTCCCTATTCCGCAGGTATGGTTGTTATGATAAAACTTTTATCTCCCATCTTGGCGATATTTCTAAACATCCCTTAATTTTTCCATTGCAAAAGAATGGCGACTTATTTTCCGTTTCCTAATTTTCCGGTGCCTATCTTTCTTTCCGTTCCTTATTTTCCGGGTGACATTTTTTCCTACAACCAAACAGACTAGTTATAAATTCATAATTTCATAGACGAATCAGTTCTGCTAATTTATTCCCATAAAACGTAGAACAAATGTTCAATTACTTTATCACTCTAAAACAACATTTTTTAAACTGTGGGTCGTAGACAACATCACAAAAACAGAATGTTTAGGTCACGACAATTTAATTCAGTTTGCATGCATTTGAAGAAAAGACATTAATGAAACTTTTAAAGAAATTACGTTAATTGATATTTAAAAGAGACACAAAGGATGTATATGAGCTATCGAATGATTCAAAACTTTAGTTTCCACAAAAATCTGTTGCTGACTTCCGGATCAGAGCTAGAACTGAATTTTTCATAAGTTCTGCAACATCGTTAAATTTTCTTCCACATGCTTATGACAGATGACCTTTTTAGGCTTTAGTGCTTATTAAATCCGAATATTGATCAGCACTAAAAAACGTCGAAGATGCTTTACATCCAACAGCATTGTTGCATCAAGATTTAATTTGTTAGCAATAAAAAACAAGCACATCTGTCTCACTTTTATTTCACGCACAAGCACATTTCACAGCAATCACATTTCAGTGAACTTTTGTTTACCTGAAACAAATCCTAAAACTACGTCTTTTCATACATATATTGTTTATTAAAGAAATAAATTGTTTATGGGAAATATTTATTTTATATCTTTATTTTATAGAGGACAAGAATGAAAAAAATGTTTAAGGAGCCTGGTCTAAACGGTTACACGATATCATGTGAAAAAGAGTTTGATTTCGATGATAAAATGAATAAAGTTTATTTAGTTTTTGATTTTCGCAAAACAAAAAATGCTGCATTTATTTTGAAGATTATTTTGAGATACATTTTAAACTACGAGATTTACAAGTGAAATTTGATTGTTACTTTTAGTTTTGAAACATAGCATTGCATATGGGAGTGTTGCGCTGTATTATAATTTGAAAACTATAAATATATTATTATATGTATAGTGGTAATCATTATACTCAGTTCGACATACAAAATTTTTGGCATTATGATGCTAAAAAGGAATTACATTGACGAAAGCACTTAAAGGAAGTTTTTGATTAGCTAAGAGACTTTATTGGTGAAATATGCATAGTATGCTTTCCCAACGACTGTCAATATCTCAATGCCATCTACCTATTATTTCGAAGCTCAGTAAGCATGCACTACCGCTCAAGCAGAAAACTTTTCAACACTAAATTTTCTTAAGACTGTCAAGGAGGAGCCGATCCATATAGCCTGTTGACTGCACTGAATTCTAGTAGCTCAGTCCAGATTCTAAATACACGCAAAGAGGCTGATTCCATTGGCGTTTTCTGGTCCCCTCCCGTTGTATAATACGCGCTTTCTCCGATTTTTTTCACTAGTTTTATCATATGAAAATCAGGAGAGGAAAATTAAGCTGATGAAATAATTTCTGAAAATAGCGTTTTCAGTAAGAATGCAGCAAATAAAAATCTGATGTGAACAGATAATAATCTAATCTGATGATGAATGAATAAAATCTGATGTTTCTTGTACGGTCTATTAAATTATGCACACTTTTGGCTGCACTTCATTTAAACTTTTATCCTAGAATTTCATTAGAGATATATTTCTCATTCAATCAATTCATCTCTCACTTTCGAACAAGGCAAAAATACATAAAACTCAAAATAACTTCATTAAAAATAATAAAATGCAAAAAAACCGAAAATACCAAATACAGTTAAAAAAATGTTTTTTTTTTGAAAAAAATTAAAGTTTCTGCTCAAAACCGAACGATTCAGCCAATAGGCTGAATAAAAATGAAATTTTCGGTGCACAAAATTTAAATTTTGGCCCCATTGCACATTGAAAGACACTGAAGTTGGTGCACCAACTGACTTAATTCAATTAAAAAAAAAAAAAAAAAAAAAAAAAAAAAAAACGACGCACCAAGAAGGAGTTATCCGAATGGGACGAAAATCGGTAGAAGTGATGTACGTACAGAAAAACAAATGATTACAGTTTGAGAAAAATTGGATGACTTAATGAAGTGATAGAGCTTCACAAAGTGAAAAAGTCAGTAACGCGTTTGTCCACCTCAGGCCCTTATGCAAGCAGTTATTCGGCTTGGCATCGATTGGTAGAGGTTGCGGATGCCCTCCTGAGGGATATCGTGCCAAATTCTGTCCAACTGGCGCGTTAGATCGTCAACATCCCGAGCTGGTTGGAGGGCCCTGCCAATAATGCTCCAAAAGTGCTCAATAAGGAAAGAGATCCGGCGGTCTTGTTGGTCAAGGTAATGTTCGGCAAGCAGTAGAAACATGTGCAGTGGGGGGGGGCGGGCATTATCTTGCTAAAATGTAAGCCCAGTGTGGCATGACATGAAAGGTAACACAACAGGCCTTAGAACTTCGTCGACGTACCGCTGTGCTATCAGGTTGCGACGGATGATAACCAAAGGGGTCCTACTATGAAATGAAATGGCACCCCAGACCATCACTCCTGGTTGTCGGCCTGTCTGCCGGAAGAGAGTCAGGTTGGTATCACACCGCTGTCCGGGACGTCTCCAGACTCGCCTTCGCTGGTCATCGGGGCTCAGTTCAAAGCGGGACTCATTACAGAAGACTATTCTACTCCAGTCAGTGCCATTCCAGTGCGAATGAGCCCGTCACCACTGCAAACGGGCTTGACGTTGTACAGAGGTCAATGGCAGTCGGCGCAACGGGCACCGTGACCTCCGCCCCCTTTCTGTGTGCCGTCTATGAATGGTCCTTGCGGTCACTGAAGCACAAGTTGTACGTACGATCGATGATAATGATGCATCTGGGGCTGTGGGTGCCGCTCTGACGATTGCTCGGTAATCACGTTCTGCCGTTTCTCTAGGCCTACCACTTCCTTCTTGACTCTGTGTGCGGCCATGGTTCACCTCTTCCTGCCAACATCGTCTAATAGTTCGCTCCTGCTCAAATGTCGAGCTAATCGCCGATAAGACCAACGGCTTCTTTGGGCCCAACTACATGGCCTCTCTCAAATTCTGACATCTGCGCATTTCGTTCGCGCACCTTTATGCCAGGCATAGTTACTGTCTACCAGAGTACAAAGAATGAAATTCCTGAAGAATTTATGACCTGGAATCGTAATTTCTCCTTTTAAATATCCTGCCAGTTGCGCAGACCAGATGCGCTGTAGCGACAACCGTTCATTCATGGCAGCCAAAACGTAAAATTTTGTATTTTCCGTCGAAACCTATATGCATATCAATTTGTGCCCAATTTGCTTTATATATTCTCGGTGCGTCGTGGTACGGAAATTTTGTATATTGGACTGTAATAACATCTACTTGCGGAACTCTGTTTTTTGTTGCAATCTACCGCACCAAACGTGTATATATATATATATATTGGGGGGTTGTGACCCCCAGGGGCGGGTCCGAAGCAGGGGTCCAAAAATGGGGGTTTGATGCGGCCGATTGCAACAAAAAACAGAGTTACGCAAGTAGATGGTATTACAGTCCAATATACAAAATTTCAGTGTTCCACAGCTAATCGCTTTTGAGTTATATGATTTATACATACGTACATACGAGTACATACGTGCGGGCAGAAGTCACAAAAAATCTTTTCTAAATCCATTTTAAATTCATTTTACAATCTGTTTTGAAAAATGGAATCCTTTATTCTGTCATACGTACAAATACGTTATGCAAAAAAATCGTTCAAATGGATAAGGGATATGTTCGTTGAAATATGGTACCTGAAATTTTTCCCGATTACAATACTTCCTTTACTTCGCTCAAGGAAGTAAAAAGGATTCATGGAGAAACTGTTATGTTTATTATTGATGACTATCATGATATTATTTATTAAAAAATCTGCATTGCAGTAAGAATACTTAATAATATTAATGTTAAAATATTAATTAAGCTATATTCATATCTACTTCCCCGTTCCTTTACCGCTCTTGTTTTTATTCCCTGCCATTCCCTAAGCCTCAGAACATTCACTGCTACAGGAACTGCTGTCTGTGTCGTCTGCTGCAGCTTGAAAGTCGTCGGCATCTTCAACATTGTAATAGTTCTCATTACCGTTAGTCCGTCTTCACATGTGCAGTCATCTTCAGAACAATTAAAAGCTTTAGATAGCCGCGTTTCTTTGAAGATCTTCATTTTAATAATTGCTTTAACAGTCAGAGGCCATGCACTCGAAATCCAGAAGCGAGTTAATTAGTAAGACAAAAACAATCTATACGTGGACGAATCCATTTTAAAATTTAGGACAGTCCACTTTGTGAACGCGTTGAAGAAGGAAAAAATTATGAGAATGTTAATTTTTTTTTCCAAACCTTGTGAATGGTTCAAAAACTGACTCAATATCTTGAAAAATATGATGATTGCTATGAAAGAATGAGTTTACTGATTCATTGTACGGATTTTAATAATTCATTTACGGAAGAACCAGGTAATAAAGATCTGAGTTTTACTTAAAACAACATGTTTGAGCACATATTCTGCATAAAAACTACTGTCATATACCTAACATTTTCAAACTAGGAAAATTCTTTTAGTGTAAATCTTACTGCAATTAATATAAACTGGTGAAATAAATTAAGAGAATTTGCATATTTTATCGAATTGCATGAAAAGAACTGAACTGAAGGAGAAACCACTGCTTCTAGACAAAAATGCAAGTCTTATACGTCAAATACGTAAGCGTACACATGTGTGTAGCAGAAAAACTGGCTTTATAAGCGCGTGGAGGATAAGACGAATTGCGTTCGCCAACACACCTCTGCGAATTTCTTGGTGTTATCTTGCACCAATCGGTTAAATTCACATAGGAACAATAAAAATGAGTGACCACCAACGTTTAGATGATGAAATGAGATGGCGAATTTTGGGGAGGCTAGAGGCAGGCCAGTCGCAAGTCCACATATGCAGAGAGTTTAATTTAAAGCCCAGGGAACCTATGGATGTTTAATGTGTAACCTATGGAAACAGTTCCAAGATACTAGATCCATCGAGAGAAAGCCTGGCCAAGGTCGTCCAATAGCCACGACGGCCAGAGAAGATCGCTATTTGTCCATTTTAGCGAGACGTAGCAGAGGGGCTACGGCTTCTTAACTCTCTCGGGACATGTATGCAGCCACAGGAACCCGTGTAACAAGGGTGACTGTTTCCAAAAGACTGAATGAGAGAGGATTGTTTGCCAGAAGACTGGCTGTTTGCGTCCCGCTCGCGTCTACGGACAGGAGAGTCCGATTAACATGGTGCAGGTAGCATAGTAATTGATGTACGGAGCAATGGGCGACCATTCTGTTCACCGACGAGTCCCGTTTTAGCCTAAACACAGATTATCGCCGTACTTTCATATGGAGAGAGCCAGGGACCCGCTACCTACCCTCCAATGTCAGCAAAATCAACAGTTTTGGCGGTGGCGGTGTGATGGTCTGAGCAGGCATCATGTTGGATGGCCGCACACCTCTCCACGTCTTTGACAGAGGCTCTGTGGCTGGTGTGAGGTATAGGGATGAGGTCTTGGAACCCTATCTTTGCCTTTTCCGGGGTGCAGTGGGTCCCGAGTTCATCTCACGGGACGATAACACGAGGCCACATAGAGCTCTTCTGGTCGACGAATTTCTTGAGAGTGAGGATACCCGCCGGATGGATTGGCCAGCCAGGTCTCCAGATCTCAACCCTATAAAGCATGTATCGGACGCTCTGGGGAAGGCAATTGCAACTCGCAGCTCCCTCCGAGAACCATCCAGGAACTGAAAACAGCGTTGCTGAATGAGTGGCACCAGTTGCCACAGGCACTGATAAATTGCCTTATTTCCAGTATGACATCAGGCTGCAAGGCTAGTATGGCTGTAAGAGGGGATCATACTCCTTTTTAACCCATTTGTTTTGTGCCTTCTGAAACCGCTGCTTCAGACCTTCGGACTCTCATGAGTGTTACACACGAATACGTGTGTATATTATAACTTTTGCATGTTTATTTTGTTTGTATTATATCAGCCTATGTTCACACCAAATTTTATTAAAATCTGTCCAGTAGTTCTAGAGAAGTAGATCAAATATGAAAATTCTCTTAATTTATTTCACCAGTGTGTATATATATATATATATATATACTTGTATGTATATTTATAATTTTTTTGTATCATATTTGTGGTTTAATATTGTAATTTCATATAATATATACAGTAAATTACAATATGAAACCACAAATATGGTACAAAAAATTTCCTAAAAAATTGGGAAAGAATTTCTACCCGAAAATAAGTACTTTATAAAAAAATTTGAAAGGTTTCATATTTTAACGATCGCCTAAAAGAGCTCTTTTAAAGTTTGATTCGATTTATCAGTAGACATTATCGATAGATATAGCCCACGTGAAACACAAAACATTTTACAGGGTATTAGATTAGACTAGCATGGGAAAGTTTTCAATCATCTGTATATTTTAAAAGTCGAAATATATGAAATTTAATTCTTTAAAAATATTTTTAATCAGATGCATTTTTATTTTAAGCAATTAGATTAAAAAGTAAAAAAATAATATTCTTAAGAACTGCATTTATCCCTTTTAAATAATTTAGTTTATTAATTAATAGCAGACAGATTAAATATGAAAGAATAATAGCTTATGTTTTTCCGAATGATAACAGACTTCAACCAACAGCGAAACAAAGCAAAATCGTGTTTCGAGAGTAATGGCCTTTTGGGCTAAAAAAAACTATGGCAATACTTTTATGTTTTAATTATTATGAGAATATTAAAAATGTCAAATATTCAGTTCCAAATAATTTCGCAGTTATAAACAAAACGATCACAGCACCCAACTATTACAACTTTTCTATCAATTTCTTGCCGTATATTTTTATGAACATAATCCTCTTCGCAATAACATATAAGTTTAGTTTTTGTAATAAGCTCTTAAAGAATTTTAGTAGAACGTTGGATTTAATTTTCGAGTCATTAAGTGAGTTTTGAAGTAGGAGACATGAAAAATGAGCAGTGCCCTCGCCGGAACTCCAACCTGGACCTCTCGAATACGCGCCGAGTGTGCTACCGTTACACCACGAAGGCATGCTTTAATTCCCCCTTTTAAAGGGCGACTGGGATTAGAGACGCAGTCATCACATTCTGGTGTGATGAATTATTGTGCACCAATGTCTTGAAAAGGCAATTTATTTCTCAGTAGCCTTTTTTGCATCTATATGCAAGAGGTTGCATAAACAACCTAGGATGATTATACTTGGTTGATGCACTTTGGTAAACGCTGCTACACCTTTAAACTTTCCAATCATATTAGTAGCATTATCTGAAGAAAATGATAAGCAATCATTAGCTTTTTAGTTTGGGCGCCTCTGTAGAGTCATTAGATTATTTTTGAAACAACAGATATGAAAAATTTGCAGTGCCGTAGCCTAGACTTTAGCCTTGAGCCACTCGGCACGTATTCGAATGCGAGCCGAGTTTACTACGGTCAGAGCCAGGACAAGGGTGAGGCAAGTGAGGCACTTGCCTCAGGTGAATCACTAGAAGAAGCGCCAAATTGTCTATGCGAATTCGAAAATTACTTTAATTATGGTTATAATTTGTCAGTTATTATCAGGGAAAATTAAAAATTACTTTAATTATGGTTATAATTTGTCAGTTATTATCAGGGGAAATAAGCTTCGGCAAATTTAAATTAAACGAACAATAGAAAGAATTGCAAGAAAACCTGGAAATTAATGCAACGTGTATTTCAATGGTACTTCTCATTTATCAAAAAAGGATCTTTTAACATTTTCATTTGAAAGTTATAAATAATTGGCTATATTATTTTTCTGAATTTATAAAGCTACGATTAAAAATACTTTAAGAATTATGATACAACTATGCTATAGGAATTATGATATTTTGATTTAATGCAGTTACTTTTGTTTAATACATATATAGCTATTTGGGTATATACATAGGGGTGCACATTTACCTTTTTGCCTCAGGTGAAAAAATATTTTGGCACGGCTCTGACTACCGTTACACCAGGAATGCATGCTGGAAGGAGGGAGAATATACCTTACGGAATTTCTGGAGAACACCTGGAACACCTGGAGTCTTTTCTAAGAAATCATAAAATTCTTTCAGTCACATAGTAATTTCAAAGGGAGGAACAAATATGATATTGGGGATCGGTATGCATATTATGTCTACTCTGTTGAGGGTGTTTACAAATATCATAATAAAACTGGCACTGTTTACTTTATTTTGAAATTTATCCATTGCAAAAGCAATTATGTGATTAGCTAAATCAGATATTTCATTAATTTAATCAAAGTACGACATGGTAATTTGAAACACAAATTAGAAGTAAAGTTCCAGTATTTCCGGCGTAATAAGCGATAGCGCACAGAGTAAATTGAAATATCATTCAAAATGAAATGTATCCTCATTTAATTTTTCCTTAAGAAGAGAATTTTGCTGATGCCCTAGCTATGTTCTCTGTGCTTGAGCCGGATTTGCTGTCAGTTAGAACACATGACAGCCTTGGAGGTAATTTGAATTAGAATTATTTTCAGCTTACAACGGCTTATCAGAAATGTAATTTCATAGTAAATCATGATGTACTTGCATTGACCATTTTAGTTGGAGCAGTTAATAGTTTGATCGTTCAACTAATTCAAAATGGAAATTGCTTTTACCAACACATGTCAGAATGCGAATGTTGCAGATGCCTTTTTTATTAAAATACTTGCTTCTTAAAAAAAAACTTATAAAAAGTGTTGTTAGTAAACTCAGAAGAATGATTCAGAATCCGTAGTTCATTATTTACTTCTCCGAAAAGAATTTCGAAGAGGGATCAGTTTTCAAGAATAAGAACATATATATATTTATTTCCATTTCATATTCTCGAAACTGAACTTAAATCTTCGTTTATTTGCTGCTTCTGTAGATTCGAAAGTATAAAAATAAATCCAAGAGCAACTTAAAAAAAAGAATGAAAAAAAATAATAATGGAATGAAGTTCGAACTTAGCTGTTCTAATTACTTCTACACTGGATGTATTTTAATAAACCATATCACGAAGCAAAAATAGTGCATTACCAATGTAATGCACTATTTTTAATATATATAATATTGATAATTATTACTTCTGCCATTCGATTTGATTCGATGCATAAGCACTGATAACATTGATAATATATTTCTCTAATCTTCTGAGCCAAGAAACTGAAAACGTTATTTAATAGTGAAGCTTCCTCTTAAAAGTAAGCATTTCAGTTTGTGCATAGAGTACTTTTTTATAGTTATGAAATATAAGTTAGTCTTAGGTAAAAAAAATAATTTAAATGTTATTTAATGTTATAATTCATCAAATAAAATCGTCAAATCATCTAGGTACTATTAAAATATAAAATGTTTACATTGTATTCTTTTTCAGAAATATAAAATCTAAGTTCTTTTATATTAACGGGATGCCACTTGACTCCAGATACATGCCCTGGCGCGAAAGCTAACTAACTGGTGGCAACTCTAATGACACATAAAGCTTCATGAAAATAATAAATATTTTATGTATAGTGAATACAGCATACGTAATGTTTAATATGCTCAATGCCAAATTATACTATTTTGTAATTTTTTAAATTAAAAACAGATCGTTGTGTACATGGGGCAAACGAAACTTTTGTTCAATATACACAGAGGACAATTTATTTCAGCTTAAAAAGTACTAGAGAATTGCATAAGTTTTGCGTTGGGCATAAACGTGGAGAAGAATGACTATCTGCACTTCAATCAGGACCAAATGAAATCTGTAACGGAAAATTACTGCATGGATTGATGGTCATTCTTCCCACTTGTTAATATTGCTGACGTAATGTAGACAGGCTATACATTTGACACTTCGGCACACATTTCACGACTGACGCCCCATTAACAGAAAAGCACCGAAAATAGACATGTTCATTTTGTCTCTGGCATTAATTATCCGGTCTTCGAAATGATGACTGAATATTTTCTAAATTTTTAACAAATAGAATCTAAATAGACTTTTTCTCAGGAAATGGGCATTTCGGCATAGTCATTTATCAAGAAAAAGCCACTAGAAGTTATTTGCTTTAAAATCACAGCTTTCGTGAAGATCTCTGAGGTCTATAAATTATTATTGGGGTTCATGAGGATTAGAGCTTCCAACCTTGAACTTTCTGTTTTTTTGGGCGGAAAAACATATATATGTAAATGGATAAACTTGGAGAAAGCTGCAGCAGATTGGCGATGGTTGTCTGCGGTATAATAGGCTTTACTGCGTAGTTAGAAACTGCTTATTTAGGGAAGTCTTTACTGCATAGTTAGAAAGATGACGCTCGAAGACAGATGCACCGTAAATTCCACACGTAATTTTATTCCTGGATAATTCATTCTGAGGACATATATTCTTTTTCATTTCGCATGATCATTGTGGATGCGCTATGCACTCCACAATTTTACGCACATTACATTTTTAGAACAACGGACAATACCCGGCAGAGGCTAAGTTAGCGAACTAGCTTCGTAAAAAGAAGAGAGTTGCAGTAAAAGTGCGCAGTTGTCCAAAATGGAAGAGAAGAAGAGAGATCACCAAGAGAAGGTTTTGATTTAAGTTACTTATTAACAGGCATTTCAGTTCTCGAAATTCAAGTTCAAGCTCTGCATTAGCTATGCCATCAGCTTTACGCAAGTCTTACGAGATAGACTGATCTAGAAATGGCGCAGTCCAGAAGAAGGCATTACTATTTTTAGAATAAAAAGAGGGAATTAAGAGACCATTGCTAGATTAAATTATAATTATGACTTACAGATATTTTATCTTCATATACATATATGTCATAATTTTGAATCACAGATGAGGACACTGGAACTCTTATCAGCTTTCGATAGCGGTCATGGCTGATGGTTAAGGCATACCGATGAAGATAACAACAACTGGATTTTTTTAGAAACCACCATTCTTTACTTTCGCATATAATCAAATCATTTTTAGTAGACAAGATATTTCTAGATCATAAGCAATTGCAATATTTTTTGTATGCACGTTATATCAGCTTAGAATAGGAACAAAGGCGGGCGTTGCAAAATAGAGATGTTGGCAAGGCGGAAGCTAAGGAAAGGAATGCAGCAGAATCATGACATAATTAGCTCGCCAGAGGTATTTATACCAAAGTAGGTGAGATTCTAGAGACAAGCTGTGATTGGTTAATATTAGTTTTAGTTGCCCTTTTCCATTAGCGTTACATAACATAGAAAGATCTCGAATTTGGGAGAACAGATGAATTTAGGGGGAGAGCATCAAATTTAGAATGTTAATTTTGAGGTCGCCAATTATTTTTTAAAGCAACTATCGTATTTCGTTATATATTACATACATCTAATCATTTAGAAATACATAGTAGTAAAAGAATTAGCTGCTAATATTCCACAAATAAAGTTTGGGGGACACGAGATTTGGCGACACAGTATTTATTCCAAAATTTTCAAAAATTCTGTTTTGAAAATTTAAGAAGGCCGCACGTTGATTAATTCTTGCAACAAAATGTAGAAATAATGAACATAAAACAATGAATATTGAATATCAAAACACAGTAACGTAAAATGAAAAGATGACATAATTTATGGAAATCAAATCTTTGGAAAATTAGGTGAGAATACAATTCCGAAAATCATTTTACTGTGGGAAACTATTTCTTACTGTAATTATTTTAAGATGATATATACACATTACATGATAAAAAATAGGCTGATGTGGACGGAAAGCATAGTATACGCGAGGTGGAGTAAATAACCATCGAAGCTGTAATTTGTTTTACATTAGTTAAAATTAAAAAAAAATTAATGGAATTATAAATTTCAGAATTCTAAGACCACCGGCGGTCGAGCTGTAAAACGCTGACCACAAGTAATCCGAAGAGTGTTCAAATCACGGCGAATGGACTGGATGCAAAGGAAGTTTCGTGATTTCCCTCATGGATAGTTTCAATGCTACGTTATAGAAGCATTGAAACTATCCATGATCATTACTATTCTATATCAAGCTTTTCATAACTATTTTTTCCGATAAAATTAAGAAGATTCACAGCAAAAGTCATTACACCACAGAAAAAGTCATTTCAGGACATAGTGTTGATGAACTTTTTTAATGCAGGATATTTTAAGTTTATTCATTTGAAAACTTGGGTTCATAATTCAGCCGATAAAGGCAAACATTTCATCTTAAACTGTCTATCTGGAATTTCATTCTTAAACAAAATCTTTTAAAAAGGCTTCCGCTGTCACTCCCAAATATAAGTTTTCTGTACCTAAAGTCTAACAATATTGATTGAATTTGTTTTTTAACACACTGAAATACATTACTCGCTACTGATAAAATTAGATCTGAGCAATACTCATTGCTTTAGCCCACCACTTAGCCGACTGGTTATGACTACTGAATACTTGGAGTTCCATCAGACTGTGTACGTGATCTAGCCTTTTCGATCGCATACAGAAGCCTTTCATTGGCTCTTACAATATTTACACAAGGCTCTTAGTGTTATAGATTCTTGCAGATTTCTTTGCTTCTGATGAGTAGGGACCTGTATCTGTTCGAAATTGATTGAGTTATTGACTAAATCTGTGCCGAACACAAGTCTGTTGCTTTGCTAATTTTATGTTTCACTTTGACGTGTTTCTTTTCTGTCTTTAATAGATTTTGTAAGGTGGTAATCCCATACACAATGGTACTTGTTGCTAGTTGGCCTGGCTGGCTACATCTACAATTTATTTGCTTTTTATGGTATCTATGTAAGCATCTCGAAAATTGTCCATGAACCTGGTTTCTTGAGTCTGTCTGGAAATTGTCCACGACAGATTGCTTAATCAACTAACAACAAGTCCACGACCAGTTATTAGTTGATTAAGTAGTCTGTTACAACATGTTTTTTTCATTAACGTTTGGTCGAACCCCATAAACATTTCTACCAGTCATACCACTATCCCATCTCTATTACCACAACTTCAGAATTTTCTTATCTAGTTATGTAAGATCTGTCTATGCTATTCCACATATACAGATCCGAGATCCTACAATGCACCTGGCGAATTCTCGCAAAGACGTGAATAAATACCAGCACAGAAGAAGAGTGAAAAGTAACCCTTTATTAATTCAAAGTTTAACAGAAAGGCACGATCTTCGTGCGTTTACAAAACCCGTCAACTTACAGTGGGAACTTACATGTAGACTATAATTCAAGTCAATCTAAAATAGAATTTTCTTGGATTAGCACGTTAATTTGCACCTAACAGGTTCACTCTCAAAAACCTAACAGGCGTCATGATAATCCGAAGTGGCCAAAAGGCTTTCTGACGTAACAGCGAGATAGCAACGAAACGTGCGCTGGCTAGCGAAAACACGCTGTGAGTAAAAACAGAGTTTTACCCGTTTAAATATTCACGTCACTTAACTTTCAATTTACATCCTGGTGGGAAAATACAAGGGGAAGTTGAGAGGTTCAGGAAAGGTATCAAACTTAAAATAAATTTGTTATGAAAAATAAGGAAAACCCTACAATTACACTCTTTATATATTCAAAAAACAAAGTTGCAAAAGATGTCGATTGTATTCTTTTCAGTTGCGTTCTTCGCAGCTTCGTCAGCAGCTTCATTACCCGGAATGTCCGAGTGCCCTTTTATCCAGTTAATATTCAAATTACATGTTAAGCTCATGTCAGATACTAGATTCCTAATGTTTCCCACCCTCTCGGAAAGGCATCTTCTAGAGCTCAGAACTTTTAAAATATTTTGAGAGTTCGTGAAGATAGAAATCTTGTAGTTAATTAGATACTTATACATTTTAAAAAAAAAAAAAAAAAAAAAGACGGTGCGTCGTTTTTGGACACAAATTGATATGCATACAGGTTTCGATGGAAAATGCAAAATTTTACATTTTGGCTGCCAATGAATGAACGGTTGTCGCTACAACGCATCTGATCTGCGCAATTGGAAGGATATTTAAGAGGAGAAATTACTATTCCAGGTCATAAATTCTTCACGAATTTCATTCCGTGTTCTCTGGTAGACAATAACTATGCCTCGCATACAGGTGCGCGAATGATATGCGTAGATGTCAGAATTTGAGAGAGGTCGTGTAGTTGGGCTCAAAGAAGCCGGCTGGTCTTATCGGCGATGCCAGTAGCTTCGCAGAACTCTGCGAAGCTACTGGTTAGGATCTGTACCCTCGGCCACGGGGGTATACAAATTATGAACCTAGTGGTTCTGGGAGCTCCGGAAAGGTCATTTATTGGCCGGCCCGGGGTTCGGTATGTCTTAGAGCAGGGCGGTACTGGTAGCCCGGGGGTAACTCCTCGGGTTTGCTGAGTAATGTCCCCCTGCGACGGGTTCGCCCGAGCGACTGGTGGGTAGCAAACTGACGACCAGTGACTCCCCAAATTGAGTGCGTTGCGCCGACCCCTCCAGGTTCCGGGAAAGAGGTTGAACCTCGGCCTCGGTTCTGCGGGGGGAAGGACTTGTAGTGCCATTAAGTTCGGCGGAGCAGGGAAGCCCTAATGTTTGTTTGTTATCGGCGAATAACTTTTGAGCAGGAGCAGTGCCACTATTAGACGATGTTGGCAGGAATGGGTGAACCATGGCCGCACAGAGCGTTAAGAAGGAAGCGGTAAGCCTAGAGAAACGATAGAACGTGAAGACCGAGCAATTGTCAGAGTGGCACTCACGCCCTAGACGCATCATTATCATCGATTGTACGTGCAAATCGTGCTTTACTGACCGCAAAGACCATTCATAGACGGCTCACAGAAAGGGGGCTGAGGTCACGGCGCCCCTTGCGGCGACTACCATTGACCTCTGTACAACGTCAAGCCCGTTTGCAGTGGTGTCTGGCTCATTCGCACTGGAATGTCACTGATTGGAGTAAAATAGTCTTTAGTGATGAGTTCCCCTTTGAACTGAGCCACGATAATCAGAGAAGGCGAGTCTGGTGACTCCCCGGACAGCGGTCTGATACCAACCTAACTGTCTTCCGGCAGACAGGTCGACAACCAGGAGTGATGGTCTGGGGTGCCATTTCATTTCATATTAGGATCCCTTTGGTTGTCATCCGTCGCAACCTTACAGCACAGCGGTACGTCGACGAAGTTCTAAGGCCCGTTGTGTTGCCCTTCAGGTCACGCCACTCTGGGCTTATATTTCAGCAAGATAATGCCCGCCCCCACACTGTACATATTTCTACTGCTTGCCTTAGTGCTTGCCAAACATTACCTTGGCCAGCAAGGTCGCCGGATCTCTCTCCTACTGAGCACGTTTGGAGCATTATGGGCAGGGCTCTCCAACCAGCTCGGAATATTAACGATCTAACGCGCCAGTTGGACAGAATTTGACACGATATCCCTCAAGAGGACATCCGCAACCTCTATCAATCGATGCCAAGCCGAATAACTGCTTGCATAAGGGCCAGAGGTGGACAAACGCGTTATTAACTTTTTCACTTTGTGAAGCTGTATCAGTTCAATAAATCATCCAATTTTTCTCAAACTGTATTTATTTGTTTTTCTGTACATGTACATCACTTCTACCGATTTTCGTGACATTCGGATAACTCCTTCTTAGTGCGTCGTTTTTTTTTTTTTTTTTTTTTTTTTTTTTTTTGTCTAAGAGTTTATTTTTGTTTCAGTCAGTCGATTTAATTGGTTTTTCAGGTGCGAAAAACTCAGCATAAAATATGGCGGTACCTTGATTAATTCTACACTTTTCTTCAAGAATATTCTTATTGTAATAGAAAACTAGAAATGCTGCTTTGGCATCTAACTTCCGTACAAAAATGCGACTTCCGTACTTTCCGTAAGATCTTTAGTTTTGAAGCAGATCATTATAATTAGAGCCGGTATACGAATGGAAGAGTGAAATGTTTGTATTGAACGTAGGTAAAAATAAAATATCAGTTTAGATAAAGGTTTCTGATGTTGCTAAATTAAGTGAGAGGCATTTCTATACAGATTATGGTAAAAAAATATTTATAAATATATTTTTTTTCCAAAGAGGAGATCTTCATCACAGAATCATAGAGATCTCGCGTTCTAGAAAACATTAGCCGGCTTCAGTACTATGACGTATCCAAATAATAACCATATTTTATGTCCATATTTACATAAATTAAAGATTTAAAACATTTCTCTTTTAATTAATTTGTTTATGATCATTAGGTTATGATTCTGAAGTAATAGAATTGAACGAGAATATTAATAACGTATTTTTAACTTTAATAAACTTATGAATTAGTTGATTGAAACTTTGTTGAGTCATAGGTTATTTCGAAGCAGGAAATGTGAAAAATGTGCAGTGCCCTCGCTGGGTCTCGAACTTGCGCCTCTCGAATACTCGACGAGATTATGCCACTTTACACTACGAAGGCATGCTGAAAAGTGGGAGAAAATATCTTCTTTCGGCATGCTGTATGTAAGAAGTTATTGAATCTTACACATTACTATATAGCAAAAGACTATCATTAATTGGCATTTAAGGGGAAAATAAATTACCCTAATTATTCCAATTTATTAACTTAACCGACCCCTCAAAGCAAGTTGAAACACACTGACTGGGGGTTACCACTGTGTTCAGTGGCGACCGTATTAGTACATTTTTAAAGTTGAGTAATACTTGCTGCATTATTGGACTCAACACAAATTTATTACAATTACGAGAAGCTCTTCAGAAGTATAAATAATTCGTGGATGGCACAGACAGTATTGAAGTGAATTACAGTCCTCGTGACGTGAGGGGTCTCCTAATGAGGGTATCTTTTGTCGAGAGCTCAAAAGCATTCTAGATCTCTCTAGCTGAGAGTTCAGGAGTCTTCTGACATGTTGCCCGGATGGAAAAAATCTTCAGCTTCGCCACGCCTCCTTAGTTTCTCTGTTGTATTTTACATTCTCTGATTCGTTATATCTGGAACGATATCAGAGGAAAAACAATATCATTGGTTCGTCAGCCCTCCTAAAATCGAGAGGCTTTGACGACAGACATGATGCACAACACTAAAATCTCTTGACACTAGCCTTGAAGCTATGCCTCTTGCACTGTTAACTGAAACGAATTATTGAGTCTGCAATGTCAGAAACATGTCGTGCGACATGTCATAAAAGCTTGGAAGCAGTGACTTGCGGGGAACGCACAAAAGATTTTTTCATCTCTGTGTGATCCGCCGCAATGTCAAAAATCGCAAATTTTGAAATTAAATATCTCGATCGATTTTTGTCATATGAGAGTAAAATTTGCTGTGTTTCATTTTTCATGATGAATATAAGTATACGGAACTGTATGAGAAATAAAATTTCATATTTTTTACAAAATTGATATTTTAAATTTAAAAGTATCAAATCATGAATATTTTGAAACATTTTTGTAATTGGAATACCTTTACCTTTTGTACCTCTACAGTCAATGATTGCGAACATAAAGGCCGGGTGAGGAAGCTTATGGACACGAATAGTTTCAAGAAAAGAAATGAGTGGTTTTCATAGTTACAGTTTAATAACAAAGGTTTGTCTCCCTCTGAATTAAAATTAAAGTAATAAAAGCTTTTTTTTTAACTATTTCATTTCACACTTTAAATACGTCCTTTTCATTTCATACTTAAAAATATGTTTTTAGATGTTTTTGTTTTTATATCGATTTTTTCTCTTCTGTTCCGCAATGTTATGCCATCCCCTTCGCACTGGCTTATCGACAGATAGGCCTACTGTTCCAATGCAGAAATATCATAAATCCATTTCAATGATTTTATACTTTTTTTTAATAATTTAAGGTATAATTTCTGTGCTTTTCATTCTGTACTGAATCACAAACCATTTGGGAATTATAAAAACAATTGATGGTAGGCTGGCTGCTACATTTGTTCCAAACGGCCGCTGTGTTAATTTTTATTTCATTAAATGTTCTTTTTGTTTATTTTACGTTATTCTGTTTCTTTAAATAATAAATGTTTAAGGAGATTTTGAAGAAAATAAAAGGAAACTAATAGTAATGTATTAATTTTTTATTTCTTAACATTATTCCTGAATACAATATGTGGAATAGTTAAAGCTTTACGTAAAACTGCTCGATGATGCGAAATTAACAAACTTAATTCCATAGTTCAGCACTCATGTTTCTCGTAAAAGTAAGATCTATATATGAATTACCTAAAGTACTTGGATAATTGATTGGTACCATGTTAAGATTAAAGTGCTGTTTCGTATAACTGAAAGCTTTCCCATTTCTTTATACATCGATATTTAAATCTTCCATCATAATAATTGGTATATTCTTGTCGACGTAGATCTTCATCAACTAACAGACTTCCCTCTGAATATTTTACGAGCGCACTAAAAAGGAACTCGTTTAAATCCGATGTATGTACACCAGGATACACCGCGATTGACCATTCATAGTAATATCGACCATACAGATATACCCTATACCAATATTCTGCAATCTACGCCTACTATACACAGCAAAATGCATTGGTGTACAATTTGCAACACTATTTTAATATCTATAAATCGCTACTAGCTTTTCGTTTTAAGCATTCTTCTTTCAAGTTATTGTTCTTGAATGCCTTTAATTCAAATGCCTCTACATGAATATATTCGTCTACAAACATCCAGGTTTCAGACAGAGCAATAAAATCAGACTGATAATCTCGTCTGCTGTGCAGAATTTAAGCTCTCGTGCAAGCACTTGTGACATCATCAAAATGTTGCATATTATTGCCTAACTTTGATATTCTATTGTGGCTCAATTTTTGTTTGTGTATGCATTTGTTTTGTAATGATCTCTTTAAGCAAATGAGCCCAAAACGAAAACTACAGCTTTTGGGATTATTCAGCTATAAGTGTTCTACTAAGACATAGTTTTGTGTCTGAAATTTTTTGTCTCTGAGACCATCATTGAGGAACGTAGTCCTAAGTAAATCTGATGTGGATACGAGATGACTTCTTTGTACGGAATACTAAATTATACGCATTTTTTGCTGAACTTATTTCTTCGAATTCCTTAGAGATAGATTTCTCATTCAGTTAATTCATTTCTCACTTTGCAGCAAGGCAAAAATACATAAAACTTCAAAATATCTTCATTACAGTTTAAAAAATGTAAAAAAAACATAAAACATAAAAATACAAAATAGAGTTAAAAAAATTAAAAAAACAATTTTTACAATTAAAATTAGAGTTTCTATGCAAAAACAAGCAATTCGACCAGCAGGCAAGCAAACAGATTTTTCACTGCACAAAACTGAAAATTTACTTTTGGTCCCACTCGACAAATAAAAGTGCAGAAAAAGACTTAATTCACTATTTTGCTAAGTTTCAAATGTAAACAAATACGGCTGCTATTGTAAAAAAAAGGCTTAGCCGTACTTAAACAACTTTTAAATTGCTGATAATTCTACAACTAGAGTATGCAAACTAACTAAAGGTATAAAAATCTTAACATAAGAACATCATAATTCAATCATTTTTTAAAGCAAAAAAAACTCGCAATTTACCAATATATAAGATTAAAAAAAACTGTGCTCACTGAGCCGAAGCCGAGTAACAGAGTGGGTCTCCCTTAAAATTATGTAATTTTTGACTTTACCTTTTGTATCTGACTTTATTATTATTTAGTATTTGACTTTATTATTATTTAGTATTTGACTTTACCTTTTTGATGCCTAATTGGCTACTTTTGTTTATTTGTACATTAGCTTTATAAGGTATATCTCCCACATTCTTAGCGTGCCTTCGTGGTGTAATGGTCAACACACTGAGCCGGTATTTCAGAGGTCCGTGGTTCGATTCCCGGCGAAGGCATTGCATATTTTTCATCTCTCTCTCTTGTTCCAAAAAAATACCTAATGTCTCTACATTGGCGCCCGAACTAAAAAAGGGTTGTGGATGATGACTCTCCACACCCAGGATTTGGCGACTAGGTCCCCTAAAACCCTAGTCACCCTTTAAAAAGGGGAGTATATAAGGTATATCTCCCACATTCTTAGCGTGCCTTCGTGGTGTAATGGTCAGCACACTGAGCCGGTATTTCAGAGGTCCGTGGTTCGATTCCCGGCGAAGGAATTGCATATTTTTCATGACTCCTGCTACTAAAAAACCTAATGTCTCTACAGCTTTACCAAGTTTTTTAAAGGTTACACTGTAATACTTTTATTTGTTTTAAAATTTTATGGCAGGCGCGTCGGGAAAAGAAACGATAAGAATTGAGACCTACGGTATTGTGTAGATTATTATCTATTGTTATCTATTAAAAAATGTTTTTCGCTTTTGTCTCAATTATTGTCGTTTGACGAAACGCGTAATGGAGTTTACCTATGTACGAGCCGAAGTGCTTTTCCCTTGACAAGTCCACAAAAAGCTCGACGTAGGCTAAATTGCCATTTACTGCCATTTTTTACATTTTTTGGTATTTTTTCTGGTTTTTTAATTTTAATTATGACTGTGCATTAAACGTTTTTTTACGTGTTACAAATTTTTAAATGTTGATTTTCTTGAATACCAGCATTTTTAGTTTTTTTTGCGTTATTCTTTTGAGTAATTAATTTTGTTCAAATTTTTATACGTTGGAACGTGGGTATCAAATTTACTTTTAGGCGATTGCCTTTAGAACTTTTCTATTTTTGCTGGGAACATGTATGCCATTTACTTTTAGGCGATTGCTTTTAGAATTTTACTCCCTTTACTTGACTTTAATTTTAATATTGCAGCTCAATGGGCAAAATTCTTGACTAAAATGTCTCTTGTTCTTCTACTACTTTCTATAAACTTTATATATATATATAAAACTCCAACGTTCTGAGGCTACTAGTTTTTGATTTATGCGAGATACATACATACATACATACAGACGGACGGACGGACGTCAGGAAAAACTCCCTTCTGAATTCATTTTAAATCAATTTTATAATCGGTTTGGGGGGAAAAGAGTTCTTTATTCTGTCCTTAGTACAGATGTCACGCAAAAACATCGTTAAATTTCATTCGATAGCGGTCGAAAAGGATATTTTCGTTGAAATGTGATACCCGGAATTTTTCATGATTACAGTAATTCCGTTACTTCGTACAAGGAGGTAAAAAGGAACGTGACTAGCTCAGGCATTTATATCGAATAATAAAGGATATCATCCCGTGTCTCAGTTCGGCCGCAGATTTTTATTTTCAATAATTTCAGTTCGGGGGAGTAACATATAAATTATCGTAGAAATATTCTACCAGTCTGCAGATTTAAAAATAAAAACAAAAATGCAAAAAAAAAATATATCTGTGTATGCGTTACATAATTTTACTCAATCAGTCAGCGAACTAACGTATCAAGTTTAACATGAAGCTATTTAATGTGAGATTTTTTTTACGAATTGTGAATTTGCATTTTCTAACCATGCTGCACTTCGATTTAAATATTAGAGCCATTAGGTTATACTGAAGAAGATGGCGTGAAGATGTGCAATGCCCTCATCAGGACTGGAATCCTGGACCTCTCGAATACGCTACAGTTCCAATTACCTTTTTCTATACTCCCCAATTACACCACGAAGACATGCGGAATGGACTGGGGATTAGTGAACCCAGTCACCCTGGTGGTCACGAATAATCGTACATCCCCTTTTTCAGTTCGAGCATCACTTGCAGAGTCGTATTTTTGATGCTGAAAATGTGAAAGATGTGTAGTGGCCTCGACGGGATTCGAATTTCGGACCTCTCAAATACGTTCCGAACATGCTTCCAGTTACACCACGAGAGCAAGCGGAAAGAAGGGGAGAAAATATCTTATAAGACATGTATGTGTGAGCAACATGTCTTAAGACAACAAAATAAGATATTTTTGACAAATAATAAGATACGATATTTTTGAAATAATTATTTATTAAGACAACAAAATAAGATCTATTTTCACGATATTTCAAGAGCACTTATGTATAAGCATATTAGACATATATGCGTAAGCAATATTTTATATTAATTACTCAATAACAAAATATTAATAAATGAAAAATCTGAAAGATTCTCAGATATTAAATTACATCCAAAGGGGCGTTTTCTAAGATTTTGTGCATTATCTTTATTTATTAAATATCATGTTCTTCGCACTTAAACCATAAAATTCAGTTCAACAGCAATACCGCAAAAGAATTTTAAATTGAGCATGTCTTTAGAATTTCCGATACACAGTCTCGCGAACTAGAGATAAAAATATTTTTTCTTTACAACGTTGCCATAGTTCGCTTTTAAATCTTTGAGTTTGTTGATCAAAAATTCGTAAATGTCTGACAAAATATGAAATAGATAATAAAATAAAATTCCAAATTAGGGCTTCCAGATGTCCATATTCGAGTGAATACTTTCAATATTCAAAATTGGATGGGTCTAAGTACCGTTGTTTTATAACGGTGCGAGAAACATTCTGGCATTCAGATTCTTCATTATTTAATTTCTTTAATTTCTTTAAATGTAATACAGGGCGATAATATTTGGTGGCAACAATTTGAAAAGTGAAAGTAACTTTTTTTAGTGAGTCGACACAAAATGCCAAAACGAAATTAATAGCCCTTCTGGACAAATTGCCCCTTTGAACTAATAATTTTATTTTACAATTATACAAAAACTATATTTGTCACGATTTAATGTTTACAGATATAATTCTGACTTACAGGATTTTGGATTCAAATGTTACTGTCCCATAACTAGAAAGTTGGACCAATCAGTTTTTCTTGTTTTCATTTTGAATCAAACTAAAAGCTTTTCTATCAATTTAGTAGCGCAGTTCCCTCGACTCACAATTTCTGTCAGCAGTATAAACGCTAAAATATACCAAATTTATTATAAAGAAATCAAAGAAAATATGATCTCTCGATGCGATGGAATTAACCCTTAAGATCTACGCTTACCCTCTAAGTCAACGAATTAAGTCCGCGATTGAAACATTACCAAGCCTGAAACGTCTATCCAAATTTTTAGAATCTTTCTCATCAAGTTAATTAATAGTCCTTTTGGGAAAATTGTCCCTTTGGACTAATAACTTGCAATCTGGAAACTTTAAATTCTAGCCCAGAGCACTAAAGAAAAGTTTGCTGTTAAAATATCAAAACTAAAAAAATTCTTCCGCTTTTCTTTTGACTTATTTTGATTCAAAATATTTTGTTGCATTTTGAAATGCATGGAAAGAAAATAAATATTTAAATTCTCAACTTCAAGTTAAACAAACTCTTTCCAGAAAAGTAACGAACACAAAACAGCGTTTACTAGCACTGGATAATTTTGCCTACGACATTATCTTAATTTTTCAAAGAATAATGAAAAAAAAATTCCTAATTCAACATATATTGAAGAAATAAATGCTTCTTTACTTTGCCCAGAAACAGAATATCATCTTGGGCCGTTAAAAAAGGGGAGGGAGAACATGTCTAATAAAAGTAATGTCTTTTTTTAACCAACTGATAACACTAAATGCTTATCTGTTGAATAAAATTACGACTCAAAATTATTTTCATAGTAAAAACTATGGCGGTTACTTCTGCATATTTTTTGAACGTAAAAGGCATAAACGGGATAATATTAAATATTTATTTCTTTGAAAAAAATTATAAATAGATAATATTAAAAAAAGATCACAATCTAAACTACATAAAAAAAGAGTTAAATCTGCACTTGATTAAAAACATTTCGTAGTCACTTATTGATTTTTTTGACTTTAGATGCAGACGACAGCGAACACAGGAAGTAAAGTGAGCAAACAATAAGAAGAAGGCAGCGTCATCTTAAAGAAGTCAAATCTCTTTCTGATATGCTGGCAGTTTTTTCATATGTTTAATTCTGCAACTGCTTACACATGCCATTCGAATTTTTTTAAGCTAGTAAATTTTCGTAAACACCCCATGCAAAGTGTCAAAGAGTTCGTTCGCCGTGTCCTTACATCATGCGGCTAGAAATACATCGACCTCCTCCGCAGACGATAAACGAACTTTAACAACTGAAATGTTCTTAAATGACGAATATAGTAAAAATATTTATTAAAACTTTGTTTTTATTTTTAAAGAAAATATTTTATATCGTAATGAAAGTAAGAATTTTTTTTACCGTATTTCCATAACGAGCTCATTAAATCCCTTGGAAAAGAAACTCACCGTTGGAACTTCAGTTGGAGATGCTCAACTTACATTTGAAATTGTTTTTCATTGCGACATTTCTTTTCATTGCTGATTATCATTACATGATACATGTATGCAAATGAGGTCTGGTCTCATTTAGATACATAACTCCGAAATTATTTTTACGTTTCTTCTTTTCCTAGTAAAACAGTAAAACCCGAAGTTTTCTAGAACATTCATTTTTAAAATTTTCAAAATTAAAAAAATAATTTCATTGTATAGGCCTTTGCACTAAAAAAAGTGGCAATAAAAAGATGTATCATTTTATTTTGCTTTTTCAATGATGTGAAATTATTTTTAATTTATTAGCGATTGAAATACTTCATATCCATTAACTCAGGTAAACATTATGCAAACACTACGCTCTTGAACCAAAGAAAGGTGAACTTATTAACTCCAATTACACATATTTGTTTTCCATGTATAATTATGCTGAAACATTTTCCGGTAATTTGCAGTAGTTTCTAATTCGATCTTTTAGGCTTTGAAAACTAAAGCGTGCCTTTGAAGGCAAGTAAGTTATTTTAGCCTTTGGAAATAATAAAAGTGCTTAAAATATGTGTATACACCACTGTTTGTTTTATGCTACAACGCACTGAGTTTTTAAGGGTACACAGATACACTTATTTTCCGAGCATACAATCGACTACAGAATATCAGCAAACAAAACAACGAAATAATTTTTACGAATCTTCATTCGTTCAGGTTTTTCTTCAGCGGTAAGTACAAATTTTTGCTTGCTTAGTGCAGAGTATAAAAATTAAAAGAATAGAGTGAACAGAACAGGAACTGATAGGCTATCCGAAGAAAAGGAAAGGAAGTAGAGTAAATTTCTTCTCAGAGCTCGTGAATGTAATTTCTTTTAAAACGTCCTCCACGAAAGTATCCGTTCCTCAACAATTGCCTAGTTGGCAGACCAAAATTGGCAAATTTTAATTTATCGAATTAATGTAGCAAAGATACGTAGCATTTGGAACAATACCATACATTGAAGCATTAATAAGCTTGTAAGGTATAAGACTAAATTGTTCTGGGAATTTTGAAATAAATAATTAAATTACTTTTTTTCCTTGCGTTTTCCCCAGCCTTACGATTTTAAACATGTACTTGGGAAATGTGCTTGCCTAGTGAGTAATTCAGATTTCTTTCTTTTTAACGTAGGACTACGTTCCGAACTGACAGTCTCAGGAACAAAAAATTTTAAGACGAAAAACATCTCTTACAACGCTTATATCTCAATAACTCCCAAAGCTATATATTCGTGTATAGCTTATTTAATAGTTAGAGTAGACTATTAAAAAAGACAAAAAAAATTGAAATGTTTCAAATTTTAAATTACATCCAAAGGGGCTTTTTTTAACGTTTTGTGCGTTACCTTTATTTATTAAATATCATGTTCTTCGCACTTAAACCATAAAGTTCAGTTAAAGAACAATATCGCAAAATAATTTTAAACTGAGCATATCTTTTGAATTTCGTATACACAGTCTCACGCGCTGGAGATAAAATGTTCTTTCTGTACAACGTTGCCATTGCTCGCTTTGAAATCCTTGAGTTTGTTAATCAAAAATTCGTTAAAGTTTTTAAAAATATGAAATCGATAATAAAACAAATTTCTAATTTGGGCTTCCAGATGCCCATATTCGCAGCAGGATTACGTCATTCAAAATTCGATGGCTTTTGGTACCGTCGTTTTATAACAATACAAGAAACATACATACATTTATACACATACTTCATTATTTAATTTCTTTAAATAGAATACAGGGGTGTAATATCTGGTGGCAATAGTTTGAAAAGTGAACATTTAATGTTTCCGACGCAAAATCGGAAAACGAAAACAATACTCCTTCAGGAACAAAGCCCCTTTGAAATTTAAAAAAAAAAAAATAAAAAAATCAAGGGTTTCAGATTTTAAATTACGTTTAAAGGGGCGTTTTTAAATATTTTATGTGTTACCTTTATTTATTAAATATCATGTTCTTCGCACCTAAACCATAAAATTCAGTTCAACAGGAATATCGCAAAATACTTTAAAAAAGAGTATAGCTTTAGAATTTCTGATGCGCAGTTCCGCGTGCTTTAGATAAAAAGGTCCCCCCCCCCGTAGAGTGTTGTTATTGTTCGCTTTTAAATCGTTTGAGTTTGTTCATCAAAAATTCGTTAAAGTTTTACAAAATATGAAATAAATAATAAATAGATAATAAAAAAAATCCAAATTCCAAATTTGGGCTTGCAAATGCGGATATTCAGGTGGAAACGTACGTTATTCAAAACTGGATGTCTCTAGGTACCGTTGTTTTATCACATTTGGAGAAATATAATTATATTTATGCAGATTCTTCATTATTTATTTTCTTTAAATATAATACAGAGCTGCAATATTTTGTGGCAACAGTTTGAAAAGTGATTCAGATTTTAATGTTTCCGACGCAAAATCGCAAAACGAAAACAATAGTCCTTCAGGGACAAAGCCCCTTTGGACTCAAAAGGTTTTTGAAAACTGGATTTGTGATTGAGCTACAATAGTGTTTCAAAGTTAGACAAAACTACATAATGTTTTGGTGACGTCACAAGTGCGCGCGAAAGGGTTCATGTTATAACACCGCTGAGTTCTGTGTTGGAGTCGACGGCGAGCGGCTGTGGAAACGACGTACTGATTCGGTGCGTACAAAAATAAATATGAATTGCAGAAAAATAAAGATGCACTAAGAATACAGCTCGATAAACAAGCAGAAAAATTAAAGAAGGAATTATTGAAAGAAGCTTATAAAGAACGTTTAAAAGGAAAGAAGCAGAAAATATTGTGAATTGCAAGTTGTTAGTTTTTAAATAAAATTATGGTGCTTTAACTTATTCTATTGTTCCCAATAATAAATTGTTAAATTTGCGTGTACCTTTACCAGATTATAGCGAAGAGGTTTTTCAACGGTATGCGTCGAATAGAAAATTGATCAGTTTTGTACACAACATTTTGTCAAAAATTTCAAAGATAATGAATTTTGATATGCTTGCAATATTTGTGACAGATTGTGGTTTATGAAAAACGTAAAACCCACCAGTAAAAATGAAAAAAAAAACTATCTTTGTTGCGGGCGTCGACAAGGATATACCAATGATCATTATGGGAGATTTTAATATCGATGTAAAAATATATGAAAGAACGTTCAGCTGTATGAAATAACACTTTAATCTTAACGTGGTACTAACCAGTTACTTTAGGTAATTCATATATTTCTCTTACGTTTGCGAAAAACATCAGTGCTGAACTATTGAATTACCTTCGTTATTTTTTGTATCATCGACTAATTTTGCATAAAGTTTTAACTGCGCTGCGTTGTATTCAGGAATAATGTTAAGAAATAATAATAAGAACATTACTATTAGTTTCCTTCTATTTTTCTTCAAATTTCCCTTAACAATTATGCTTCAAAGTAACAAAATAACATGTAAAATAAAAAAAAAGAACACTTAATCAATAAAAATATAGTCTTACACATCTAAACCCAGCGGCCGTTTGGAACAAATGTAACAGACAGCTTCCCGTGAATTTTTTGGAGAGTGGTTTATGAGGGCAAGAAGCACGCTGTTGCGATAATTTTGTATTGTGAAAGGTCCGCGTAAGAAGTGTTAATTGGAGTCTGAGAATACGCTCAATTTTTTTTTTATATAAAATATATTTCGTGTACAACATGCCACCCGCTCTAAGTTTTTTTATTACTCATAGAACTAGCAAACTCTTAATAACTTATACTCTATTGCCCATTTAGAAATTAACAAAGGAAGCACGAAAGCACTGCAAACATAATTTAAAAGAATATGACCAAAAACAGCACAGAAAAAATACAGTGGAATTTCATTTACCCGCCGGGAAAGCAATTCGAATAATATATTCTCTGAGCCATAAAATGGGTGTTACTCATTTTTGTAAGCAAACGTTTTCGAAATCGGTGTTATTTTTTTAAAGAAAAACTTTGATAATTTCTTTTCAAATTTTTATCATTTAAAGAAAATAATATGCATATGTTTTATAAATAATTTATTACTATATACGCTATCTAAGATTTTACGATTTATTGAATACTTCCTTGCACGAAGTAAAGGAAGTATTGTAATAGCAAAAATTTCGGGCATCATATTTCGAAGAAAATACCACTTTCGAATACATTTGAATGATATATAACAAAGGATTTTTTTTCTCCAAAACGGATTGTAAAAGGGATTTAAAATGGATTCAGAAGAGATTTTTTTCGTGACGTCTTTACGTATGCATATACGTACATACATACGTCTGTACATAGTACGTATGTATGACTCGCTTAATTCAAAAACGAGTAGCCGTACAGCTTTAAAATATTGTATGGTTTACTACTATAACACCTAGCTCAGAACCTCTGTTTTTCGTTGCCTCTCTCTGCACTGCATCATTTCTAGATTAATCCATGTTATATGACCCTTACATAAATCTGGTGATGTAAATGGAACTAAAGCAGCCAATAATAATGTTGCAGAAGTATTAATTATTCAATCAAAATGCACTGAAAACCCAAACTAAATTAGTCTAAATAAAGATTTCATCACGAACATAACGCGTTTGCTTTCAACCCTTTGGCCTATCTGCAGTATTGTCTGTCTGCTTCTTCTATCTTACTGAAAATTTTTCTAAAATATAAGCTTTTTGGAAGAGGCACATTTAATGTGCCAACTTGATAGTGGCCACAAGCTGAAATAGAAAATGAAGATTTAATCTGCTTTCGTCTCCAATTTCCTATTCATTCTGGATCAACACTTCTACGCTATCAAA
>KK113265.1:132135-144811 GCA_000611955.2 Stegodyphus mimosarum | reverse complement strand
CTGCTGGTCATTTCTTCTAAGTTAGTTTTTATTATTTCATATACATAAAGAAACTTAATAAGAGGCAAAAATAAGAAGCAAATTTTTTAAGCCCGTCCTGTGCTGTGCTATAACTGCAGGATTGAAGTAAAATAAACTTAAAGCATCTATGTAAGATATAAGAAAATACGATAGCTGCTTTAAAAACTAATTGGCGATATCAAAATTAACATTTTTAATTTGGTGATCTTCCCCTAAATTCATCCGTTCTCCCGAATTCGAGATTTTTCGACGTTACGTAACGTTGTTTGAAAAGTGCAAACCAAAACTACTACTAACCAGTCATAGCTTGTCTTTAGAATCGCACCTACTCTGGTATAAATACTCTGGCGAGCTAATTACCTCACCCCTTGTTCTGCTAGCTTTCACCTTACTAATATCTCCTCGCTTTGCTTCTCCTCTAAAATGATGTCGCCCCGTTAATCTGTGTATAAGAGAAATTGTTCTAATTGTTTATGATTCAAAAGTATACTGTCTACAAAGAATGAATCTAATGTGCCTAGAAATAAATATAGTAATTAGCTGAACTCAGGTTGTGTCGATATCTTCTTCCATCTTTCCACTCGACTATTGAAAATTGTTAAAAGTACCGGTGTTAACTGCGCGTCAAAAGATCCACCATCGGGCACGACTACGACTGCAAAGTTGATTCCTCCTTCTATGTTTTCGCGAAATCATCACACATATATATATATATATATATCACTCTGTTATTCGGATCATTGAGGTCAGTTTTTTTATTCTTATATGTTGGTAGATTGCGTATTTTTCGCTTTAAAAATGATTGAATTATGTTGTTCTTATTTTCAGGTCAAGTTTTTTATGCCTCTAATAAATCTACATGCAATATTTGTAGAATTATCAACAATTTAAAAGTTGTTTAAGGGCGGCTAAGCCTAATTGTTTTTACTACAGCAGCCGTATTTGCTTACATTTGAAACTTAGCAGAATAGTGGATTTGTTGCCAATCTTCAGAAACTAAGCTTCGCAACAACAAAGATAACGCCTTCTTTTATTATTGCGAATTAAATCATGCTTAGTCCATTCTGGAAATTTAAGCGAAGATATACGTGTTTAAGATTTACTTCGTAATTTTTAATGTATATAGTTTGAGATTTTATGTATTTTTGCCTTGTCGCGAAGGAAGAATTGAATTAATTGAAAGAGAAATACGAATTGTCTGTGAAAAACTGTTTTTTCCTTTTTTTTTGTTTGTTTCGTTTAGTTTTTTTATACATCGTTTTAGATTTATTATAGTTTTTGAACAGAACACATGGCAACGATTGGATAATTATTCAGATGATATAATTTTTGTGCATTCTGAGTTATAAAATGAATGAGATGTAAAGCTGTTAAGTGAATCTAGAGCCAGAGTGTCGCTATGGTAAACAAGTATAGTGAACTTTAAAGAGTGCATTTATTCTATTGTGGTTTATGCGCTATCGATGTAGTAGATTTATCTAATAAGTTAAAATTCAATCCAATAAGTTAAAATGAAATGCAAGAAAAAATGCGTATAATTTAATATTCCGTACAAGGAAGTCATGTGGTGTAGACCTGAGATTTTCTTTCTTAGCATCGTTCATTTATAATAAAATAACACTTGCAAAGATTTCATTCATCATAAATGATAAAAATTAAAAATCATGACAAAGAAGAAAAGATTACTCAGATTCGTAATCAAAACCCTCTTATGCCCATCCATGCTTTTAGGCTTGTAATTGAAGGAGAATCGAAAACGGAAGAAACAAAAGGTTTACTGAATTTACTTCGGGAACTTTTAAATTACGATACGACGACTTTTAAGTTTTAAAGTACGATGCATATTGTTGCGTTATACGGGTTCGTGGATTTGAGCGTATCCGATCAAAACACGATGCAGAACAATAAAAAGCACAATTTATTTGCAAGAAGCACAGTTCCAAAATTACCTTTAAAAGCGTCGAAAATCTACAATAAATACGCTGAAACAATCAGCAACACAGCTTCAGGCTGTAACTGTAAAGGTAGCTTCACGGCAACACTAAACTTATAATAAACACCTTGCAACAATCACCAATACACTGTCAAGCTATACTGTAAAGGTAGCTTCACGGCAAAGCACTATCTCGATCGCTTTCTGTTCACAAAACTCTCGCGTAGCTTAGCACTCACAGTAAGCAGCTATTCTCACAATGCCGGCTCTCAGAAACGCAGGGGTTTATATAGCTTTTCCTTAGGTTCCACACGTTTCGAGAAATATCTCGATAGGAAGTTATTCTAGAAGCTTCCCGATTGGACCAAGGGATATCGCCAATTTGGTCGCCCTCCCATACACTATTTTATGGCAACCCTAGTGCTATGCCGGAAAGCTTACATACAGGCGCAACCGCCGAAATTTTCGCAACAATATAAATACATGATGATAAATATTCAGATTTAATTCAAAAATTTAAAAGATTTGAAGATATTCAAAGAGAAGATATCATAAATTTTAAAACCTACAAAAGGAATTGTTACGAAGATATAATAAATATAACAAACCAGTTCTTTGTACTGCATAACTTGAAAGAAATTGCACAATTAGAAGATTTAGATCCAAATAAAGAGAAGATAATTGTATACGATGATTGTCTTGCTGAAGATCAGACATCAGAGGTATTAAAAAAATCATAACTTTTGGGGTAGACACAAAAATGAGTCCATCATTTATCTAGTTCACACCTACTACAGCATTCCTAAAGAAACAAGGATCAGCTAGCTGTAACTATTTCATTTTTTTAATT
This sequence comes from Stegodyphus mimosarum, assembly GCA_000611955.2. NCBI lineage: Eukaryota > Metazoa > Arthropoda > Arachnida > Araneae > Eresidae > Stegodyphus > Stegodyphus mimosarum. The sequence continues at coordinate 142,007 of KK113265.1, read as the reverse complement.
TATAACTGAAAAAATGTAACAGATCATGACAGAAATTGATGGAAAATTAGCAAGAGAAAAATTTAATGAAATGTACAATAAGTGTACAAGGTATTTCTTCCATCTTCTTCGCTTGCCTTCGTGGTGTAGTGGTCAGCATGCTGGGTGCGTATTCCAGAGGTCCGTGGTTCGAGTCCCGCCGAAGGTATTGCTCATTTTTCATCACGCCTGTTTCAAAAATACCTAATGTCTCTACACTGGCGCCCGAACTAAAAAGAAGGTGAGTGATGATTCTCCATCACCGGGATCGGGCGACTGGATCCCTGAACCCCAGTCGCCCTTTAAAAGGGAGAGTATATAAGGTATTTCTCCCACCTTCTTCGCTTGCCTTCGTGGTGTAATGACCAGCACGCTGGGCGCGTATTCCAGAAGTCCGTAGTACGGGTCTCGGCGAAGGCATTGCTCATTTTTCATGACTCCTGCTTCAAAAATACATAATGTCTCTACAAGTGTATCAAAGAACCGCATGATTTCATCATGTTTGATTTTAAAAGTCGGAAAATGTGATATAGAAAAAATTTTATCCTATATAAATGAAAAGTAAATGAGAAGGTTGGTTATATGTTTATAGCAAGAGTTTTAAAATTTACAATGATATCAGTTTCTTAATTAGTTATCCGCCCTCCCGTTTTTGCCTGTCGCCGAGCTGAGTATTGTAGCAGGAATAATAGAAATTCTAGATAAATTGTTAAAAATCTCAGAAAGAAAATAAGAATCTAAGCGTACTTTATAAATCTCTGTTAAATTCCCTGAAAGCTGAAACCATGACATAGGAAGAAGTTTTGGTAAATGTGTGAGAATTTATTAAAATTTCTGCGAATTGATATCTGAAAAAAAGAAGAAAAAAACTTAGATGGTTACAAGATTTTTTGTACTATATGCATGAAGAAAGGAAAAAGTGTCATTAGTATACTCATTACCTATTCACCTTTTGAAGTGCATTTCCCTGAACACGTTTACAGAGCCTAGGACGCAGCTTTTATGTGGCAAAACGAAATTAAATCCCGATTTAACTTATAAAGAATGGTTTAAGTCTATAAATAGAGTCGACGAAACAGTATACACACATGATGTATGTTATTTAAAAAATAGAGATACTAAGTCTAGAAATAATGTATATGATAAATATGATAGGAGGTTTAGACGCAATTTCAAATTCCACAGAAGCGAAAGAATAGAAAGAGAGGACGTTAGACCTATTATACAGGCAAAAAGACATTTGTAATGAGATACCGTTTGAAATGCAAAGAAAAAACAAAAACTAAAAGCTCGTATGAAACCATTTTTAAAATAAAAAAAAGGGCATTGAAAGGCATTTGCGATGCTTGCGACTCTAAAAAAAAGTACCTTTTTTTATCTCAAAAGTCTTGCCAAAAAGAAAAAAAAAACCTCTAAATATATATGTTATAATCCTCAAACCGATTATTGTGGCGTGAAAAATCTGCAAAGGTAAACCTAAATACTTCAGAAAGAAATTGAAAACTTTTCATATCAACAAGACGTTTATACAAAATATAAACCACTCATTAGAAATTTTAGAAGGAGAAGAATATATGTTCCTAGCACTGGCGATCAATTGCACACAGATTCTCTATTTTTAAAGCCCTTTAGTAAAGATAATGAAGGAGCAAATGATTTATTAACCCTAAATGATTGTTTTAGTAACTATGCATGGGCTGTCCCCATAAATTAAAAAAAAAAAAAGAAACGAAATCACAAGCGCATTTAAAAAGATTTTTAAAGAACGATTTCTCATGAGGATTCAGACCAATACAGATACAGAGTTTATCAATAAATGTACTCGACAGTTGTTTCGAAATAATTATATTCATTGATTTACTGTATAGGGTACTTCTCCCGCCTTCTTAGCATGCCTTCGTGGTGTAACGGTCAGCACACTCGACGCGTGTTCAAGAGGTCCGAGCTTCGGGTCCCGGGGAAGGCATTGCGCATTTTTCACGTCTCTCAGCATCAAAAATCCTAATGTCTTTGCAATGGCACCCGAACGAAAATTGGTGGTGGATGATGATTCTCCACCACCAGGATTTGGTCACTGGGTCCCCTAATCCCCAGTCGCTCTTTAAAAGGGGGAGTATATAAGGTGTTTCTCCCACCTTCTTAGCATGACTTCGTGGTGTAATGGTCAGCGTATTCGAGAGGTCCGAGGTTCGAGTTCCGGCAAGGGCATTGCTCATTTTTCTTGACTCTGCTTCAAAAAAATCCTAATGACTCTACAACTACAGAAAATGTACAAATTAAATGTGCTATAAAGGTTGAAAGATTTTGAAAAAATTAGAAAATATTTAGATGCAAATGGATCTAAAAAATACATACTAGATAAATTATTTATGCTGGATAAATTAATTAAAAGTTACAATCATTCATATCATCGATCTTCAAAAATGACACCTATAGAAGTATCCGATAAAGATAATGAAGCTGCAGTTGATAAGAATCCATATAAGTCGAGAGAAATTGGGAAGTGGAATATTAAAATCGGCGATACCATTAGGATAAAAAAATTAAGATAGTTTTCACAAAAGGATACGATAAATCCTTTCCAGAAAAGATTTTTATTATTTGTGAAGTTTTAAACACGGATCCTTCTACATATATAAACTAAAAGATTTGAATAATGAAGAAATTTAATGAACTTTCTATGAAAATAAATTGGTTAGATATGATTAAAAAGATTAAATTGAGAAAACTGGAAAATAATAACGAGAAAAGGAAATAAAATCTTTCTGCAATTGGAAAGGTTTAATTATGAGATTTATTCCAGAAAGTTTAAATTATCTAAAATTTGAGGATTTCAGAAAGTTTCAATTCTTGAATTCACGAAAAAAAAATCTTTTAAATCCTTAAAGACGTGAATTTTCTTAAAATAACAGAAATATTTTAGATACTTGTATTTTTTATTAAAAATTTATTTATATTCAACTTTATCCATTTTAATCTCTAATTTTTATTATATCATTTTTATATGATTTGCTCTTTTAATTTTTTTTTAAAATCATTGTGTCGTCATTTCATTCGTGTCCACATTTGTTTAAAAAGTTTTACTAACATTTTTAATACGTTTTTTTAATTTTGAAAATCTGAATCTCCGTCAAAGTGTCCTAGCTCCAAAATTTTAATCTCCAGTTTAAACGTTTGAGTCTGTAAATAAGAGGAGATTCGAAAAATTATTAAAATTGCTAACTTATATATTTCTTTTTAATTCTTTACTTGTTTTATACGCTTTTATACTAGAAAAATTACATTTTCTTTTTTTTTTACCCACAAGTTGTCTTAGCTCGGACATTTATTAAGTACTACCCGTCCCGTTCCCAGCATTCTAGGCATTCCAGCATTCAGTGCAGCTGCCAGTCTGTATTACAGTATAAAGTATAGTATACTTCTTTATTATTTATTTGTCACTTGTGAAAACAGCTTAACTAGGACTCTAGGAAAACCTTTGATCTTTGACCTATGACTTTGGCTCTGCCTATTTCGCCTACACTTGGAACGGAGCCTATTTAATACAATCTAGTTTTAGAAAAAAATGAGCCACATTATATAACACATTGGGAAAATGACGAATAGACAATGCAGCCAATTCGTTCAAACGTTTAGAAACAAAAACTACCAGCGTTTTGTAGCTTACATTACTTTGGCATTTATTACCTTTTATGCATTCGGTTTGAGTAAGAAACTAACATGAACGCTTTTGCTCTACTGCATTTGTATCATTATGAATAACCTCTTAACTATGCTCTAATTATGGCAGAGAACGCATACAGAACAGCACTTTGAATTTCTGTACCAGAATTTCGAATTTCTGCACCTATATTTCGTTTCGGCTGTTGGCAACAAGCTTGTCCGTATGACATTTATAATGTTTGCTTCAGAGTCAATACAGCTGAAGTTACTAACTGAAGCAAAAGCGACTATTTTCATGTACTGATTTTCGACTGGTATTTGAATCTAGTAGAACTTTCTTGGCCCATGAAAGAGAGCTGTGTTGAAATTGGTAGCCGTCTTTTCTTAGTATTAGTGACCTGACTGTTTTTTGGCTGGATGCATTTCTTCGTCTGTTATGGACCAGATATACATACAATGTCAAGATAGGCCTGTCTTTCTCCAAAGAGTTTCACTTCAATAGGCTCTGTTGTAAAATCTAAGCTTTCTAAAGGACTGAAACACTGGACTCTTCTGTCAAAGCGACGAGCACGCTACCGCTAAACTAGCATAGCAAAGTCATCGACCGACTGTTATATACATCTGCCTTTTTGCACGTGTCCGTTCTTAATCTCGCAGTGTTTTTTTCTTACGAATTTTTACGAAAATAAAAACAATGAACGGAAAAGAGCATAATTTTTAAAAGTACATTTTTAAGTTAATTATCTTACAGCAATTTGGTATTTCATTCTCTCATAAAATCTTAAATAAATTATTTCGAAAGTGCAAAAGAAAGACCAAATCAGCAATAAAAAAAGAATTAAGAGAGAAGAATAAGAGATTCATTTAATAGCCCGTGAAGAGGCGAGTCTTAAATTGCAATAACAAGAAGAAAGAAAGAAATTATAACGAAAATACAGAAATAATGAGCATTCCAAGAATGTTGCTCCGCGGACCACCCGAAAGAGAGTTAACGAAGAACGTCGAGTGCAAATTAATTAGTAGCAGGTGTTGGTGTCATTTTTAATAATTCTATTTGCGGTGCATAAAGTGTGCTGGTCTTGAAAAAACATTTACGATGAATATACAGCAAATTTAAAGTTACAGTCAGACCTCACTAGAGCAAGCCTGATTTATAACGAACCTCCGTAAGTAATTAATGAGTTTTTTGGGGTCCCGTTAATTTCTTACACATTTAATGATATTTTATATAACTGTAGTGTAAGTATTCTAAACATAAGTAGATATCTTTGACTGATTATTTTGCATTCTGCAAACGTTTATCCAGAATTTCTTCAATTTTCAATTAAAAAATTACTAGCCCTTTAGTTTGGTCCATGTTTACGTTATTAGGTTAACGAATTATACTTTAATGTTACTGTTATTTTACCTTCACCTCCACTTTTCTCTGTGTTCTAAATAAAGGCTATACGAGGCAGGTGTAGCCCCCACTTGCAAAACGAGGATCAATAAACATACTTCAGAAGATCTTATTTCGTCAGGCACTGAGCCAAAAGAGCTATTGACCATCTGAGCCAAATAATTTAAACCGGTTCTTTCATGCCATTCATACTCTTTTATAGATCTTTTAGACATTTTATAATTTAATCATACTATAAGGTATTATCTCCCTCCTTCCAGCATGCCTTCGTGGTGTAACTGTTAGCACACTCGGCGCGTATCCGAGACGTGCAGGTTCGAGTACCGGCGAAGGTACAGCTCATTTTTTCATATCTCTTGCTTATAATAATCTAAAGACGCTAGAGCGGCGCCCGAACTAAAATGCGGTGGATAACGATTCTTCACCACCAGGATTTGGCGATTGGGTCCTCTAATACTTAGTCGCCTTTTAAAATGGGAAGTATATGACGTATTTTCCCCCTCCTTTCTGCATGTCCTCGTGGTGTACTGGCAGCACACTCGGCGCGTATTCGAGAGGTGCAGGTTCGAGTCACGGTGATGGCATTGTTCATGTTTCATGTCCCCTGCTTCGAAATAACTTAATGTCTCTACAATGGTGCCCGAACTAAAAAAGGTCGTGGATGAGGATTCTCCACCACCAGGATTTGGCGATTAGGTTCTCTAATCTCCAGTCGCCCTTCAAAAGGGGGAGTATATAAGGTATTTCGTCCGCTTTCTTAGAATGCCTTTGTGATGTAATGGCCAGCATACTCGACGCGTATTCGAGAGGTCCGAGGTCTGAATCCCGGCGAGGGCTTTGCTCATTTTTCCTGACTCCTGCTTCAAAAAATCCTAATGACTCTACAAATGTACCATAAGTGGTACATGCACCATAGTTGAGAACTATGTTAATGGTACATGTACCATAATTTGAGAAATACACCACTATGTTGCATGTACCACAGAATGTATGAGCGGTAAATGTACCGCAGTTTGAGAAACTATGTCATACTTCAATGCATTCAAAAGTAACTATGGTTGAGAAAATGTACAAAAGGAAGACATTTAATCCATACAGCATCATGCACAGTTAGGTCTGAAAATAAAAAAACACATAAACGATCAACGCAACTTAGAATACCACAAGAAATTTACATGGAAATGCTTGCGTTGGCATACGGCGGTTAATTAAAACTACCCCCAACAGAAATCTTTGCATATTGTTGATAAGGTTAGCCGGATGTCAGGCAATAATAAACGCCCCACCTGCTAAACAGGAGTTTGGTTTCTAGGAACTTCTCAAAGATGGCTGATGATCAGCATTACACCACTGCAAAGCAATCTGCAGTCTACAGAATTTAAATCAGTTCGGCGGTTAGCTGAAGCAATCTATAATTACGTACAAGTAAACAGGGAATACGCCTAGGAGAAAAATATCATCTGCGGATCTGTATTGTTAACAACAAACCTAGAAAAGTTTGTGCAAAATGTTGAATCAAAACCATTCTAAAATCATATTAATTTAAGGTAACTGATTTATCTATACGGTTTAACGGCCTGACTTCAGGATGGGTATGGCGATCGTTATGAACAGCACGATACAATGTTGTCTATAAATTAAGTACCCAGTTGTTCTAGCCTCGCTTAACGGAAAATCACTTTACCGAAACCCGTTTAACGACACTAAAAATAAACTAAAATTTGATTCATAAACCGAAAAATCAGTTATTCTCATTTTTAAATGAACAATATTTTTCATTTTCTCGTTATTCAGAAGCAAATACATATTTTATAAAATATAAGTTTATAATATATAATTGTTTGTAATATAAGAAGTTTGTAACACATATGCAGCAAAAATATTATGGACTGTGAAATATATGTGCTGAGGATAACCTTTAAATCTTTACGTTCATTAACTGATTATGTCAGTTAAAATTCGCGCTGTACTAAAAGATTTCTAGTATAATATAACATTACACAGATATTTTATTTAAAAATTAGTTTCCAATTTGTGTGAAAAATCGCAGTTTAGATTTTAACCAAACATTTTTTATTTTGACACGTAAACTACCAACTACGATATAATTTGTAATTTCATTCTTGGGCCTCGACGCCCACTGTGAGTGCAATCGAATTTGTCTGTTCTATTTATATTGCGAACCGGTAGTTGTCGTAGAAAATACGTGTTAATTAAACATAGTAGGCGCTTATAGTTAACATGTACTAGTAGAAATAAATAAATTAATAAAATGAAAAAAAAATCTGAAAGCCTTCAGATTTTACATTACGCCAAAAGTGGCGTTTTTTTTACGTTTTGCAGGTTGCCTTTATGTATTAAATATCATGTTCTTCGCACTTAAATCATAAAATTCAGTTCAACAGCAATATCGCAAAATCATTTTAAAATGAGCATACCTTCAGAATTTCCGATGCACAGTCTCGCGCGCTGGAGACAAAATGTTTTGTTTTTTCGGTCAGTGCTGCCATTGCTCGCTTTGAAATCTTTAAGTATGTTAATCAAAAATTCGTTAAAGTTTTACAAAATATGAAATAGATAATAAAACAAATTCGAAATTTGGGCTTCCAGATGCCCATATTCGGGTGGAAAGGTACGTTATTCAAAATTCGATGGCTCTAGGTACCGTTGTTTTATCACAGTGCGAGAAACATAGATACATTTATGCAGATTCTTCATTATTTAATTTCTTTAAATATAATACAGGGCTGCAAGATTTGGCAGCAACAATTTGAAAAGTGAACCGACATTTGTAGTGAACCAACACAAAATGCCAAAACGAAATTAATAATCCTTCAGAGCAAATTTCCCCTTTAGACTTTTGGTAAAAATTTACTAAAAGTTTATTAAAAGCTACAACTTTGTGATACAGCTAAACTCTAATAAAACTCAGTCACCAGTATTTGTGGGAACGTTTAAAATACAGAGTGTTTATAAAGTCCCCGACCCATTTTGATGTTTAATAACTCATAAAATAATAAAGATAGATTAAAATTAATAACATAAATGGTCAGATAGACTCAAAAAGTTTCATGACCCTTGTCAATGAACTTCCACGTGTGCCCCCTTCGTCGCACGGAGAATATCAAGTCGATATTCAATTTCACGCCAGGTACCGGCAAGCAGGTCGGCATCCACAGAGGCTATTGCGGTTGTCATTCTGGCTTTTAGGTCATCCATGTTCGACACTCTCCTCCTGTAAACGTTGTCCTTTACAAATCTCCAAAGGAAAAAGTCCAGCGGCATTATATCAGGTGATCTGGATGGCCAAGGAATTGGACCTGCTCGCCCAATCCATCTTCCTATAAAATGATCATTCCAAGAACTACGAACGATGGGACCCCAATGAAGTGGTGCACCATCTTGTTGCAAAACGACATGTGGCTGAAGCTCTTCTAGTTGTGGAAATACGAAGTTTTCCAACATGTCTAAGTATACGACTGATGAGACCGTCTTTTCTGTAAAAAAGAAAGGCCCAATGACTCGGTCGTGCATTACTCCACACCACACATTAACCGTTGGGGAATCCCTTTGTGCCTCACGGTATTCATGGGGGTTTTCAGATTCCCATATGCTCACATTATGGCGATTAACTATGCCAGAAAGATGAAAGGATGCTTCGTCGGAGAACATTATGCGTTTCAGAAATTCAGCATCATCTTCTATCCTCCTTAGCATATCTGTTGCAAAGGCCTATAATAATAGTCAATAGTTGCCAAAAACAAAAGAGAGAAAAATGCAATTAATGAGCAGACGATATTTAGAAAAGTACAGATATTTAGAGTGGAAAATGAAATTATCTGAAATTAACCACACGCGCAGACGATATTTAGAAAATTGAAGATATTCAAACCTGAAAAGGAAAACATGTAAGTTATTCCATCAATAAATGTCATAAGTTTGTTTACATCTTCATTATTTTATGAGTTATTAAACATAAAAATGAGTCCGGAACTTTATAAACGCCCTGTATAACCATTTAAATATCTACTATAACAGAGCAACTAATTTCAGTACTCAATCAACTTGCCTTCAGGTACTATAAGTTGCGCTGACGAAGTCAAAAATTATTCCCCGAAATAGATCAGCAAGCAGGTGAATGGCTCAGAAAACAAACTGCTTTCAGGTGCAGTGTCAAAGCTACCTCCCAAAACCGTCATAGCCCGTTAGCGTTTCAGTTATTATTTTTTTAGGTGGAAGGAGAACACTTATTTCAATCAGAAAAGAAAGATTGGCAGCAGATGCCCGTAAAAATTACATTTCTCTAGATTTTGCTCCACGATGAAACGCATATTTTTTAAAAACTAGTCAGTAAAAAAATGAATTTATATTATCAAACACTGTGTTAACACTATCATATGGGGTTTTCATGAATCTTTATCGCATTATATTTTTTAATTGAATTAATTACTAGCAGAACCCTCAAGAGTTCTGATATTCTTTTCGTTTAAGGCTCTAAATTCTCGAAATATTTTACCGAAATTATCCTTTAGAAATCGGTGTAATAATATTTCAACATACTAATTCTGAATTATAATTAAATGAAAATATTTTCATGTTTATTGCATTAGATGTCCTAATTATGTGATATTAATGCTACATCTAAATGTTGACTGAACGCGACGTTTAAGAGTAATTGTGACATCATTTCAGCATAATTGTGATATCATTTCAGCATAATTGTGACATTATTTCAGCATATTTCATAGTCCATTGGTTTCCGATTACATTTTCGGATTTAACACAGTCTGAT
>KK113265.1:102215-132107 GCA_000611955.2 Stegodyphus mimosarum | reverse complement strand
TTCTTGTCCCACTGAGAAATGCTGAAATTAAACAATTCGGAAAACACACACATCTGAACGGTTTCAGATTTTAAGTTACGTCCAAAGGGGCGTTTTTTTAACATTTTGTCTGTTATCTTTATTCATTAAATGTCATGTTCTTCGCTCTTAAACTACAAAATTTAGTTCAAGAGCAATATCGTAAAATAATTATAAAATGAGCGAATCTTTAGAATTTCCAATACACAGTCTCGCGTGCTGGAGATAAAAAAAAATTTCTTTTTCTCTGTACAACGTTGCCGTTGCTCTCTTTGAAATCCTTGAGTTTGTTAATCAAAAATTCGTTAAGTTTTACAAAATATGAAATCGATAATAAAACATATGCCAAATTTCAAATTTGGGCTTCCGGGTGCCCATATTCGCAGGAGGATTACGTTATTCAAAATTAGATGGCTCTAGGTACCGTTGTTTTATCACAGTGCGAGAGACATACATACATTTATGCAGATTCTTCATTATTTAATTTCTTTAAATATAATACAAAACGATAATATTTGGTGGCAAGAATTTGAAAAGTGAAACAACGCTTGTAGTGAATCAACGCGAAAATACCAAAACGAAATTAATAGTCCTTCTGGGCAAACTGGTCCTTTGGACTAAAAAGACAGAAAAAAAGAAAGAAAAAACTCCACTAGTAAAGACTGTTATATCACTGTTATATCTACTAGTTATATAACCTAAACTAAACATTAGACAGGTATTTGAACTCAATTTAATTTGCATTATGACGATGGCTGACGGAAGAAATAGAAGTTGAAGGAAAAAATTAACACAAAAATAAAATGCTAACTAAAATAACCTCTAAGGTTATCCCAATTTGGTAAAAAAAGTGTCGAATTTTACTAAAGGTTTCAGTTTAGTTACCTATATGAACGCATTCAAATGATTCTCAAAATTCTTGCAATGAACTTGTAATATGTGTCTTAACCCTTGCGAGTTGCAATAGATCCTTTAAGGCATGACTTAATGCTATGCATATCTGAAAATCTTAATTTTAAATGAATATTTTAAGTAGCTTTATTTGATTTTGTGCTGTTTCTGCAGTTAATGCGTGTATGCGATAAATCGACAACAGTGTTATTGCCAGAATTCGAATAGATTAGAAAAGGCTAAAAGTCATAACAGTGGCTAGGATTATTCCTCTTATGAAGGAAATTAGCATCCATACCTAATAGAGGTTTGTTCTATTAGTCTGAGATTCCACTCTAGCCTTATGTGCGCAGCTATAACCCTGCTATTATTAGTAATTAAATGAGTAAGAGAGTAACACAAAGCTTACTATTTCTATTACTCAGTTTTCAATTAGAATAACAATTTGAGTAAGGTAGATTAAAATCATCCTCGCTGAGTATTTTGATTACCTTCGCCTCCAGTCCAACAGAAATGTATTAATCACCAAATAACTTAGTAATTACGATGTAAAGCATAATCTATCGTTTATGTAAAGTGGTAGATTCTTAAAAGTTGATATTTAGAAATTAAGCGTATTTGAAAATTGATTCTGCTGGTTCTTAAAATGCATTAGTGTTGAGCAAGCAATATTTATTGCTTTAAGTTTATGAATGGAAAGACATAAATCGTGTTTTCCTGCTTATATATTAGTTTGCATTTAGTGTTCATTCAACTGAATGTAAATGTAATGAGATTATTTCCTTTCAAATAATATAATAAAGTAAGCATTAAAATCATGAAAATATTTAATCTTTACAATGATGCTCTTAATAAGATTTTGGTTTATATTTGGTTGTACAATGCGTACGCTTTCTATTTGTTCGTACTAAATGCAAATTAACTGAAATAACTGAATAATGCTTTATAACATTATACGCATACCGTAGGGATTATGTAGCTTAATGATTAGGCAATTTATAAACAACGCTATTTAAATGCCCATTTTTAGCTGATACCCGTACACTTCTTCGGATAGATTTTTGAATCTTCAACAAATTCAATTGAGACATCTTTGGATTCTCCATTTATGATACACTATAAACATTCTATGACTTGATTTAAATTTATACAGCTCTACAGCGAAAAAGGTAGCCTCCCTTTGCGAATTTCTTGTGTTTTTTTTTCCGCTGATATAGGCTTATTTGCTGGAATATTTGACGCACAGACTTGTATTAAATCTCCAGATATTTCGCCTTGAACACGCACTTACTTTGAATCGGTTTTCCCGCAAACAGTTGTTCTTTCTTCTAATTTCCTTATTTTAAAAGCGTTTGTTTTTAGTGTTAACACACAAATGTTCGGTTTCTTCGACAGTTTTGTATTTTTATCAAATTCTTTTCAAACTTTAATTGCCTTTTTTAGAGAGACTACTATGCTTTTTCTATACGTTTTAACTGCAAATCAAGCATAAAAAACCCCGAGGACAAATGGTTCTTTTAAAACGTGCTGTCAAATGATAGAGTGTAAAGCATTTTTCAAACTTTTTTGCCCGATAGAATCCAGTGTTTTTTTTTTCATCTCACTTAGTTATGTGGTATTAATATCTGGTGAAAATATTCTAAATCATGCAATTTTGACAATTTTAAGACTAATAAATGACATATTAAAGCTCATATCTTTAAAATCTATCTGTAATTTTACGTGCGTATGTGTTCCTAACGAACTGAATGCACACAGAACCAATGGCACCTTGATAAAATTTATTTTCCAAAAAGAAATATTTTACAAATGAAAGTATCCAAAAGAAACACTTTACAGTTGGAACTTTCCACAAACGTACTCTTACAGCTTATCTCAGTAACACAGAACACAGTCAGTAGTTTCATTTCAAATCTAAGAACATTAAACACAAAACAATATAAAAGACCGTAGTGCGTAAGCTCAGCATGCCTATCTCTCAATGCTAAACTCATCTCTGAACTAAACTTATCCAATTTCCGCTGATGGCCGCAATTATCGTAGGGGTTCCGCGCGACTTGTTCCGGCTGTCGAATGTAGTTGTCTCTACGGGCACTTAAAATAGTTTGATTCCGAATTAAGTCCAGGTAGATAATATCGAAGTTGTAAAAGAAGGTGTGACCAGTTTACATGAGATGACATCTGATTGGTAAGAAATAAGCATAAATAATGAGTGATACATAATTATAAGTCATGAAATAAGATGCAGAATATAGCCATGAAAGTATCTTCAGAGTTATAGCTTGTGAAATGCATTAGAAGATCGTGCAGCTCGTGAAAATATAAGTCCGCCGGTCACGAGACGAGGTCACCCGCAGAGTGGGGACGGTGAGAAGCGCTGCATAAAATGAGGCAGTCCTTCAAAGTAATAAACATGAATAATACTGATGCGAATAAAAGTAATGTATACATACATACACACTGCAGAGTACATAGCAGTGTTCGCTATAGCACACAATCGAAGAGGAGGTCACGTGGGTTGCCACCCACCCAAGTACTGAGCCTAAGAGATGCTGCTTGATTTTGGAATAATATTGCATAATATTGCAGGACAGCAATTATTCACAACACGGGCAGCATTAGGTATGAAACATTTGATTGTCCGTGACAAAATAAGCTGCATAAGGTCTAAGGTATTGATTTTCGTTCAAAATTTCGTAGTGAAAGATGTTAAAGTATTGCATAATTTCACAGTCCTGTGCGTTATTAAAAAAATTGTCATTTGACTTATGAAGAAATGCATCAATGGGATCTATGTACAAATCCTCATGAAGTAATCTGTTACGCACAAAAAAACCAGCGTTCGTCCCGGTTTTGAAGAGTTTGCAGCTTTTTAATATCCGCTTCAGTAGCAGTAGCCCACGCGGGCGAGGCATATATCATAATTAGACGAATGGTTGAAATATCAATAGTATGTTCTTAGAAATAACCAGTTTTGAGTATTTTCCGATGATCGGATATAAATATTTCATCACTTTTAAAGCTTTAATTGCTGTTGTGAAGTTTCTTGCTGAATGTGATGCGTCCAAGTAAGGGTGCTATTTAGGATGATTCCTAAGTATCGAGCTTATTTAACGATCGTAACGGCTTATTTTTAATAACGATATTACATTTCTTGCGTATGATCAGGAATAATTCTGATTTTTATGCATTGATGCAAACCTTCATTTGTTTGTATCATCCCCCAATACCTGGGATGTGATCTTGTAACTTCCTGATAGCGAAATGAATGTTAGCTGATTTAACCGCTAGAACGGTGTCATCAGTGCAATATGCCAACCTAAAGTTATAGTTATTTTGAATCTTGGGAAAATCAGTAACATAAAAAAGAAAAAGTATGGGACTAATAATCGAACCTTGTGGAACGCCAGCTTGCATGGTTTTCACTGTAGAAAGCGCATCAACAACAGATACTCTGAATGTCCTATTAGATATAAACGAGTGAATAATTAAATAAGTTCTCGAGTAAAATCAAGATCAATAAGCTTGGAGATCAGTCCATCATGCTAGACTCTGTCCAATGCTTTCGCCATGCCTACCATGAGGACAGTCACATTTAATTTAGCGTGCAAAGCCGCACTAGCAGATTCTGTAATTATAACAAATTGGTTTGTAGCTCACAGTTTTTCGCGGAACCCGAACTGCTCTGAGGAAAGCAGGGTGAAATAAGTTTTCATTCTGTGAAACATAACATGTTCAAAAATTTTACTAAGTCCAGGTACCAAACTGATGGGCCAGAAACCATCGGGTTGAAAGTGATTTTTGCCGGGTTTCGGAATGAGAATGATATTCTCTGCTTTCTTATGTAGTTTTCCTCTAGCTGCTGAGAAATTTCTAGCACCTTCTGTTTCTCGAAATTGCTGGAAGGCGTACACAGTTAGAGTTACATAGGTATCGGACTTAAATATCACCAAATAATCACAAAGTCTGGCGATTTCTTGTTGCTGTCGCACTAATTTAGCGAGATAGGCACTTATCCCAATGTTAAATGGTCTTACTCCTGTAACCTTGTTTTTCCGGGAAGGCTTCGCACTCTTGAGGCATTTCATGTTACATTATGCAAGAGATACCACAATTTATATAATTTTATAAATATTTTTTTACATGCGAACAAAATTTTGAACAATAATAGGAGCAAAGTCTATCTATTTGAAACTATCTTCAAGTGAGTTAATGTAAAATTCATATTTCATATATTTTTACTAAAAGATAAGATTTGTCAAACCTGTCAAACTCTTCAATTTATAACATTCTTAATTCTTAACTTATTATGCTCTTAAACTGTCAAGCTGTTAAACTTAGTGCTGCTAAACACTTAGTTCGAAGCTATGTGCTACGGTACAGATATATCATTCATAAGATTTCTGCTTTTATCGAAAATATTCCAGAATCAATCCAAGCGTAGTCAAATTTCAATAAGCCCAAACTAAAGTAACACCCCTACCCCCATAAAAAACAAATGTTAAAAATGTGACTTCATTGAACCAGTGTCGGTTTTGATATTTCGATATCCGATATTCCCTTTGACTTACTATTTCGATATCCGATATTCCCTTTAATTCTAATTTTTAGTTCCGACAATTATTCCATAAAAAAATTTCAACTATCTGAAGTTCAAGTAATCGAAGTTTTAGTGCATATTCAAGATATGGCAATTGAGTAATCAGAACATTTTCAAAAAGTAGAAATCTTACAGAGTTTACATCAATGCAACTTAATGTCCTAAAATAAATACGACATGTAATTAAAAGGAAGAAGACTTGCAGAATTTGTTTTTGGCACGGCTGTTAGAGTAGAACGTCGCATTCCCTTTATCTCTCGTATATCAGAAAAAAAACTTTATTTGAAGGACACTTTAGTTTCTGGGAACAAAAGTAATCGCAAGGAGACAAATCTGGAGAACACACGAGACGACTATGTACACTGCAAAGAAAAAAAAGGGAGGGACAGTTCTGTATCTCCCATTCTACTAGACCGATTGACGAAATTCAAATTGCGCTTTTCATGTCTTGAAAGCGTGACTTAGGGTATATATTAGATTTACATACAGCGGTGTTCTAACATAGATATTTTGACACAAAATCGGACTTTTCTGTAGTGGCATGCCAAATTTTTTCCATATTTCGATTCTATGAATCAAATTATGCCCAAATATTAAATTTTGTAAGATTTGGTGCGAAATTTAGGGAGAAATTTAAAAATTTATCTTGGCGCATTTTCTTCTTCAGTTTGCGCCAAGACTAATTCAATTGGCGAATTTCTTAATTTATAGCAACCTATCTTCCTTTCCTTTTTTTCATCGTACGCGGGCGCGAAAAAAAAATCATCGTTTACACTTTCAAATAATTTTAACAAAACCATAAACCACATTTGGCGTTATTATCGCTCAAAAAAAAAAGAGACGCTAAATTTAAAAGCACGCCAATATGTAAATTGATGTATATCTTAGATACTTTTCAATAAAAAACTCTAATTTTTTGCAGGTGGGCCTAGAAATACATCTACTTTAAGAAGATGTCAAAACTTTTATAGGTAAGAATTCGAAAATTTATGAAAAGTGTTCAAAAATAGAAATTTTAAAAATGAATCATAAAAATGAGCGAATTTTATATCAGGGTGAATAACATAGGGAATTTATAGTCATGTCTTCAGCTTATATTCCAAGAACACAACGTGAATATAATAACAGCAAAGGGAGAATTTCATTTGCATTATGACTTGGTGGTTTAAAAACTAAAGAGTTAACAAAACTCTGCTCTTTGTGCCTGAAAATATAGCAATAGTTTAAATATTTACAACTCAAATAGTTAATTGGAATTTAATAACCTTTGATAAACCTTTAATATGTTTTAAACCAATGTAGTTATCCAATCGAGAGGAATATGATACAGCGCCAAATGGTTGAATTTTCCAATTCTCTCTTTCTCTAAACTTAAATTGTTAATCGATAATTAAATTCACTTTTTGGCAGAGTTGACGGAAAGAGTAGAAGTGCAGGTATTAAAACTTTGTTTGATACAAAATTAACAGTATGTTCACAGGAAAGGACAACTTTTCAAATGTTTGAAATTATTTTACAAGAAAAATTTTAATCAGTTCTAATATAACAGGAAATGAAACAGAAATAATAATAATGTGAAAATAAATGTAAGAATAATTATCATTTACTGTATTACTAATGACCGCAACTGAGATCTTGACAAATTACAATTTGGTTTTTAAAAATGCATTTATTCTAAATGCTATATTTACATAAAAAAAGTTTTGCTTTGAAAAAAAAAATAATATTAGTTAATTATAATAATATTAGTTAAATAATATTAATTGATTGATAACATTAGCGGTCTTTTCAAGTAAACAACGGTTCGTTTAAGAAATTTTCCATGCACTTAATGCCACGAAATATCTTTGAACATAAAAACATCCTTCAGAATTTTATTTGTTACCTTTACTACACATAAGAATGAAGATAAAAATCTTATTTTCTATTGGGTTGGAGGGAAAGTTCTGTCGTACTTTAAAGAAAACATTTGAAGTCATTTATAAAAATATGTGTTTAATATTAATCAATTATATATGCTCCGTTATTTGTTACAACCTGTTGCCATCTTTCAGGTAACCTGTGAATTCCTGTTTTCTAGAAGTTCTCATCCTTGGAATTAAAATAGTCAGCAACTGCCTTAGAAACACTTTCAAAAGACTTGAATTTTTTTCCTGTTAGATAATTTTGCAGAGACTTGAACAGGTAATAATCAGATGGTGCAATGTCAGGTGAATACTGTGGGTGACTAAGGACTTCCCATCCTAACGCATTCAGTTTTTGTTGTGTCACCATTGCAGTATGCGGGCGAGCGTTATCGTGGTGGAACACTATTCCTTTTCTGGACGCTAATACTGGCCTTTTTTCTTTGATAGCTGCATTCAAATGATCCAGCTGATTGCAGTACAGATCCGCGTTGATGGTTTTTCCCTGTTTCAGCAAGTCGTAGTACACTGGACCTTTCTTGTCCCACCACAAACAAAGCAGTACTTTTTGTTGATGGACACTTGGTTTTGGAACTGTTGCTGATGATGTTCCTGGTTTGCAGTAAGATTTTTTTCTCTTAATATTCTCGTAAAGAATCCACTTTTCATCTCCAGTAACCAGCTTGTCCAAAAAAGGCTCCACATTGTGTCTAATCAGATGTGATGAACACATTCTTACACCATCAGACAAATTCTTTTCCGTTAATTCATGTGGAACCCAAATACTTTGCTTTAACACAAACCCAAGAGATTTAATGTGATCTCGAACAGTTGTATGATGAATGCCAAACTCTTCTGCAATTTCTCGACTTGTTAAATGTGGATTATTTTCAAACATGGATCGCAAAACATAATTATTGATCTTGGATGGTCGTCCAGATCGATCACTTTCTTTGAGGCTCAGATTCCCGGAACGAAATTTGCTAAACTATCTTTGACAAGTACGAACATTTACAATATCTTTTCCAAATACCGCACACAAATTTTCACATGCAACCGATGCGTTGCTTCCTTTTTGGAACTCATATAAAATGCAGTGTCATAAATGCACTTTATCTACTGACATGTTTTTCACTTTAAATATCACAAGTAAATGATGAACGGTAAAAAAGGGCACCTTTTATATTATACAGCAGCTAAAAAAACAAAAAAAAATCCGATTGGCTCACTAGACAGATTTTTTTTTAATTTACAAGAAAAATCACCTGCCTATTTAAAATACGACAGAACTTTCCCTCCAACCCATAGTAAATTCCGCCACTGTTAAACATTTATTTAGTAGAAGACAGCATACTTTATTTATAATATTTTTGGCGTATTGCTTGACGTACTCAGAAAAATTGAATACATATATGATGAGCAGTTTTGAAATTTGAAAATGAATTTTTCTTTGGGCATTAAATGAATTTAAGTAAAAGAGCAGACGATCAAGACGAACACACAAATTTGCTCTTGCAAAGGGAGGAAAAAACTTTAAAGTTTTGAATTAATATTCTTTATAAATTTTAAACATAGATTTTCATATATTCTTAATAAATATTTATTAGACACTATTAACAAATATGACAATAAAGAAATTCCATTTGAATAATTCTCAGTGAAATATTATTTGGAAATTTAAGGGTCAAAATAACTGTCGCCAAATTTCAAAATTCGTTGAAGATTATATGATTATAACAAACAGGCCAAATTTCAATAAATAAATTCATTTATATATTCTGAAATTTTGAATAAAAAACTCTATTTTTTTGCAGATATGTCTAGAAATACGTGTCTTTTAAGATTATGGTAAATATTTTATAAGCTATAAACCAAAATTTGTTTTCGAAAAATTTATAAAAATTATTTAAAATATAAAGTTTTAAAATTAAGCAAAACAAAATGTATGAATTTTATTGTATGAAATTTTGAACTGTGTGAGAAGAATTAAGTAAGTTTAATTTGAAAGTCGGTATTATTAAATATATGAGAAATTAAGTTGTCACTGACAGTAATATTGCAAAAATTTTGACTAGTAATTAAAAAGAAAGTATGATGTGGACAGCACAGTGCTTCCTGGTATGGCCTATTAAATTACACACATTTTTTGCTGCGTTTTATTTAAACTTATTTCCTCGAGTTTCATTAGAGATATAATTCCCATTCAATCAATTCAGTTCTCGCTTCGCGCAAAGCGAAAACACATAAAAGCTCAAAACATCTTCATTAAAAATTGCGAAATACAGAAAAGCATAAAACAACAGATACAGTTAAAACAATTAAAAAAACAATTTTTACAATTAAAATTAGATTTGTACACAAAAACAAACACTACGGCCAGCCGACAAGAAAGCAAACTTTTCGGTGCGCAAAACTGAAAGTTTACTTTTGGTCCCACTCGGCAAAAAAACATTGAAGGTGCAGAAACTGATTGAATTCACTATTCTACTGAATTTCAAATGTAAAAGAATGGCGGTTCATTAGGCTTAACTCGCCACTTAAACTTTTAAATTGTTGATAATTCTACAACTATTGCATGCAGTTTAACTATGTATTATATATAATTGATGTAGCCGATTGCAACGAAAAAGGGAGGTTCACAACTACACGTTATAGCAGGCACATATACGAAATTTCAAAGTTCTACGGCTATTCGTTCTTGAGTTATGCGAGATACATAAATACGTACGTACGTAATTACAGATGTCAAAGAAAAAATCTGTTCTGAATCCATTTTACAATTCTTTTTGGCAAAAATAGTCTTTTATTCTGTCCGTATGTATAGATGTTAAGCAAAAACATCGTTCAAATGGTTTCGAGAGCGGTTGAAATAGATATTTTCATTGAAATATAATACTCGAAATTTTGCACTATTAGAATACTTCCTTTACTTCATACAAGGAATAAAAACTCCTGCTGCGAGTTTTACAACTTTGGCATAATTTGAGGCGTAGAAACGAAGTGTGGAAAAAAAAACTCCATGAAAAAGCTAAAAACAAAATCCCATTTTGTGCCAAAATTCGCATTTTAGAACAACGCTATTTATAAATTTAATATATATCCTACTTCGCGCTTTCGATACACGAAAACTCAAGTTGAATTTCGTCAATCGGCCGAGTAGAACGGAAGATATAGAACAGTTCCCCTCTTTTTACTTCTTTGTACGAAGTAAAGGAAGTATTGTAATCAAGAAAAATTCCGGGTATCATATTTCAATGAAAATATCCATTTTGACCACTATCGAATGCAATTTGACGCTGTTTTTGCTTGACATCTGTACGTAAGGACAGAATAAACAACTTTTTTTCTGCAAACGAATTATAAAACTGATTTAAAATGGATTCAGAAGAGATTTTTTTCGTAGCATCTGTACATACGTATGTATGTATGTATGTATCTGAGTCGAGTGAGACCGAGTGCCAAGTAAGACCACTTTGAGCAAACACTGTTTTGTATACTGCAAAAATCTGCCTTCTTGCCCGCTGACCGAATTGCTCGTTTTTGCGTAGGAACTCTAATTTTACTTGTAAAAGTTGTTCTTTAAATTGGTTTAACTGTATTTATGTTTTATATTTTCTATGTTTTTCAATTTTTAATAAAAATAATTTGAGGTTTTATGTATTTTTGCCTTGCCGCGAAGTGAGAACTTAATTAATTGAATGAGAAATACACTGGTGTGCAAAAATTAAGGACGAGACGGTTTTTTCAATATAACTTTGTACAAAAGCTTTCCAAATCAACACATTTAATACCGTAAGATCCCCAATACGTAAGGACATGAGTAATGTAAGCAACACTTACTAAAAGAGAAATCAGAGGGATAAAAAGAAGCTTTATTGAAAAAGTAGCATGGAGCGCAATGCGACTGAAGGCCGAAACATCCCTGTGATGGGTGTCCAGCAAGAAACATCCGGTCTTTAATAGGGATATGATCTCCCCTGACTGCTAGGCAGGTTTCACATCATTTGTGCATGCTGGATATGTGGTTGTTAATGAGCTGTTGAGACACTGCTGCTCGTTCCTCTTGTAGCACCAATCGCAGTTTCGGAATCGTTACTGGCGATAAGTTACGTGCTGCCACGGGTCTCCCTAGTAAGTTCCGTACATGCTTGACGGGATTTAGATCCAGAGACCTTGCCGACCAATCCATGTGTTCAATATCTTCACTCTCCAACAGCTCTTCGACAGTAACTGTGCGATGAGGTGGAGCGTTGTCGTCCATGAAGAGGAACTGAGGACCCATAGCCCTTGTGAAAAGACGCATGTAAGGAAGAAGAACCTCGTTACAATAGCAGTCCCAGGTGACGAACCTCCTTGGGAGATATGAAGGTCGGTCCGGCTACCAAGCATTATGTCTGCTCGAACGAGAACTCCGCGACCTCCAAAACAGTCCCTTTTGATGATGTTGAAGGGGTTATTGCGTGTTCCCCGCTCTGTCCAGATGTGTATGTGTCTAGAATCGCAACTCAGACTAAATCTGCTCTCATCTGTAAAGAGTACTCGTCCCCATTCATTGTCTCTCCAATTCCGGTGTTCCCGGCACCACAGAGAACGCCTTCTCCGATGGGCAGGCGTTAGAGGTACACACCGTACAGGGCGTCGTGCAAACAGACCACCACCGTGCAGTCTTCTGGCCACGGTAAAACGCAATATCGGTCGTCCAGTCGTGTGTCTAGCGATTTCTCCCGCTGTCTGCCGCCTGTTTCTTCTGGCCTGTAAGGCAATATACCGGTCATCTGCGGGTGTAGTTCCTCGTGGACGACCACTACTAAACCCCCGGATAGCTGTTCCTGTAGTTTGAAATTGTCTCCAAAGTCGTGAAACGATGCTGTGAGCAATTCCGAACTCTGCAGCCACACTTGTCACACCGCGGCGTTCCTCCAACTTCCCAATGATTCGACCTCGGGTAAAAGCATCCAGATGTCGTCTAACAGATTGATTATTCGCCATTTCTCGCTGAGGCATCAACTCGGTGTGATTTTAACTGCTATACGGCGTGCAATCTCTTTGCCAGAAATACTGATCTTACACCGACAACATGCTTTATACTACTCAGACACTCCCCCATTACGTCTGCCTGCATATCTGCGCATGTGCTACCGTACATCACCTTACTTAATCTCCTCATTGGTCTTTCTGTCCGCTCTGCCTCTTCGTTCAGCTGATATGCTAATTTTTCGACTTCGTCCTTAATTTTTGCACACCAGTGTATATCTGTAATGAAATTCGAGGCAATAAGTTTAAATGAAATGCAGAAAAAATTGCGTTTAATTTAATATTCCGTGCAGGGAAGTCATGTGGTGTATAAATCAGATTTTTGAGTCGGTATGCATATTATTTGTTTTTCAAAATGTAAAATTATAGTTGATTCTACATTTAATTGCTTAATTAGTTGACCTAGTTGAAACATCAGTTGCGGTAACGGTTACTACATCGGCGTTCTTCTACCGTAAAAACACAGAAACATTCAGAATACCCGAGATTTTTAAATGGAAGAGAAAAACGCTTATGCAGAAGGAAAACAAGCAGCTTTAAATTGGCGTAGATTTTTAAATAAGACTCTATCGATGTTGAGGACTATAAGAAGCAGAGGTATCTACGTTAGATATAACTCGAATTCGATAGAATTTATTTTAAATGTACGCCATATTAAGGCTGAATGTATGCCTGAGTTTACATTTGACCAAAGAACTTAAGAATTTTCGCTTACAAATAGTTCTTGACAAAACAATCAATCTGCAAATTTATAAGCAACTACCGGAATTACCCGATGCCAGTTAAAGTTAGATTGAGAGTAATGTATCTAACAACAGAAAGAACGATACTACTGTAATCCTTCTCTTGTAACGATGCAAAAAGTAAGAATCATGGCTATACATTTTTCAGTCTGATGCGATACGGAACCCACATAAAAATTTCCATAGAAAAATAAACTAATTCTCTCTCATTATATCAGCAACAATGCCACGCAGTTTTTAATGATTTTCGTCTTTCTACTCAAATGGTCGTAAAAGCTCAAGTTCTATCCAATATTTCACTTATATTCAATTTTATTCGATTAAATGTGGCAAATAATTGATCATACTTGAGCAGAAATCAATAACGCGAACAAACACACAAACAAACATTCTTCTTTATATGCACAGATTTTATGAAATTTACAAATTTTTAATTAAAAAACTCTGCAATTTAAAAAGCAAGCAGTAGCAACACTTTTCGAAATAAAGCATTTTTATCTCCAACGCGCGACACTGTTGCCATTCGAAAAAATGAGTGCGAAATTAATGTTTCAGAATTTTTAATTAATATTTCGGTTGATTAAAGTAGTGCAAAGATGGGAATATTCGAAATGGCTTCCCACGAATTTTTGGAATCTAGAATAATGTATTTAATGTTTAGCAATGCTATTTTTATTTCACCGTAAAACTTAGAATTTTTTTATTAACAAACTCGACGATTTGAAAAGGAGCAGTGGCAACGCTTCTCAAAATAAAGCAGATTTTTATCTCCAGCTTGCAAGACTGTTGCCACTCGGAAAAATGAGGGCGAAAATTATCGTTTTTTCGAGTTTTTAATTAACATCTCTGATTTTAGCTACTTTTTTGGGTTCCAGAACCCAAAATGTAGAAAGTTTGGTGACGACAGCTATAGTAGTGACTAAGTTATTAGAACATCAACACACAGAGACTTTCTTCTTTGTATGTAGAGAGAATATTGAAATTCACAAAACCTCTTTAATAGTGTTAATAATAATTAAAAATATAATTTTAACTAATTATAATTAAAAATACAATTTTAGTGATCTCCATTTAGGTACGAAGAAACTTTATTATTGCTATCAACGAATTCATAAATTGTGCAGGCAGAAGCAAAATAACTGACACAATTTATTTGAACTAAAAAACGCAGAATGTCATCTTCTCGAGAACGGTATGATTGCTC
The DNA here is from genome assembly GCA_000611955.2 of Stegodyphus mimosarum. NCBI lineage: Eukaryota > Metazoa > Arthropoda > Arachnida > Araneae > Eresidae > Stegodyphus > Stegodyphus mimosarum. Next base: position 117,713 of record KK113265.1, on the reverse strand, counting down.
AATCACTCTGTTTTAAACGCTGGGTTTACATTCCCTTGTAAAATGAACCATTAACTAACCCGTTAAATGTCACGGCCTTAAAGAAAAGAAAAACAAAATTCGACAACTGTTCAAGATCGTTGACCTAGACACTGGAGAGTTAAATCGTCAAATGTCTGACTTTTCCCGACAGTCTTAGCATTTGAAATGGAAGCCGAAATATTTTCAATTTCATACTAGAATTTTGATTTGAGGACGCACCTGTCCCTACCAGCTGCCAGAAGATAAACAGCAATTTATATCATGGTTTACCCTTTCAAAAAGGAAACATAAATCTACAGCCTTCACGGTAAGACTCAAGCGACATAACTTTTACTCGTCCTTTTGACCAATTCTCTTCAAGGCTAGAAGGGTTAAGAGTCTATTTTATTTTAGGACAGTGCGAAATCGAAAACAATTTTTTGATATTTTTAACACATTAATTTTATTTTTCCAAAAAAATTAAAAGCGGGCGGCAAATGTTAGGAATTCACCTATAGAATTGTTGTTCTGCGCACAAATGGTCGTAATTTAGTCACTATGATTTTTTTGTTTTGTTTTGTTTAGGCTTATGGAGCTGCCTGTTTCCGGGAAAAGCAGAATTGTCGTAAATTGTCGCGTTTTTGAGTTAAAGTTTATTTTTGTCAAACGGGCGTAATTTTTTCAATGGCGATTGATAAATTGCATTTGTTATATTAAACATAAATGAGCTTTATGCATAATTTCAAAAGTTGAGAAACAGAAAATTATTTTTGTTAACGGTCTACAAAGTAATTTCGCTAATAATTTGCTAAAAATGATATATGACTTTTAAAAGATCCATTTCGTTTTGCAAAGAATAATAATTTTGAGTATCTTCTAGATTTCTTTAGCTATTTACACTCACCTAATAAGAATTTTTAAAAAATCGATAATTTCCGTTGCAATCTATGTCCATTTTCATTTTGTTTTAAGTATAAATCTGCTTATTGAAAAGAATAATTTTAATTTTTAAATAAAAATTTGAAACATGGATTAGTCTATTAATTACTATGACCATCTTTCATGGAGATATTAGTCCTATAAAAGTCGGTTTTTATTTTTTGACCTACAAGTTAGAAGCTCAAGAACGAAATGATGTAAATCACAGATGTGCCCGAAAAGAATTTAAAAATAAAAAATGCACATTTACCGAGGATGTTCGAGGTTTTCAATATTGTTCATTTATCTGATAACATTAAAATTCAATTCCTTGGTTTCCATATAATGTAGACCAACAAGTGCCTTATGCAGTGCTGTTTGGTGTATCTAAAGTTCTATAGCATTATAAATGAAATCTGACGATGGTAAATTCTGAGAGATTCATTCTTCTGAAATTATTAATCCAGGCTTTCTATTCAGTATCATGAGCTGCAAGTTTTCTCTGGGCATGTAATTTGCTAGTTACATCATCTTCCAAGCATAAACTACTGAAGATTCAAGCAGCAAAGACGAAAAATATAAGGAAATCTACTGTAATACATAACTTCTTTTCATCATGAAGATTAAAATGACGCTGACACTAACAACAGCTTTCGCAACAACAAAATACCTCAGATATAGACGTATCAACAAATAGACAGGGAAGAAAAGCAAATAAAATTAATTTCCGACAAATTTAAATATTCAACTCTTCCATAAGTAAAATATTCTTAGTTTCTTTTTCTTTATTAATAAAATTATTTTGTGAGTTCATTGAACGTTTTATTTTGTAAAACACATGTTTTACAACTTTCATTTGAATGTCCCATCTACAATGGGGAGAGGGGAAATAAAACGCAGCCCGAATAATATGACACAAAGTTCAGATAAAAATGAAAGTATGTAGCTTACAACAAAAGCTGCAGCGATTGTTGTTCATTTCTTGACACTCTGGAGCTGTGATCATCAGCCTGTTAAAAGGCGATCGCAGTTCTGCCGCTACGATAGCTTCATTCAGGCAAAGGATGCTCTGCTACCGTTCATCAAGGATACGAGGTTACCTGAGGTACATTTTTTACTTCATTGCACATTACAAGTAGGAATCACACACAAAGAGACTCAATGATCAGCATGGCCATCTTGAAGCCTTCAAATTTGTGATTAAACAACTCATTGCAATTTTTCTCTGAATTTGTTTTTTACATTACTTTCCACAACTTTGCGTTGAGCCTATTTTATTATCTGCATTCCACTGCTTCTTGAACTTAGAAAGCCTGAGCTCACTGCTTCGAGATGTTTTTGCCCCCTTCTTGTATGTTCACTAATATGGCGGATTCTAGTTCTGATGGAAAGCAATATAATGTTCTGGTTTAATACGTTTGGTATAGACAACTGCTCAATTAATCTTATGTAGCTGGACCTATAGAACATTAAAAAATTATGCATTCAAGACCACAAATTTTTCTTACAAGCGAATGTGAGTATCAGACACGCAACATTCCTAACCAGTTTCATTGTTGAGTTTCTTTCGGTTACATATGATCAAAGTACTAGCGGAAGTACCCGATGCAAGTTAAGTTAGATTAAGATTAAGTTAACCCATATAAAAATTTTCGATGACAAATAAACTAATTCTCTCTCATTATATCAGCAACAATGGCACGCAGATTTTAATAAATTTCGTCTTTCTAATCAAATGATCGTAAAAACTCAAGTTTCGGCCAATATTTCGTCTATATTCAATTTTAGTCGATTATATGTGGCAAAACATTTATCAGAATCATCAGACATCAATAATGCGAACAAACAAGCACGCATTCTTCTTTATATATGTATTCTTTATATATCTCGTAGATTTCGCAAAATTTACAAATTTTTGATTAACAAACTCGACTATTTTAAAGCCAGCAGTAGCAACACTTTTCAAAATAAAATATTTTTTTTATCTCCAACACGCGATACTGTTGCCACTCGGAAAAATGAGGGCGAAAACTAGCACTTCCAGAGTTTTTAATCAATATTTCGGCTGATTAAAGTCGTACGAAGATAGGAATAGTCGAAATGGTTTCCCACGAATTTTTGGAATCGAGAATAACTTATTTAATGCTTGATATTTTTATTTCGACGTAAAACTTAGGAATTTTTTATTAACAAACTCTAGGATTTGAATGCGAGCAGTGGCAGTTTCGAAATAAAGCATATTTTCATCTCCAGCTTGCAAGACTGTTGCCACTCGGAAAAATGAGAGGGGAAAATTCTCGTTTTTCAGAGTCTTTAATTCATATCTCGGAATTTAGCTACTTTTGTTGGAAAAAAGTGGGCGTCGAACATATCCAGGACTCAGAAAAGAACTGTAGAAAGTTTGGTGACGATAGATATAGTAGTGGCTGAGTTAATCGCGAACAAACATAGAAACACACATAGATTTTTCTTTATATATATTGTTGCGTTATACGGGTTCGTGGATTTGAGAGTATCCGATGAAAACACGATGCAGAACAGTAAAAAGCACAATTTATTTACAGGAATCACTATTTACAGCACAGTTCCAAAATTACCTTTAAAATCGTCGAAAATCTACAATAAATACGCTGAAACAATCAGCAACACAGCTTCAGGCTGTAACTGTACAGGTAGCTTCACGGCAACACTAAAATTATAATAAAACACCGTGGAACAATCACCAATACACTGTCAAGCTATACTGTAAAGATAGCTTCACGGCAAAGCACTATCTCGATCGCTTTCCGTTCACAAAACTCTCGCGTAGCTTAACACTCACAGTAAGCAGCTATTTTCACAATTCTCACAACTAATCACACTACTTCACAATTCAGAAACGCAAGGGTTTATATAGTTTTTCTTTAGGTTCCACACGTTTCGAGAAATATCTCGACAGGAAGTTATTCTAGAAGCTTCCCGATTGGACCATGGGATATCGCCGATTTGGTCGCCAAATGGGCGATAAAGTCGCCAATCTGGCAACCAACCATACACTATTTTATGGCAACCCTAGTGCTATGCCGGAAAGCTTACATACAGGTGCAACCGCCGAATTTTTCGTAACAATATTGTTACGGATTTCGTATTTATTTAGCAATTTATTTAGAACTGTAATTAAAATCGTTTTATTTTTCCGTGCAACGCAGACGATTTTTGTAGAGAAAGCTACGTCGGAAAAATAAAAATAAAAGAGCTTGCATTTAATATTTAATAAATAAATATCTCGTAATTGCTGTTGCCATCCACAAAAATCGAGAAAATAGGTTTTACCTGAATGTTCTAGTGAATAATTAAAAACCGTATAAGAGCGGAATTAAAACATCTCAGTTCAGTAGCTGTTCTTTTCAGCGAACTGTTTATTTACTTAATGCTGTTATTGATTGTAGCTAATTCGCTGTAAGACTGAATTAGTTTCTGTTTTGAATTGAGTTCCGTTTAACGTTTGAGATATTGTGATACTGTACGAATATCTCGGAGGAAATATTTCAGCATCTTGTTTAATTTCTTGTGAAAAGAATAAATTTTGTTAACTTTTTAACGACTTGTGCATTCAATCCCTTACGAACCCGTACGCACGCAACAATTTTTGGTGTAAGGAGTGGGGTATTTGAACGCTTATAACACGAGCTATGGAAGAACAGTTAAGACAACTGACGGTAGCCTTTGCTGCATTTAAAAGACGAGATGAAAGATTCTGTTAAAGAACAGATGAAATCCGTTAAAGAAAAGATGGAAGCTGGTCAAGTTTCCGTTAAAGAAGAGATGACAGCCGTTCAAGAAAAGATGGAAGAATCTGTTAAAGATGAAATGAAGACTGTTCAAGAAAAGATTGAAGCAGGTCAAAAGGAAATGAAAAAATAAATTACCTACGTAATAGAAAACAAATTCGAAGCTACGGAAGGCAGAATTGACGCTGTTGAAAATAAGGTTGACACATTGAAGAAAGAGAGTTATCTGTAAAAGAACAAATAGAACACAAAGTTTCTGCCGTGGAACAACAAATTGATGATAGGGTTACTGAGGAAGCCAAAGAAGTTGATATCTTGAAGAAATTTGTAGCGACCGCAGGGAGCAATAGTGATGGTTTTAAATTCTTATCCATGCCTGCTCGTCCCTCACTGAAGCTATCTACGTATCTCTTGGCACGTTTATAAGACACAATTCTCAGTAGTGGCGGAAGCAATCGGATGAGATTCCCAAGCTAAGGCCTGTCATCTCGCCTCTTCTCTGAGAGCAGAAGCAGCAGATATCCTACAGACTCTTCCTGAAAACCAGAGACTAGATTTCGAAGCTCTATCCGGTGCATTGGAGCTGCGTTTTGAGGAGAAATGTTTGAAAGACTACAGCAGGCTTCAATTGAAATCCCGTCAACAGAAGCCCACAGAAACACTCCAGGAGTTAGCTACGGATGTTGAAAGTCTGTCTCACCTCGCATTTACTGAGTGTCCGACAGAAACGAGGGAAATCCTGTCTTTACAATACTTCATCGACGGCATTCGGGGTCCTGAAATACAGAAAGTACTACGAATGGCTGATATGAACGATAGAAAAAGCACTCTAGTGTACGACATGAAATTCGAGGCAGCCCAGCAAGCAACTCGTAGAGATCGCCACCCGGTCAGAGCTGTGCGAGTCCACGAGCCAGTGGATCAGTTCATGGCTCGTTTAGATGATTTATCCAGACAAGTCAATACTTGAGACGGTATACTAGTGATCAGAAACCGACAGTAAAGTGCTGGAACTGCGGTGCTTTAGGGCACATGCGGGGGAACTGCCGAACACCCCAAAAGACAGAAAATAAGACGGATGATATAAACAGACAATTAAATTCCATGAGATGGAAAACGAGTGACAAGAAATCAAAGTGCTAGAACTGCGAAGGCCAAATGCGAAGGAACTGCAGAACACCCCAGAGCAGGGAAAATAAGATCATTTCCCAGCAGCGACGCCGGGATCAAATGACCATAACGCTGTGGGCAGATTAAACGACAGTGAAAAACCCTGTTTCAAAGCGCTCAAGATTTCTGTGGTGAGTGGCAACAGTAATGGACTATCTATCGATGGGCATATCGATGGAGTTCCTTGCAATATGATTATTGATACAGGAGCTAATGTTACCATCACTCGGAAAGATTTAGCTAAACAATTTAAAGATAAACTCATTTGGACGCCTTCCTGTGTTACCCTCCAGACTATGTCCGGCGAGAAAATTGAAATAGATGGAAAGTTAACCGTGAAAATTACCTTTGGAAGTGCCAACTACTATCAAACAGCATATGTGGTGGATAATACAGATCCTTGCATACTGGGATTGGACTGTTTAAGGAAATACAATTTTTCCTTAGACTTCAAAAACAACAAACTGCTTTCAGCATCTGAGGACATGACTATCGATCATCAGAAGAGATCCTCAACTGAAAATGCCGACTTCTCGACTGAAAGAACCTGCTCAGAAAGCTGCCGAAATCATACTAGGGTCGAAGAGAAGTTTGAGACTACCAACAATTCTCCATCCCAGATGCTCATCGGTCGTGATCTTCGTCTTCCTTGTGATCTCTTGTTTGGCTTCCCTGCAGATGCGCCTTCATTGCCCCAAGATGTCCAGGCCCGGTTTGAAGTGATGTATCGTTCTGCATGAGAGCGAATCAACTTGGCGACGGAGGAGATGAAGATCCGCTACGACACGAGAGCTACTGGCCATCGTTTCAACGAAGGAGACAAGGTGTGGTTGTGGAATCTGACTCGACGCAAAGGATTCTGCCCTATACTACAGTCACCTTGGGATGATCCTTACACAATCCTAAACAGGCTGAACGACGTCGTGGTTCGGATTCGTAAGTCATCGAACTCTAAGCCTAAAGTCATTCATTACGACAGGTTAGTTCCTTAATATGGCCGTAGTATGTAATGTGTATAATTGTATATAGTAATGTAAATAGTGTAAGACCATAGCCCTTTTTGTATTTAGTATTTTATAATACTTGATTTGTATTTAGTATCTCATAGTATTTGATTTGTATTTAATATTTGATAGTATTTGATTTGTATTTAGCGTTTGATAGTATTTGATTTGCTGAAAGTTACTTATTGCAATTATTGTTTATTTTATTATTGTAATGTAATAAATTGTAATTATTGTAATGTATTTTAATTATAGTAATATAATAATTGTATTATTGTAATGCTTATTATTGCATTGATGCCTTAGTTGTAAGTTCGGCTTCCTGTACGGGAATGTACTGCCCGCGACGCGCAATCCTTGGGAAGGGGGCCGTGTTACGAGTTTCGTATTTATTTAGAATTGTAATTAAAATTGTCTTATTTTCCCGTGTAACGCAGACGATTTTTGAAGAGAAAGCTACGTTGGAAAAGTAAAAATAAAAGAGCGCGTGCATTTAATATTTAATAAATAAATATCTCGTAATTGCTGTTGCCATCCACAAAAATTGAGAAAATAGGTTTTACCAGAATGTTCTCGTGAATAATTAAAAAGCTTATAAAAGCCGAATTGAAACACCTCAGCTCAGTTGTTGTTGTTTTTAAGTGAACTGTTGTTTACTAGTTCTGTGATTGATTGAAGCGAATTCGCTGTAAGATTGGATTAACTTTCTCTGTTTTGAATTGAGTTCTGTTTAACGTTTTAGATAGTGTGATATTATATGAATATCTCTGAGGAAATATTTCAGCATCTTGTTTTATTTCTTTTGAAAAGGATAAATTTTGCTAACTTTTTAACGACTTGTGCATTCAATCCATTACGAACCCGTACGCACGCAACAATATACATGCAATGACTTTAAATTACGTTGCTTGAAATAGATCAGTGTGTTTATATAAAATAAAGCTTACAGTACAAAACCGCCCCAAATCAAAGCGGTTCGACCTCTCAGCATTCTAAGCGGTGAGAATAGCATCAGATTATTTCACGGAATAGGAATTGCTAGCGAGTGATCTGCGTTTCAATGAGCTCAATGTTCGGTGGCTAAAGCAGGGAGCCAGTCAGGCAAATGCAATTTCTGGAAATAAAGAAGTCACATTAGAGTAAACAATAATAGGAGAACCATTGGCAATATATCATTAAATCTTTCATCCTTCGATCTTAATAGTGTTCTGTGTTCAAAACCCCATCTAAGTATCAAAATTCTCTTCTCCTATTTTGAGGTTGAACGGATTTTTATTTCACGCACAACTCGTCTGTTATATCTGTAGTAAACCTATGACTCTCATTTAGTTCTGAAATATTTGAGCACTTAACGTTAGTCAACAAATACCGAAAACAAAGCCATCCACTGCAAGACATAGTTTACGTCACATTAGGTGGTCCGAATGTCACAGAGGAATAAGCGGGAGATATTCATTTTCCTCTTAGATAGATCTTGCCTCGGCAGATAAAGGATTCTAGTAACAGCGTCTGCAACGGCTGTATAGAAATTAATTAGAATTAATGGATTTTAAATAATAATATTTATTTTTTAGTTAAATAAAGTATAATACTCTTTAACATAATTAGCTGGCTTTGTAACCCTTATCCGAACTATGTTATAATTTCTTTCCTTTATTTTTTATGTAAAAGTATTAAAATAAAGTATCATAAATATAGTAAAAGTATGTAGTAAAAGTTATGTATCACACTGATACATGGAAGTCGTTATTCAAACGGTAAATGCTTCATTAACAGTCTTGTTGCTATTGGATTATCAAAATGTTGATGCAAGTATGTTGGAAATATTATCAAAATATTACTAAATAGTATGTTAGCTGAACTATGGTGAGCGCATTTACACATTTGATGCATTTATTTTGCTACAACTTGAAAAGTTTCATTAAAGATTTCACATGGGTGGCAATGATTCTTGGATCTGTGGCGCCGTCTTAATAGCCCAAAGGGCATTAGCCCAGAAGAGTTATTAATTTCGTTTTGGCATTTTGCATTGATTCACTATAAATGACGGTTCACTTTTCAAATTGTTGCCGCCAAATATTAGAGACCTGCATTATATTTAAAGAAATTAAATAATAAAGAATCTGCATGAATGTATGTATGTTTCTCGCACTGAGAAGAAACAACAGTACCTAGAGACATCAAATTTTCAATAAGTTGCCCTCCACTAGAATATGGGAATCTAGAAGCCCATGCTTGGAATTTGTTTTATTATCTATTTCCTGTTTTTTAAAACTTTAACGGATTTTTAATTAACAAATTCAACGACTTTCAAGTGAGCAATGGCAATCACTGTACGGCGGAAAAAAATCTAAAGATATGCTTTTTTTTAATTTTTGTGATATTGCTGTTGAATTGAATTTTATGATTTAAGCGGGAAGAACATGATATTTATAAATAAAGGGAACACACAAAAGGTTAAAAAAACGCCCCTTTTGGCGTAATATAAAATCTGAAAGCTTTCAGATTTTTTTTCTTTACCTGCAGATGGCATCAAGAATTATGGCGAATAAATATTCAATATTTTGGGCAGACGAAATATATGCTTCAAAAAACTGCTTTTAAAAAAGAAATTACTCAGTATTTATTTTAGAAATTTAACGTAGCCCTCTGCATAGTAATTGGATGGCTTCAAGTACCTATTATAAGACACCTGCTGTTATATTTGAAAATGTTTGGGTTATTGTAACCACCACAGCTGTTCCCGAGGGTCCTAATTATTAGGTGCCATTGGTTTCCTTTCACTAGTGGAAGGGTTTCCTTTCGCTAGGACCTTTTTGTGATGGAAGTAAGATTTCTTTTTAATGCAGACAAGAACTCAGGAACATTAAACTTTAATGAATCTGTACTGGAAAATTAACAGAAAAATACAGATAACAGTCCACTTGACTACACAAAAATTAACACTTCAGTTTTATTCTAAGAGGAATCACAATTTCTGATTTTAACGTGCTAAGCTTTCAACCCTAGCTTACCGATTTAGAGAGGATTTCTTCGAATTAACTACTTCAGCCAGGATTGAACATCAACAATCAGCAGCAACTATTTGCTCGTTGCTCCATTATTTAATTCTTTCCTCCAGACTTCGGACTGACGTTCTTCGGATAGCAACTAACTTGAAACAGGTTCAGACATCAGACAACTCTCGGTTCCAGTTAACTCCCATGCCCCTCTTAAATATCTACGTTAACCATATGGAGGGAACGATTTACGGGACTAAGTTAGAAATGGTAAAAATAGATGCAAATTAAGAAGCCAACTTGTTAATTAAAAATAAACTGTCATAACTATTACTACTGCTAATAAAAATACTGTTAAATGTTTGATTTTATGGTATAGCGTTGGCTTTTAAGACGGAAAAAGGGACGATGTTTCATGTAGTAGGAAATTAAACTATTGTTCTGATGCTTTCTTGTGACATAACGGATAAACATCGATTCAATAATTCGAAAGTCCTAAGTTCGAAATAGGATAAGGGTGTTTTTTATTTTCCTCCAATAAGCTCATCTTCATCGCTGTAACATTTCGTCCTCCTCCTAATTTTCACTCACCGGTGGTCGAAGGCCACTGAACACTTGTGGTTCAACCCGGGTTCAAATCCTTCCTATTTTTTACTGTGATAACGTAAATACGAGCCAATTTCCATTAAAGAACCCTCGACGCAGTAATCTACCTCTTTAAATCTTGCATGCTTTTTACCTTAATTCAAATAACTTAAATCCCAACGAATTGCAAGGATGATTTTTGTGTTTTTCCCAAAGTACGAAAGCCAGTTTTCCTTAAAGTCCATCACAAACGCATCTCACCCTTTAACAAATAACGCTCTGTGATCTGTCGTTGTAAGTTAACTAAATAAATCATCCATATTTTTTTCAACCTAATAAATATGAAAACTGGAAATCTTACAGCTGAAAATCAAGATCAAATCAGGGAATTAATTCTCAATGTTTGTAATTCAAAGCGCTTATTGTGAAATAAACATTCGCATTCGTAGCAGGAACGTAAGAAAGACCAGAATGCTTAAAATCCGTGTAAAAAGAGAAAATCCAAAAACATCCGAAGTATTTATTGCCTCTCGAAAGGAAGTGAATTAATGATTCTTTGATTGCTATTGTTCTGTAAAATGGAAAGAAAGAAAGGGGGAAAAGAAAAAGATCTTCATCCAATACTAGTACGTTGCTCTCGGTAAGAATCGGAAATTGAAACTCCCTCAAACAAAACAAGCAGTATTAAACACAACTGGCCTAAAGAGGCAATGTCTTAGCTAGCTCTTGCTTCTTTTCCTTTTTTTTTTTGCAACTATTTTTAAAAATAATTGATTTTTTTCCTTCAGTGTTCGTACTTTTGATGAAAACCGTTAATACGCATGATTTTCAAAGGAAGGTAGTCGTAGGCATTCATCCTAGACATGCATTTCCAACTAAATTTCGACAGCAGCTTAGAGAATTTCACAAACTGTGAATCTGAAGAATATGTGAAAATTCACTAAAGCATAATGAATATTTTAATTACAATAAAACACGTTTAGGAAGCTTTCCCGCTTAAGAAGTTTATTTCATAAAGTTCCAAATATTTTCCCAATTGAATGTTAAACTTTATATTCTAAGACATTTTATCTTAAAAGAGTTTTCCACTCCAAGTTCCCATTTCTACTAATCTTTCGGTAAGTTTTTCCTCATTCGTAAAATATATTTTTCTTTATTTTTTAAGAAATTTTTATTGAATTCATTTATTTTTCCAATCTATATTAGAAATGGAAATCATCCATCTTGTTTTTATAACAAGAATTCCTTTTTATATTGTTCTTAAGGCCATTAATAACCATGTGCTAATTTATATTAATAATGATGCCTAGAAAGTTTCCTAAGCGAATTAGACATTTAATATGGCATAAAAAACATTAAATTTCGATCCTTTTTTTATTTTTCTTTTATAGAGTGTAATGTGAAAAGAGGAGAGTTTAGAAAAGTGAAAACAAAATCACCATTTCGCGCTTCCTATCTGTTTTTAAAAAGTATTGTCCGTTTCTGAGATATCAGTTAGCTGTTTTACAAAATTAATTAATTAATATTTTCAATTAGTAATAGTTTAAATTGTAAGGTTTTAGTTAAACTAACAAAGTTTTATTTTAATTTAAATCTTTCTATCTCTTCTCAGTTTCAACTTCCCGTCAGAAGAAGCGCGCGTTTTCAGCTTATGCTAATTTTGAAGTGGAGCCAATGACTATTTAAACCAGAGGTAGAAACCTCTCAGTGTGAGAGAGCTTTTAGTCTCAGATCACGGTCATTCTGTTCGACGTTCGCCTGACCAGCTAGCAGCTAAATTCTAAGCCATAGTGCTTGCTACGTGATTGCTTATTGAAATAAATTGAAGTGCGCTAGTATTAGCAAATCTTGCTACGCCAATTTAGTTAGAGGCCAACTCCGCGATTAGCTCTGTGAGCAAAGCTTGATTAAATTTCTATTTCGTTTTAGTTTAAATTTATCTGATTGTTCATTTAGATCCAAGTGTGGTTTTCGACTTTCTGTATCCCTCCCGAGTTGGGAAGTGATTTGTAAATAACATTGATTTAATAAAAAAGGATTTTAAATCCCTTTCAAGTGCAGTTATTCCACCACTAAAACTATAGTATCTACAACCAGAACATAGCTGCATTCAGCTCCCTGTTCCAGATCAGGACTTCAGGACTTTAAGGAGTTACTTTAAGATGTTTGTCAGGAACATGCACAGAACACTCAGTCCTGACAAAATTAGTGAAATTGAAAAAAAAAATTCTGCTAAACATTTTATAAAAACAGAGGTAGTTTTGTATATTTAAATAATATTTAAAATTTAGCTCTAAAATAATGTCCTTAAAATTAAAACTAAAAGAATTAAGTTTTAAAATAGTATTTTATTTGAAAATGAAATTTAATATTGTAGAGGCATTAGGTTTATTTCGAAAGCAGGAGAGAGGAAAAATGAACGATGCCCTCGCCGGGACTCGAACCACGGACCTCTCAAGTACGCGTCGAGCGTGCTGACCACTACACCACGAAGGCATGCCCAGAAGGCGGGAGAAATACCTTACATACTCCCCCTTTTAAAGGGCGACTGGGGTTTGGGGGACCTAATCGCCAAATCCTGGTGGGGGAGAATCATCATCTATCACCTTTTTTTTAGTTTGGGCGCCACTTGTAGAGTATTTCTGAAGCAGCAAAGTAAAGAAATGAGCAATGCCATCGACGGGACTCGAACCACGAACCTCTCGAATACTCGTCGAGCGTGCTGACCACTACACCACAAAGGCATACCAAGAAGGAGGGAGAAATACCTCACAATATGAATTATTTAAATTCAGTTTAGAAAATAGTTTGAAAGCAATTAGTTCAGTTATAAATATAACATTATTTTCTTAATAAGATGTTCTCTAATGATATAAGAAATAAGATGTTCTTAATAAGATGTTCTTAATAAGATGTTCTGATTATAATTCTGACGCAAAAAGCTTCAGTTAAAGAATGTTTTCTATTTAAGAACTTTTTCCTTTAATTTATTGTTTTTATTTATTAGCCCAAAGGGGCAATTTGCCCTGGAGAACTTTTATTTTCATTTTGCGTTTGTTCATTATAAATGTGGATTCACATTTCAAATTGTTGCCACCAAATATTAGGGCTCTGTATTATATTTCAAGGAATTAAATAATGAAGAATCTGCATAAATGTATGTATGTTTCTAGCATTGGGATAAAATGACGGTACCTAGGGTCATAAAATTTTGAATAACGTACGTTTCCACCCGAATATGAGCATCTGGAAGCCCAAATTTGGAATTTGTTTTATTATCTATTTCATATTTTGTAAAACTTTAACGAATTTTTGCTTAACAAACTCAATGATTTAAAAGTGAGCAATGGCAACACTGTACGAAAAAAAAATTTCTTTGTCACCAGCGCGCGAGACTGTGTAACGGAAATTCTAAACATATGCTCATTTAAAAATTATTTTGCGATTCTGCTGTTGAAGTGAATTTTATGGTTTAAGTGCGAGGAACATGATACTTAATAAATAAAGGTAACACACAAAATGTTTGAAAAAAAAAAAACGCTCCTTTGGACGTAATGTAAAATCTGAAAGCTTTCAGTTTTTTTTTTTTTTTTTATGTTTTTCGTGTTACCTTTTTTTTTTTTTTTTAATGTTTTGCGTGTTACCTTTATTTATTATTTCTAAGATTTAAAATTTTTTATTTGGATGTCTAGAAAACGTTTTAAGTGGGTTTTGCTATCTTAAAATACTCATTAAGTTTAAATAAGATAAATATAACAAAATTTCGTATTTTAACATGCAAAATTTACAGAGATACTCAAGAACTACTTGTTGACTTGGACCAAATTTCCAAATTTAGTACCAACGTAATTCGAGATGCTTAAAAATATATTTATGGATAAAAGCTCAAAAATAAAGTTGTATTGTTGGAACATATCTCGCTTGTCTGATATCAGAATAAGCCCACGAAATTCATCGTAACAGGGAGCCAAGTTTTCACCTGTCGTTAGCAAGAGCTTTGTGTACCCATACAGGTGATAATACGACTTTGCTATAAAGGAGACCCCCCCATTCTTTATGGAGGTCTCCTTTATAGCAAAGTCGTATCTAGGGGGACAGGTCCGAGGCCTCTTGCCCCTCTTCCCCTACCACTAACTTCTCAATAGGACTTTCGGCACGCCGCATATTTCGAGTGCCCCCATGTCGCATAGACAATATACATTTACAAACACCCATACCTTCTCCGGGATTCGAATACGGGATCTTCGGTACGGCATTCAGCGTTGCTAACCACTACCCCGGTTGGACGGCAAAATAAAGTTGTTGTTCTGGCAACAGATAGTTTTCCCGTGCATGTTATTACATTCATAAACGACACATTGAAAATAGGTATTAAGCTTATCCCTGCCAATTTTGCACGTAAAAATACAAAAACCCTCCTTTACTGGACTCTTATTTTAAGAAATTTAGTAACTGGAAGAAAATGCAAAGGAATAATATTCAACAGCCACTAATTTAGAAAAACTGTAGTTGAGTTTATGAGGATTTTTCTCCTTCCTTATTGAGTGCTTTTACGGTGTAATCGAGAAGCACGTCAGATTAGCAATCGGGAGGTCCAGAGTTTGAATGTCGGGGAGAGCAATGTATATTTTTTACGTTTCTCGGCTTCAACAAATAATTCTAAATAGACTATTTGCCCGAATTAAAATGTGGTGGATTATAATTCCTCACCACCTGGCTTTAACAGCTGGGTTCTCTGCCCAGTTGTCTTTGAAGTGGCCGAAAATGTAAGAATATTTTTTTTCCTTCCTTGCCACGTACGTGTCTTTATGATGTAATTAGTATTATAATTTCGCTACCACTACTTGAAGTATGAGAATCATAATCAACATTGTTTTCTAAATTATGTTTTAATACTTGAAAACTAAACACGTCTTCACTGTCACTCAGCTCTAAATTTTCATCATGTCATTCCTTCATCTTCTTTAACCATAAAGAAGGTTAAAGGATAAAGACGAAATAAAAGATAAAAAGATAAAATAATTTAACATAATAAATTTATAATATTTATAT
>KK113265.1:58403-93329 GCA_000611955.2 Stegodyphus mimosarum | reverse complement strand
GAATTTTAATTACAGTTCTAAATAAATAGCCAAATAAATGTGAAATTCGTAACAATATTCTCTAAAACTTTAACGAATTTTGCATTAACAAACTCGAAGATTTCAAAGCCAGCAATACCAACGTTGTACAGAAAAACATTTTTATCTCCAGCGCGTGAGAGTGTGTACCGAAATTTCTAAAGATATGCTCCATTTAAAATTATTAGTTTGCGATATTGCTCTTGAACTGAATTTTATGGTTTAAGTGCGAAGAACATGGTATTTAACAAATAAAGGTAACACACAAAATGCTAAATAAACGCCCCTTTGGACGTAATTAAAATCTGAAACCTTTCAGATTTTAATTTTATTTATTTTGTTTTATTTTTTGTGAAAAGAATAAATTTTATTAACTTTTTATCAACTTGTGCATTCAATCCATTATGAACCCGTACGCACGCAACAATATTTTTAGTAATTAGTATAGAAAGTACGTCAGTATATGCATGAGAAAGGAAATCTTAGAAAAATCCCTTTCTCCCTAAAATGTGAATCGAACTTTCCTAGCACGCTTCCAATAAGAACTTCTACCATCAATTATTGGACTGTAGTGTTTCGCCTGCTTGAATGATGAAGTTTAGAAAACTAAAACCTTGCTTGTATATGGTAGCCTGGCGTAAAAGGGCCTGCATGTTTTTGAAGTTTGTTGTTCTCTGGTTCAAAATTGATATTGTTAAGAGTGCTAGCATTTTTATTCCAAGCTCCTTTTGCGAAGGCTTTTGTCTTGGCCAGCACAGGCCGATTTTCATAAAGTTTCCGAGTATTTGTATGACGAGGCACCGTTATGAAGCGATCCGTGGGTCCTCTAGCGTTCAGGCAGGCTTGTGACAAATATCTCCTGTCAGCCAACTCCATGGAAGAAAAGAGGTCTGTTAAACCCAAAACAGGCTTACATCTCCTTTATGTAGATTAATTAATAAAGAAGATAATATCCAGTACATGAATTATATACAAGCAAGACCATTTTCATTATGGTCTCGAAGTCATAAGGCCTCGAACCCTCGAATTGATAACCCTCGAATGTTTTGGTATATTCAAATAAACCACACAAGACCAAACCGAATAGTCATATGGTTAATAGTAAGTTAGAAATGTTTACGTTGCAAATTATGCTATAGCATAAGAATGAGAGTCGGTTTTATGTTATAGCATAAGAATGAGAGTCAGTTGTATTTATTACAGCACACCATTCGTAATAACCGAGCATTTTTCAGGAAAAGGTACGTGTCAAAAGTACGTTAAACTTCGAACAGTCATTTTTTGGAAATACCATTTTTAATGTGGCTTACACCACATTATTTGCCTTTGAGATTCGCTAAAGAACACTAGACTCGTAAAGAAGACAAAATTTCTAATGCATTAGAGCTAATCTTATAAAACTATTGTTTATAGTTGTAGCTACAGTGAATGAATTCTACTACAACAATAAATTTTCTTAAAAATTATTTTTGACATCTTCACAATCCAGTTTCTCTTAAAATGTACTCCACAAAGATATCTCTCCATTTAGGCAGACAGCCCTTGTGTATTTTGTAACATTCAATTTAA
Source organism: Stegodyphus mimosarum (assembly GCA_000611955.2). Taxonomy (NCBI): domain Eukaryota; kingdom Metazoa; phylum Arthropoda; class Arachnida; order Araneae; family Eresidae; genus Stegodyphus; species Stegodyphus mimosarum. Next base: position 91,742 of record KK113265.1, on the reverse strand, counting down.
ACAAACAAGCAAAACTGTTCCCGTGTACAGAGACTATTGCTTTATCACCAGAGTTCCTACTTTTGGGACTCTGAATAGTTTGCTAATGTGTATTTACAAATTAAAAGAAATTATGATATGTTATTTATAACCTAATGCAAATTATAAATCCTGATAAAAGGCATAGAAAACGTGTAACAAAAATATGACACTTACCTAATTTTCTAATGCACTTTATGAGTCATTTATTTTCTAAAAGAGAAAAATTAGTAATAATTTCCTTACATTAATTATTACTCTGCACAACCAGATAACTTTAAAATATTGTTTAAATTCATTCCCTGAAGAAAATTTACGCGAATATGCATAAAGAAATAAATTTCTTCGGTTATTTTAAATATACAAATGGCTTTATAATTTACTTAATTACGTTAAATGCAAGCAATTAACTATCGTATTTCTGAAGGTGTGGATTTGGAAATGTCACGGCATTTTTCTTTTACTTTTATGAAAAATTTAAATTAGTTATTAGACCTACATGTGTAGAGACATTAGGCTATTTACGAAGCAGGAGACATGAAAAATATGCAATTCCTTCGCCGGGAATCGAACCACGGACCTCTGAAATACCGGTTCAGTGTGCTGACCATTACACCACGAAGGCACGCTAAGAATGTGGGAGATATACCTTATATACTCCCCTTTTTAAAGGGCGACTAGGGTTTTAGGGGACCTAGTCGCCAAATCCTGGGTGTGGAGAGTCATCATCCACAACCCTTTTAGTTCGGGCGCCACTGTAAGAGACATTAGGTTATTTAGTAGCAGGAGACATGAAAAATATGCAATTCCTTCGCCGGGAATCGAACCACGGACCTCTGAAATACCGGCTCAGTGTGCTGACCATTACACCACGAAGGCACGTTAAGAATGTGGGAGATATACCTTATACATGTTACTATAGAAACTGAAAATTTTCGTTCTGAATTTAAAACAGATAAAGTGAGTTACTGAAATAATAACATGAAATAATAACATACCTCCAAAATAAAATATTAAAAAAATATCTAAAAAGAAACTTTTTAACTTACTCTGTTTTGGGTAAGTGAGAAAAATAATTCTCTAGTTATAATAATATTCTTGGTCATATGCAACTAAAAGTATAATTGTAGGGCTGCTGATGATGCAGGATTTTAAATCCAAATTCCCAAAGAGAAATTTAAGTGAGTTGAATGCAATTAATTTTTTATATATCATTTCTGTACTATTACACCGATTGTTCCTTGAAATTCTGCTAATATAATGATACAGTTATTGTACGAACACCCTTGATTTTATCTTTAACCGCTTGGTTTAATTTTGCTTCTGAGACTGCCAGGTTACTTCTTCTGTCTATAGAAATATTAGTTTGTGAGATTTTAGATGACACAGAAAGTGAATTAAAATTCAATGTGAAATTAATGCTGTAGATTCGCAGTGCATAAGCTTAACAAGCGTTGGCTCAGTTTTAACTAACTGTGAAAGTGGTTCGGATAGCAAAAAGGTTAACGCCGGATAACTAAGCCTCACAGCAAGGAAAAGAAGTGTCAGAACGTCAGCGTCGCTACCAAAGCTCTCTGTCTGGTTTTCAAGAACTCTATTAATATATATGCGTATATCATTTACATCTTGATGAGAACAAACAAGAAGCGAAAGAGATAGCATAATTCAAAATCATAAGGTAAATGGGTTAATTAAACTAAATACTTTACATATTATGACAGCTATTTTTTTTATTTTTTAGTCATTTAATTAAATCGTGTAACTTAGAAAGGTTTTTGTGCCCTTTATTTTACCTTATTAGTTTATAGGACACGAAAAAATGATAAAAGAAGAAGATCATGGCCTCTGAACAAAGGAAAATTATTATTCTTTCTAGTCAGGGTAGCAATAAAGTATATGTGATGTCATTTTATTTCGTGATATTTTTAACCTATCAGATGGTGTAAATGTACATTCAATTTATTTTAATTTCTGTTTGATTTAGAAATACGGTCTCATCTTTTCTTAAAATCATGGAGGTGCTAATAAGGAAGAATTAAATCTTTTTGATTTGAAAATGCGTCCTTCTTAGCAAATGCATAACAGATAAAAATACAGAACTATTTCTGAAAATTCTCCTGATTTCGGTAAATTGTGTTAAAACTTCTGAACAAACTTCATTTGGAATACTATTCTTCGATCTATCCGATAATATACAAATAGAAATTTTGCTATGATTAATTTGGATAATGACAAGGTTGTGTGAAGAAAGAATTTAACATTAAGTACTAAACGAATTTATATCGAATTTTGAAAATACTTTTATAGAATATTATTGGCATTGCAAACACTTACGTCTAAAAGCCTTAAAGAAAATGAAGACTGCAAATAGGGATAAAAAATTTATTTTAAGGTTTGAGCAAAACAAACAAGTAGAGAAAACAAATTAAACGAAAACACAAGTAACAATAGTCTGTCAGAAACATGAGTTAGAAACATTTTTATCAAATTTATTGCCTAACTTTTTAAAAGCTTATTCCTTTTATAAAAGAATTTTGAATTATTTACAGATTTTACTGCCCTCTGTTGTCGAAATTTTGCACAATAGGTCTAAGATTTTGGTGTTTCAATATTTTGTGTAAATACTCCATTGGTGGTTTTCCTTTTTAAGAATTTTTAAATTTGAGGGATGAAGAAAGAAAAGGGAGAGAAAAGGAAGGGGATCAAATGTTTCTAAGAGACAAGTGATCAGATAAGAGAACTTCGAGACCTTCGTTCTGAATTACTAATGCCGGGTATCAGGGTAAAGTAGCAATGGTAACAAATTAATGCAATGGAATTTTTTAAACCAATATAAATTGCATCATTAGATTATGTGTTAATATTCAGGATATATTACTTATTGATATAACAAATTTTAATTATGTTGCACAATGTATTTCGCTAATGTCAAAGTAAAATTTCATTAATTTTATTAGTTCAATTTATTTAGTGAAAGTTCATTAATTCATTAATTTTATTTAAATTTTAAATTTCATTAATTTTATTAGTTCATTAATTTATTTAGTGAAAGTATTACTTTGATTCTTAATTTTGTTTAAAAATCCGCTGGGTGAAACAAGTTTAACTTTCCTTTAAAAATAAAGACTGACTTAGAACTTTCAATTTCTTTTTAAATAGATAATTAAAAATTTATTTTCCTTGACATACTAAACAATTGCTGAAGTATATATACGTAATGAATTCTGTAAGTAACTTGATAATTTACTGCATACAGAGAAAAATAGAGTTGCGTGGATACATGAGATGGCCTAACGGAGAAAAAAAAACTTACAGACATAGCCTGGATTCGACACATAATTTTATTCCTCGATAACTAATTCTTAAAGCACATATTCTTCTTTTTACATCATCCTTATGGATACGATAAGCACCCTACAATTTTATATAACTGATTACATCTCGTGATAATGACTAATAACTGAAAAAGTGAAATGACACGTGCAAGCAGAGTGAGAGGAAGGCATGAAAGTTAGTGCGCATTTCAGCAAAGAGATATTTATAGAGTTGATTTTTTGTTTAAATTTTGAACGGTGATTGGGCAACAGCTGAGCGCATTGCAGGATTAATATGATGACATTACGCGGATTAGTTTTCAGATGGCCCACATTAGATTCATATATTAGCAGTTTTTAAGATAGGAAGGGGACGTAGCTAGATTAAAAGGAGGAATCAAAAGAACTAATGCAAAATTAAACTTAGTAGTTTTCTTCCATGTTTATATCTCAAATACATATACAACAAACACACACCGGGTCCATAAAAGTTCTTACGTAGGCTTTATTTTGGCAACTGTTGATAGTAGACATATACTTCCAGTTACAAAAATGTTTTAATGAAGCAAAGACTTATGCTTTCACATTTTTAAATTTCAATGAATTCATTTTTAATTAAAAGAATTAATTTTGTGTAAAATAAGGAATTTAAATTTTTACTCGTTTCTCCGATCCCTGTACTTTTATTTTGGAAATTTTGTACTCGTTGTAAAAATTAAAACTCAAAATTGTTTGACTACTGTAAGACAAAAATTGACTAAAATCACACTGAAGAAAATTTGAGTAAAACAGAAACCCAGTGAGTCTCTAGTAGATTCGGGTGGCGCTTAGATATACAGAAAAGACAAAACAAGATGCCCTATGAAGATCTGAACTTGGCCATTTTTTGAAGGGAATTTCGCATATAAACGATAAGCACTTCCTCAACAATCTCTACTTATTCTGTCCTCTCTATATACTGGTACAGTAAAATTAAATTAAATTTCCGTCTATTTTATTTGTTGGCTCAAAAGGGTTATTAGTCTCCAAATGCTACTTGCGTGGTCCACCGTAAATGAGTTGTTTCACTTTGCTTTGTCTGTTGTCATTCGGAACATTCCTTCATATTTAATCTGTCTGTTATTAATTAACGAACTATTTAAAAGCAATAAATTCGATTCTCAAAAATATTCTTCTTTTTAGCCCAAAGGAGCGTTAGCTCAGAAAGGCTATTAATTTCATTTTGACATTTTGCATCGATTCACTATAAATGTTTGTATCACTTTTCAAACTTTGGCCACCAAATATTATCGCCCTGTGCCATATTTAAAGAAATTAAATAATGAAGAATATCCATAAATGTATGTATGTTGCAAATATAGTTATTCGGAGGTATGCGCTCGAGAGTCTGTGAATGGCAACACAGGTGCGCTCACGGTTACGGTTATAGTTACAAAAACTCGAAAATATAGAATGGCAACGCCAACTTTTTCCGATCGCAAAATGTTCAGCGCATGAGAAAAGCCTAAACAGCGTCGAAACGGTACGAATATGTCCAAAAACGGACATGTTATGCATACACAAAAAAGAGTTCTGAAAACCGGCCAACGAAACACGGTCTGGGAACAGGCAGAAAATTTGCATATAACAGAGGCAAGATATCAATCACAGAACTCCGATCACCAGATATTCAGCGTGAACCCATAAAATGCCAGGCGGGTACGCGAAGTCGTCATTCGAGAACTCGCACATGGCAACAAAATTACTCTTCCTGGGAAAGTTCGTGGTGAATTGATGAAACTGTATTATCAAAATAGGAAGAAAGCTACTACCAGAATTGCGTAGGCGGAATGCACTCAGTGACATCGTTTGGATGCAAGATGGTGCACCTCCACATATAGCGAGGTTTGTTGAAGGGTCCTGGAACAGCATTTTGGTGATCGCATCATCACACCATTATCCTTTTCCGTGGCCTCCGCGATCCCCCAATCTCACGCCTATGGATTTCTGGTTTTGGGGATATCTCAAATCCAGAGTTTACCTGTGCAATCCTCAAACTTTGCCGGATTTAAAGGATTCTATATCGCTTGAGATTGCAAACATACCTCATGCCATGTTGCGCTCAGCGGTATTGTCCACCGTCTTCCGATGCAATGCATATTTGCCTGTGATGACACCCATGTGGAAAATGTTTGATCTAAATAAAGATATTCTTTTGTCCGATATGTGTTGTCACCAGTGATCGGTGTCTTGTCTCTATCATATGCAAATTTTCTGCGTGCCCCCAGATCATGTTTCGTTAGCCGGCTTTCAGAACTCTTTTGTGTGTATGCATAACACGCCAGTTTTTGGACATATTGGTATCGTTCCAACGCTATTTAGAGTTTTCGCATACGTTGAATATTTTGCGACCGGAAAAAGTTGGCGTTGCTATTCGATATTTTCGAGTTTCTTTAACTATAACCGTAACCGTGATTGCCCCTGTGTTGCCGTTCATAGCGTCTCGAGCGCATACCTCCGAATAACTATATTTGCAATCTCATCTCGATCGGCTAATCGGTGCCGAAGAAGTGCAGATGTTGGCAAAGTTTCTTTATGACCACCCTGTATATATATATATATATATATATATTTATATACTTTTGGGGCGACCGATTGCCACCAAAAAGGGAAGTGCACAATTACGTGCTACAGCAGTCCTATATACAAAATTTCAACATTCTGAGTCTACTCGTATTTGAGTTATGCGAGATACATACGTAGGAACGTACAGACGCCACGAAAAAATCTCTTCTGAATCCATTTTAAATCAGTTTTATAATTCGTTTGGGGAAAAAAAGTCCTTTGCTCTGTCCTTACGTCCAGATGTCGCTCAAAAGCATCGTTAAATTGCATTCGATAGCGGTCAAAATGGCTATTTTCGTTGAAATATGGTAACCGGAATTTTTCGCGATTACAATATTTCCTTTACTTTGAAGGGAGTAAACAAACAAAACTTTACAAGGAAGTAAAAAGCGAAATTTTCATTAATCTCCATTCAAAACTCTTTTTTTTTTTTTTTTTTGTGTGTAATGATATGAATACGGACTTGCATTTTTTGCATAACCCAGTTGCGGCTTTTGAACTCTCTTGTGAAGTCTAACGTGCGGCTTCTGTTGTCATGAAGTTTGGCCACCCCCCTATTTATTATGTATGAAATTTAATTCATAATGCTTGTTAAGTTCTTCCTTTCAATTTACTAATTTCTCCTTCCAATGCTAAAAATAGTAATATGCATTATATTAAGCTTTCTGAAATGCGTTATTCTTGAATTAATGGTTGCCATATAAAACATATGCACCAGTAATGATGCACAAACTGGCATAATGAAGAAAAGTAAATTGTTAATTTACATATAAATGTTTTTGTCCCATAATGCATCTTTGTTTAATTTTAAAACCAATCAAATTATAATCTATTGGCACTCTCTCTAGCAAAATATCCTAACTAACCTCGGATAATTTGAATCCTGTTAGTCATTCTATCAATGAAGGGTTTTGTTTGCCGTTTAGCTTCTTAACATAGAAAAATTGTCGCAATGTGCTCTTTTTTTATTATTAAATCCGTAGATAATTTTAAAATAAATAAATTTATTTCTATATGCTTACGAATCCTGCCTAATCTCTACCACTTGAAAATAATAAAAGTATTCACAAAAACTAAATCTTCTTAGAGCCCTCTCCAAAATGGTTAAATTCAAGATAAAAGTTTTACTCGAAACCACTTAAAATTAGAGATGCTTCAGTTTGGAAATATTTACAAATTATATATATAAAGGCATATAAATTATGATGTAGCCAAAATAATAAAAGCTTTATGGAATACAGCAGAGCCAAAACCGAAGCTGACATACCTGCTTTCCCTTTTCTACTTAGCTCGAACTGAGAGCGACCTCTGGCGGCAGCCCATCGTACTCTATTGGAAGACCTCATGAGATTGCTAGGATCACTGTTAACTTGTTGATCGTGGGATCGATCGATATTTTTCCTACCACGAGGCTGAACTTCTTGGAAGAATACTTCGGTTTAAGCAACAGGTATCTAATAGTGCACTTTTCTCCCATTGTTCATTATCTGTAGAATATTGGATGACAAAAAAGATTTAATGCGAGTTTTAGACTGCTAATGATCCACACGCAAGAGAAAGTCTTCTCTTTTCTTTCTTTTAGTGGGGAAAGAAAGAACGTCTAAATCATAGATTCTAAATGGATTCAATTTTCTATGTAACTGAAGGATAATACTTCTAAACTAGGAAAAAATTGGTTTTGATAGTTATCAGAATTTTCTAGCTTGTGAATTTTAACAGTAGTTTGAAACTTTTAAAATTATCAACCAATTATTAAGCTTGGCTTTCTGCGTTTTCAGTTTTTAAATGTACAGTGCGGGAAAAAGAAAAAAGGGGGCAATTCTATATCTTCCGTCCTACTGGGCCGATTGACGAAATTCAAATTGCGTTTTTCATGTCTCGAAAGTGCGACTTAAGATATGTATTAGATTTACATATAGCTTTGTTATAATATAGGTATTTTGACACAAAAATTCGCCTTTTTCTGAAATGCCATGCCATTTTTTTTTCGCATTTCGATTCTACGACACAAATTATGCCTAAATATTAAATTTTCTAAAATTTGGTGCGAATTTACGGAGAAATTCAAAAATTTATTTTGGCGCATTTTTCTCAGTTTGCGCCTAAGTTAATTCACTTGATGAACTTCTTAATATATGGCGATATGGCGACCTGTTTTCCTTTAAATTTTAACATTGTGCACGAGGGGGAAAAATTCACATCGTTCCTACTTTCAAATAATTTTAACAAAGTGCCTAAACCGCATTTGCTGTTTTATCGCTTTCAACAAATATGTAAATTTCAAAATGCACCAATATGTAAATTCACGTATATCTTCGGAAATTTTGAGTAAAAAAGCTGTAATATTTAACAGGTATGCTTACAAATACATTTAATTTAAGATGATGGTAAAAATTTTATAGATTAAAATTCAAAATGTTTTTCGAAAAATTTATAAAAATTATTTAAAGCTACAAATTTTAAAAATAAATCATAAAAAATGGGCGAATTTTATTTGGAATGAACCTAAATTTAGAAATGCGAAAGGAAGAATCAAATAAGTTTAATAAAAAAAGAGATATTAATAAATATATATCAAATTCAATTAACATTGAGGAGCTAAAATTTTTAGAGCTAATTTTTGAAAAACTACTCGCACGATTTTTACAAAACTTGGCAGTTTGGCATCATTTGAGTCGTAGAATCGAAATATGGAAAAAAATATGGTATGTTATTTTAGAAAAAGTCCGATTTTACATCAAAATTCATATATTACAACAATGCTATATATAAATCTAATACATATAGCTAAGTCGCGCTTTCGAGACATGAAAAAAGCAAATTTGGATTTTGTCAATTGGTCCAATAGAACGGGAGATATAAAACTGTCTGCCCCCTCTCGCAGTATCAAGTACTCATGCCAAAAAATTATGCAAAGTATCAGCAAGAGAGAAAAAAATAGCTATATGGAAATCAAATATTATGTACTGTCTACTGTTGAATAACTTCTATTTACTGAGATTTAATCAGAAAACGTCTCCATCTCCTCACTTGCCGGAGTTTTCTTATGGTTAGCATGTTGCAGAGAAATCCTTGTACAGAGGCTGTTCGCACATTTTTAGACGATTTTTATTGTATTTACAAAAATATTTTACCTACAATTTTTTGTTCTAAATGTTCTATTGGATAAACCTAATTCTTCACTAGCTTTCTGCACCACAACTTCCAAGGCAATAAACCCTTTTTTAGTATCGTAAAAGCTATTTTATCCCATTGCTTTTGAACAGCTTTCCAAAGCCAAGGAGCTCGGCGTTTGGACAATCCGCTTTTGAAAAGGCCAAAAGCGAAGAAATCCATTACTGATACTTCAGGAAATTTAATAGGGATATGAGTGAAAAGAATGGCTTTGATGCCCGTTTCTTGTTCCATTTTTTTTAAGAAAATTAATAGTAGATTTTAAAGTCTGGCTACTGATTGATAACACTGTGGATACAGAGAAGGTATTTCGTATTTAAGAATTAGATCCTGAAAATATGCGGTGCTGATTTTAACATTTTTCTCCCCCCCCTCAATCTCTATTTTTAATTTGTCGTTATACGAAAAGCCAGCAACAATCATAAATCCCCTTTGAAAAACTTTCTTTAGATTCTTTGAACCTTGTTTTAAGATTTTTTTCTCATCTTTGATGATAATAAATGGATCTCTTTTTTATTGAAATTATTTAAAACACCCAAGATTCATCTATTGTGATAACATTTTTTCCATTTTTATGCGGATAAATGTTTCTCATAAGAATTCTGCAGCGCGTTCTGCGTTTGGCGGTTTGTCGACAAGAAATACGATGCCCATTATGTTTTTTCGCCGTTTTAAGATTCAAATCAGCATTAATCAATTTGTTTGTAGTTGACACTGGGCATTTTAATGATTTTGCAATTATCTTTCGACTTGGCGAATTTTCTTTTAATATTAAAGATCTTAACTTTGCAGCATTCGAAACATTCTCTTTTCTCCTTGGATACGTTGTAGAGACATTAAGTATTTTTTGAAAGCAGAAGAGAGGAAAAATGAGCAATGCTCTCGCCGAGACTCGAACCACGGACCTTTCGAATAGGCGCCGAGCTTGCTGACCACTACACCACGAAGGTATGCTAAGAAGGCGGAAGAAATACCTTATAATACTGTGCGTGTAACTGTTAGTTATTCAATTCATGCTTTTCTAGCTGGACATGCCACGACAGCACGTCTTAGGGAATGCGGTAGTTTCTTGCAAGAAAAGTTTGCTCTTTCTTTTTTTAAACATCCGAATATTTCTAGCTTTAAGTACTAAGGAAGAACAAATGATTAACATACGTACTGAAACATAAATTCGAGGCTAATTTATATATTTTTGTGCATACAGAACCCTCGAACTCAATTCACAGAGGACTCGCGAAAGTCACTTTTCCATTTTCCATTTTCAAATCTACAGCTGCTTCAAAGAAATGTGATCACAATAGCCCCACTTTTGTCTCAGAATTCTCGGAAATTCTAAAAATTATCGGAATTTTTAGAATCAGGAATAATTTTACAGAATAGAATTCAAATAGAAATTTTTTAAAAGGCGTTTTTTGAATTGCGGTAGAAAAGTGAAATGAAAGCTAATGGATTTTCTCTTTCCCCCCCTTTACTGAACCGTGTTAAATGGAAATCATGTAAAAAGAATCTCAATAAGAGCAGAATTTAGTGCATTATAGGATACTATGTTAAGAATTATAATACCTTTTTTAATCAATGGCCGTCTTTCAAAAAACCGCTTTCTTTCCGCCCTTTTAGTAGCACCGAAACGTTGGCTTCGTTTCTTATAACACTGACCTGCTTTGTTTAATTAAAGAATCCGGGGAAGCAGCAGTGAAGGATGCACTAAAGCACTATCTGTGTCTAACAATCCATTTTGAATCATTTCTCGTAACAATAACGCTCAATCGCATTAGTCCAAAATCGTAAATATCTAAAAGAGTTCTTGGGTAGATTAAATAAGGAATGAAAATCTATTCGAGCTGTTTGCAGGTGTAGAAAACAGAGTATAACACAAAGTGCCAATGAACACAAAACATTGTTTGTTAAACATGACACAATAAATACGATTCGATAGTGACAGCCAAGTAATTCAAATATAACTATGTAAAACAGAAATCCAATACAATAAAAAATAGTATACAGTTTGTTTATCATTGTTTTTTGCAATACTATTAGAACTAAACGTGAACTCTGAAACTGCAAAAACTATATACAGTTAATCAACAGCATTTTGAATTGTGTTGGATTCGGGTATTCTGTAAGCTATTCAGTTGGCAATATCTGCAAGAGAAAAAAACATTTAATGATTCTTTAAAAATAGCTAAGCGCCGCCTTTAACTATTTTATGAACTGAGCATAGCATAAGATTGGTTCTTAGTGAGAAAAGGTACAATGGAGCCAGAGTCAGATTTTCTATAGTATAGATAGTATCAGATAGTAGTGACTTTACTATTTAAGTTTGTAGCATTAGATTTTTTTATGATAAATATTAAATGGAAACTTACAGCCATTAAGATAATTCGCAGTGTTCGTATTTGCTGACATTTACAACAATTAACAATTTCAATTTTTCAGCACAACATTCTAAACTTTTGTGAGGTGCCGCACACTTGAATTAGGGTTATTCAGTTTTCAAACATCAGAAGAGTAGTTAAATAACTGACAATTGTGGCATTCCGCTACTCCACCCTTTAGATTTGCGTAGACCATTTCTTTCATGTCAAGACCCCTTCACAGACTGGCAAAGAGCAAGCAAAATTTTTTGTGGACAAAAGACTGTGAGGATTCATTTTACAAACTGAAGGACTTTTAACATTTGCGACAATCCTCACATATTTTCAACTAGACAAAACCATTTATTTTTGAAACGGATGCAAGCAATTATTGTTGGTGCTGTTTTGTACCGAGATATAAACGGTCAAAAACGTGTCGTAGCACACGTAGAGATACCTACTGTAATAAATGCCTGTCTAAACCTCAGAGAAATGACTGTGTTTTGGGGAAGTGTAGCTCGCCATACTTAAAGTCGTAGAACATTTCCACCATTACCTCTATGGCAGAAAATTCCTATTTCGAAGAGGTCATGCATTGTTAACTTAACTCTTAAATTTCAACAGTCCTGAAGGCCAAATAGCCAAATGGCTACAGACTGCAAGAATTAAAAAAAATCATCATTATCTGTCATCGGAAAGGATCATCAGACGGAAACGTCGATGCCTGTCTCGAAGATTCTGTCCAGAAAGCTGCCTTGATTGTTCCAGCAATACGAGCTTGTTAATCCGGTTGAGCGTCAAATTACAACTTCAACATCGTCTGACCCAGACCTATGAAGTGAAGAAGAAGAAGTCAGAAAAGACCATTTGGATGACGCCGGCATTAAACTAATAAGTAACTGACAGGAGTCTCCAAACAAGAAACTTTTCTCGCAGGACATTTATCTATGTAATCCTATAACAAAACAATACTGGGCTTTCTGGGATCCGCTGCGTATTCGAAACAACATCTTGTACAGGAAGTTTCATTCCTATCATGGAAAGGCTTTCAGATGGCAGCTGATACTTACAAAATCCCGGATCACAGATATCCTTAAAGAACTACATAGCAGTCCGACAGGAGGCCAATTCGGAATAATGAAGACTTTGCATAGAGTAACAGAATACTTCTAGTGGAGTAAAGCAAGGGCTGATGAGCAAAAATGGCGCCAGTATTTCGATGCCTGTGCGGGCCTGAAAGGAAGGAAGAAAAGTACTCGACGGAAGCTGTAGCATTATAATGTAAGAGCACCTTCTGAACGCATCGATTTCGACATGATTTTGATACATCGGTCTGCTGAAGAAATAAATACACCTTCGTTTTCATTGATTAGTTTGCAAAATGGCTGAAACGTATCCTGCTCCGATCAAGAGACTATCACAGGGGCAGAAGTAACAACATAACATCATACTTTCAAGTTTGGAATGCCTTTTCACTTACATCTAGATGAAAGAAGAAATTTGATCTCGGCTGTAATTGAAGAACTGTGCAAATGATTTGGCGTAGTTAAAATCCAAAGCCACAGCTTTATAACCACAGCCAGACAGTATGGTAGAGAGGTTTAATCGAATTATCTATAGCAACCTCTCACTGATGGTATCCACAAGCTAATAGGACTGAGCCTAGAATTTACCTCTATTCTTACTGGCTTATCGCAGTGCTATCTACGAGACACCGGCTATTTCCCATCCCCTATGCTCTTTGGTCATGACCTTCGTTTGCTTTGTGATTTGTTGCTTCTTCGGATGCGCCTTCATCGCCTGAGGAGTACATTCGTGATCTCCAGGCACGGTTTGAACTGATGCACAATTTTGCATGAGAACAAGACAACTTGGCCGTGGAGAAGATGAAGACCCGATACGAGACCAAAGCCAGGGGACATCAACATCAATTCAACGTAGGTGATAAGGTGTGGTTATGTAATTCGATTCGCCAGAAAGGATGTTCTTCTAAACTACAGTCTTCCCGAAACGGTCTTTAAACAGGCCTAAAAAAGTTGAACGACACCGTAACTCGGACAGATTAGCTCCTTGTTATGGCCACAGCATGTAGCCTCCAGAGCTTATATGATGTAAATAATATACTAACATTGTCCTATCTGTATATAAATTTGTAAATTCATGCATTTATTTATTGATGTAATATTTCCTTAGTTGTAAGTATGGGTTCCTGTCCTGTAATCGGACTTCCCACGACGTACAGGCCTTTGGAAGGGGTAATGTTACGAATTATATATATATATATATATATATATACTTTTAGAGAAAGTATATGTAAATTGCAGTGTCTCTTATATAATGTAGCATGAAAGGCGTCAAGATGCGAAACATCGGTGAAAAAATAGGGTACCAGAGGTTAGCATTTAAGTAAATGCCCATCTTTCCAAATTCGAGAGATTGCACCAAGCTGGTGAGGATTTTGATAGTTAATTGTTATCAGCAAACTTGGAGAGAAACCGCCAAAAGTCGTTAAGCTTGTGGGGTTTTACTTATTTAATTCAGTGCTCAATCCTTGAAACCCTACAAACACTAATAAGCGAATAATCGCTTAAGTGTGTGAACAGAAACGTAAGACTTAAGAAGGGTTAACTACCCTTTATTTCTCAGAATAAATATGATACAATTAGTTCCTAGCTCGGAACATACAGCACAGCCTCCCATTGGGTTTGAACTTAAATTAATATGAAATTAAACTTAAGTAAGCTTAACTAAAGCTAATTGAAAGGTATAGCCGAAGCTATCAAGATTCTAAGTAGTTGTCCCCTAAACCTTAATTAAGTAGGCGAGGCCAAACAAAGGCCTAAAGTACGGCCGAGCGTAGCAATAGCTTAGAAAGACGTAGCCAAAAGGCAAACACGCTCACTAGTCAGGAACTCAGGCCCTTTAACGAAGTCGGTGAAACATCGACTTGAATACTACTCTTACTCATTTGCATTAACCGCGGTTCTGAAAATACATTCTGGTGGGAAATTGTGAGCTGAAATTGGAATAGACAGGAAAGATGCATAAAATAACTGTTATTAAAATCAGGATAAACCTTACAAGCTTTCCGATCATTTGGCGACATTTATTTGGTCCGATTCCTATGTAACTGCAACTGGTCTGATCCCTTTGTAACAAGAACTGCATCCGTCCGTATGTAATTGTAACTGTATGCCTTCGAGCAATTTCGAGAGAAATCGAAATTGCTCGAAATTTTTCGGCGGACAAACTAGAAAGATTTCGGAGGACAGACGAAAACTAACTAAGAGTATAATTTAGGGCAGAGTTTCTTAAACCGTGCTTCGCGACTCCAACTGAGATCGAGGGACCTGCAGTAGGGGTCGCCAAAAATTTTAGCAATTTTGATATTTTTTTTGCTTATTATCATAATTTTACAATTACCAAATATTTTTACATAATGTATCTGAAAATAAATAAAGATAAGACAATACGGACAAAGAAAAAACGAAAATGTTTCGACGCATTTTTTTATAACAGAAACGTTTATTTCTCTTTAAAAATTAATGACCTAAAACTGCAATAGTATATTACAGTACAAGTGAAGAAATAGATAGTTTCATTCACGCATGTGCCGAATTTGCGCAATGCTTATTGTAGGCAGTACTTATGCCCACAAAATTTTCGTAAATATTATGGGGTCCCGACACCAAAAAGTTTAAGAAACCCTGGTCTAAAGGTTTCTTAAACTCTGCGTCGCGACCCCTAATGGGGTCCCAAATCGAAATTTTGGGGTCACGAAAATTCAGTTCGTTAGATGAAGTTAAAGAAACTGTATTCATAAGACTTTTAAAGACATCACATTAATTGATATTAATGAGATTAATTACCTGTTCTATGAAGTGCAAAAGGCATTTGTAAATTTATTTAGCGATTCAAACCTAAAACTTGAGTTTTCACAAACGTCCTTGATGAATTTTAGATCGAAGTTAGAACTAGAATTCTGATTATTTCTGAAATGGCATTAAAATTTTTCTTCTCTCATACAGCATCACATATTTTTATAAAACTAAATATCTTTCAATGTTGAAACACGTTGAAGATGCTTTATGTACAGCAGTATCAAATATCACACCAACATTTAATTTGTTATGCAGCAGAAAACGAGAATATCTCTCTCATTAGAATTTTCTTTAATTTTTATTCGCTTAAAATAAATCCTACAATACTTCTTTTTATATGTATATTGTTTACCAAAGAAGTAAATTTACTTATGGGAGGATATTTATTTTTATATCTTTATTTTATACTTAATATCTGGGATCGCGAAAAAAATCTCAGTGATAAAAAGGGGTCGCAAATGAAAAACGTTTAAGAAGCCCTGGCTTAGTCTATTGAGAGATTACTATGCGAACTTACACTTTTGAAGCTCTTAGTATTACCTTGTGTTCATCGTTTTTTGGTAGTTTGAATGGTAACTACTGACTGGGCTCCGTCATGCTGGAAATAGCTGTGCGAGTACTTTTGTGTTAAAAGTCGCAACACTGCAAAGCGTTTTCGGAAAAATAAATTTCATCTTGCCGTTATCGGTTCTATGTGCATTCAATGCATTACGAACTCTTACGTGCGTTGCAATATGAAGCCAAGTGGTATCGCATTATGTTTACTGACTACTATTATATCATTAAGTGTGAAAAGCTTAAAAACTGCTATATTTTATATATACTTATAAAATGGTATATGTATTTAATGTAACATAAAAAATATGTAAATAAAAATTATAATTTAAAATGCCTTTTAATCGCTCATTTTTAATTTGAGTACTTCCTCACTAGTAATAACTTTTTCTAGACTGCCTCATATCTGAAAGTTAATTCCGCATTATGTCATCTTAAAACATCTGCATTGGCTTTAAGTTTTAGCTAATGAGATTAATGAAATATTTTTCCATAAATACCGTTGCAACCCAACTACCTTACCTCTTTTTCTGCATATGCTTGCTACTTAAAGGACGTCTTTTGCTCGGCTACTTTTTTAATAATGTACTGCGCCATGATCAAAATTGTGGCCTGCAGATTGGCTCTACTGTGAAGTGAACAGGTAATAAAGATATATTTGGAATATCAAGTGATTTTTGTGATTCTTCAAAAGCTCCTGGCAACTTCTGCTACGTAATGGATATTTTCAGTAATCTACTAATCCTCAATCCACTCAAATAATAATAAAATAATGTATTCCCTAGTCAAGCACTCATCTCTCATCAATTTACTGCAAGGAACTAAATCTTATAAACAGATATATGTGTATATACATGTATATATGTAACTTCTAATTGCTTCGAAACCTAATTAACGATTTATATTGATATTATATAAATATATTTACGTAAATAAACATTGCATAATAAAGATATTTTTCTTTGATATTTTATACCTTGTTCTATATTCTGTTCTATTTATATATACCTATACATAGATATATGTAATTCAAGGATTCTGTATTAGCTACTACATATAAAACCAAAAAGTGTATCAATAATGTATTTTTCAGTATTACTAACTTCATTATGAAGAATTTTCTGCAGTCTAATTTGCGTTTCTTTATTCATAAATCTCAAATTAAAAACAATTTTAATGTTTATATGGCATTAGAAACAGCAGCTACCACAATAGCTACCACAACCAAACAGCAGCTACCACAATGTAATTCAAAAACAGTATTTAGACGTGAAAAGGCTGAAAGCCATTTGGGTTAATTCTATAATCTCTCAGATACTTCGCATACATATAGCATAGCATTCGAAATGCCAAACTCAATATTTACTACAGATTCATTGATGTAACAAATATATGTCTTTCTACGCCTATGGCTTTTAAAAAAACAAGATGTTATTTGCCTTACAGTTTATCGTTCAATAATACATTTTCATTGTACAAAATCGCATTTATTCGAAGAATTCAGTTTGTATTTTCATTTTCTCTGCATAAAATTGAATACAGAGAAGTTATATGTTTAAACGAACCCCACATTTTCTCAGGACTCCAAGTGAGATTATTCCCCTTTTTTTCAGCTGCCCCAGGAAAAAAGGGGTTCTAAATTTATGACTTGACCGCATATAGGCAGCATTCGTTTGAGGGTCTCCCACCCTCTCCCACAACAGCAAACCACACGAGAGGACTTTCTGCTCGTTATATATTTAGAGTGCCCCCATGCCGAAAAGACACTATCCATTTACAAACATCCGTCTTTCTTCGGGATTCGAACCCGGGCAATTTGGAACCCTAGTAGGCTTCTCTAAACACTATACTATCTGGGTAGCCACATTTTCATGTACCATGATTTTATTAAATTTGAAAATTACTTGCAGTCCTTGTGATTTTTCTATAAACTAAGTAGAAACTCTTATGTTTAGCAATAAAATTAGAATGAGAGACTTATAAACTTTCAATGATGAACAGCTAACATGTAGACAACACCGATTAGGTTGCAAATGAGACCAATCAGAAGTCCGCATATGGCAGTGGCCTTGATAAGTTAGGACGTTTTATGGCTTCTTTTCATTGCACGGGACATAACGAAGAAGGTTTACTCCATTTATTCTAATCTTCTTGGGTTCTTAACAGACCGGAAGTGGCTAAATATTTTCACAGGCAGTGCGCAACGAAGTACTTTAATTTCGTCGACTTAAAAATTACTTTGTTTGAAGCACAATTTTAAAGCGATTACTATTTCTAGTTGTTTGTTTGTATTTCTTCCCGAATGCTCACACCTTACGCTGGAACCCAAGCAGATATCAGGATTTCTATCTTTTGGGCACGTGGTCGTCTTAGAGATGAGAGATGAGAGATGAGATTATAAGTTATGTTCAGTGCCAATTTTTTTAATGTTTTCAGAAATACTACACTATTTTAGATGAAGCCACCGTGGAAAGTTTCAATGCATTTATTACCAAAGTATATGTTCCTAAAATTGTTTCCGGTAAGCGGAGTTAAGCTAGTAATGTTTCAGATTTGAAAGAAAGATGATTATTCTTATCATGAGGAAACTCTCACTCCACTTCGTTCAATTTCAGCTTTATGTTTCAATACTTGTTTAAATGTCAGGTATTTCATATTATTCGGAGAACAAACAATATTTCATTGAATAAATTGATGTCTGATAATTATCATTCATGAAACTATTTTTCTTTCGCAAGTTAAGTTTCTGTCCCTCCGTTTACATTCTAGGGCATTTTAAAAAAGGTGGTTCGAATAAATCTCTTCAGATGATTTAATTTTATTTTCATTATCCAAGTATAAAATGCAACTGGAATAGAAATCCAGAAATTATTTCACCAGTCGCCTTTTTTTTTTTTTTCTTTTAAGTCCAAAGCGGCTTTTTGTCCCTGAAGGACTATTGTTTTCGTTTTGCGATTTTGCGTTGGAAACATTAAAAGTCTGAATGACTTTTCAAACTGTTGTCACCAAATCTTGCTGTCCTGTATTATATTTAAAGAAATTAAATAATGGAGAATCTGCATAAATGTATGTATATTTCTCCAAATGTGATAAAACAACGGTACCTAGAGCCATCCAATTTTGAATAACGTACGTTTCCAACCGAATATGCGCATTTGGGAGCCCACATTTGGAATTTATTTTATTATCTATTTCATATTTTGTAAAACTTTAACGAATTTTCGATGAATAAACTCAAACGATTTAAAACCGAGCAATGGTAACACTGTACGGGGGGGGGAAACCTTTTTATCTAAAGCGCGCGGAACTGTGTATCGGAAGTTCTAAAGATATACTCATTTTAAAATTATTTTGCGATAGTGCTGTTGAACTGAATTGTATGATTTAAGTGCGCAGAACATGATATTTAATAAATACAGGTAACGCACAAAATGTGAAAAAAACGCCCCCTTTGGACGTAATTTAAAATCTGAAACCTTTCAGAATTTTTTTTTTTTCTTTGTGAATGATTTCCATTAACGCATGCAGCAGCACTGCTAAAATTCACATCATCTACATTCATAAAATCTGACGATATACACAGAATGCGAGATATTTTCCGGAATATATCCAGAAGCAGTACTCTGCACTGAAATATTGGACTGCCCTCCACGACCCAGAATATCGATTTATTTTATCAGTTTCTCCCATAATGTATTCGGGTATCTCTTACAAGAAAATAAAATTAAAAAAAAAAAAAAAAAATTAGTGCCTAGATTTAGTAATCCATATAATATTTTTAGTAATTCATTTAACTATTTTGCATTTATAGCATTTTGCACCATATAAGTCGATACTGTAGGTAATGCTGATAGACAAGCGATTCTTCTTGAGGGGGGAGGAAAGAAATTAAATTGAGCAACCACAAATATCCTACAAAACTGGAAATATATTTCACCTTCCTAAGAATTTAAATAAAAGTTCCCTTTATCTAAGATATCTTAATGTATGGACTCAACACCAAGTTTATCTAATATATACAAAATGTATTACTCAACTATTTATGTTACCTGTAAAGCTGCCGGGCAACTAAAGGCTCTTAATAGTAAAGTTTGAGTAATAGTAAAGAGTTCAAAAGTTTGCAGGAGCGGGGGATAAGTCTCGTGTCATCAAATGTATACCACACTCGAACGTTCAAAATCCATATTTAATTACAAAAAACTAAATATGACAACAAGAAAAAAAAATAGTGCACAATATTAAGCAAGATTGCTAATTTTTTTATTGCAATTCAAATAAGCGCAGATCATTGGTTTCTATAATAATATTTAATTTTATTTTTTTATTCCACGATGAAACAAGGTTTCATTACTTACATATCGTCGAGACATTTAACATGAATGTTCCCTATCGCATTTAAACAGAAAAAGAAAGGTGGGGGGGAGCGAGTTATCCCCTCCATACACCCCTTTACTTACAGTGGAAGTCACCCGTCTGGGCGGTCACGCGCTTCTATTAGGCGGGATGGTTCGACCCGGGCTTTGGAAGGAGGGGGAACGCAAGAAAGGGAAAAGGGCAGCGGAGAAGCCGAGGCCGTCGACCCTTGACCGCAGGAGCGATGTCACAGACGATAAGGATGCACCATCATCCCCTTGTGATCACTCATTCGTCAAACCCCCTCTACGAACGAGAATCTGCAATCTAATCCTTACTGACTTCCCCCTCTTAATTAGGCGGGATGATGAAGGTAGAATTATTGACACTCTTGAATGTTTCCTTTGTTAAAATGGGAATTTAATGTAGAGAACTAAAAGGAAATTTTCTCTTCGCCTGTCTTCTACTCTCGTAAGTTCACCCACAGCGATCAGTTTGAATAAGTAATTTACGTCAGCGAAGTTCAACTGTACCAAGATATACTACAGGCTAGAGTACTTAGACTGACACATACTTCCAAAGCTTAATTTGCGTCGAGTGTTTTTAGCATGCCTGAGGAGAAGTGGGTGTATTTTAAAAAAGGAATCAAAATGACTCATCGAAAACGCTTCATTTGGATTGAATTTCAACCAAAGGAAATAAAATGGTACTCGACATCTTATTAGCAAATCGTGTTTCCCTGGGAAAAGCTCGACATGAGTATTAGTTTATTTGCAATGCGGTAATACATGTTTGAAGTATATATAAAGTACTGAACTATTAAATCATTTATGAAAGAAACTAAAATTCTTTAATCTTTTTTATTAATCTGTGTTATCTTTAAATTTTATAATATAATAGGTAACTGATATTAAAAAAAAAAGTGAAAATGAGTAAGGAATCAGATTTTCACTTCGCACCAGGGGGTTTGTTAAGGTTTTTGTGCTGTCGCGAAGCTTCGCAGGTTACCAAACTGCCCTTGAACTCACTCCTGATAACACTATTTTTTATGTCTTTTCAGCTTTATTATTTAACATCGATTCCTTTGCAGTTAACGCCCCATGCAGTTCAACAGCAAAATTACAAAAAATTTAAAAGCGGCATTATGTTTAGAACTCCCGATGCAATGTTAAGTGTTGGCATACATTTTTTTTCTTTTATCATTTTATCATATCTGTATTCATTTTTCTTAGTAAGATGGCTTACAAACTTTACTTTTTTCTTTTACTATTAATTTATTTGTGCGCTTTACTTTATTTATTAAATATTACGTTTTTGGTACTTGCCCTGTAAAATTCAGCACTAAAATCATAAAATATTTAAAAACAGCATATGCTCAGAAATCCTGATTAAATGCTTGAGGTTTGCCACAATGTTTTTTTATATATTTGCTACATTTTTTCTTTAAAAACTACCCATTCGAGCGACCAGCCGCATAAAATAGTTATCACAAAAAAAAAAAAATAAAAAATTAACAAAAAAAAAAAAAAAAAAAAAAAAGTATATAATTATTTCAATGAGTCTATTTAGTGTAATTTCATAACAGTATTTAATTTTCTCATTAGATATCTCATGATTTTAATGCATTTCTATTTAATCTATTTCTGTTTAATCATTAAAAGGTAGGAAACGTATTCTTAAGAACTCTGTTTATTGCTTATAAATCACTTAGTTTGTTACTAAATAACCTTCCAGATTAAACGTAAAAATTAAATATCTTAGGCTTTATTGAATGGCAACAGGCTGGCATAGCAAACTTTGTTTGATTAAAAGTGAAAGATAAGTATCTTACATTTTATAGAATGGTAACAGTCTGGCTCGTTGGAGATAAAAATGTTTTATTTCGAATAGTGTTTTACCCTTCTGGCTTTCAAATCGCTGAGTTTGTTAATGAAAAATTCGTCAAATTTGTACAAAATATACAACAAATATAAACAAAATCAAAATACACATGCAGATTCTTCATTATTTCAACGTCAACGTCTGTGAAGGTTTAGGCCAGCTATTGGAGGAAAAAAATAATTTTTTTTTTGGGGGGGGGAGTTCTTCTGATATGTAGCGTCTGCTATCAGTGGTGGTATTCTACGCGTTATCTTTTACATTTTGTATTTTTATAGACAGTTTTCTTTTACGCTGATTCTCTGTTATGTCTGTGGTGTAACTTTTCCATTGTTCCTCAATAAACAAACATAACTTTTCAGACAAATTAATCCGCAAGTCGGTTAATAGGGAGTTAGCACTTATCAGTTCTACTATTACGTTAAAGAAAACACATTGTCCTATGTTATGGCATTAAGATAATTTTATTATCCGTCTTATGGAGCACTTTCGACAGGATACGAACTCATACATGCGAGTCCTTTAAAATGGGCTCTTCAAGGCCTTTCAAACTCTCCTCCATTTGCGATCGTAACACTTATTTTTCTAGCTTACTGCAGACTATTCTTTAAATCAGCCTTCATTCATGTGTTAAATATGTCACACGTTTTTTCGGTTACTAAATGCTAATAAAACAATGCATTCCGAAGTAATTTTTTGTTCAAAGGGGCTTTGTCCCTGAAGGACAATTGTTTTCGTTTTGCGATTTTGCGTCGGAAACATTAAAAGTCTGAATCACTTTTCAAACTGTTGCCACCAAATCTTGCAGCCCTGTGTTATATTTAAAGAAATTAAATAATGAAGAATCTGCATAAATGTATGTATATTTCTCCAAATGTGATAAAACAGCGCTACCTAGAGCATTTAATTTTGAATAACGTACGTTTCCACCCGAATATGCGCATCTGAAAACCCGAATTTGGAATTCGGAATTTCTTTTATTACCTATTTCATATTTTGTAAAACTTTAACGAATTTTTGATAAACAAACTCACACGATTTAAAAGCGAGCAACGGCAACACTTTACGGGAAAAATAAAAAAAAAAAAGCTTTTAATCTAAAGCGCGCGGAACTGTGTATCAGAAATTCTAAAGATAGACACATTTTAAAATTATTTTGCGATATTGCTGTTGAACTGAATGTTATGGTTTAAGTGCGAAGAACATGATATTTAATAAATAAAGGTAACACACGAAGCGTTAAAAAACGCCCCTTTGGACGTAATTTAAAATCTGAAACCATTCACATTTTTTTTCCTAAATTTTGGAAAAAATAATAATAGTTTTTCTCATTATGGCGAATTTTATTTTGATAATATGAGGAAATGTTAAACTGACTGGATTTTAAAATAATAGGATAAAAATTTGAATAGCTTAACTTTTTAAAAAATTTGATTATTACATATGGCTGCTACCTATTCATCGTTTCCATACAGCATGATCCTAGTTGTATTTAATATTAAAAGAAGCTTTAACTCTCAACTAAAATATTTATCATATTTCCCGGTATAAGTTGAGATCTTAGGCTAAAAAAGCGTTTTCTATAACGTGCCCCCCCCTCTGCCGTCCATCTTAGTGGTGTATATTGAATTTCCTAGATGCTGCCCACTAAGGGTCGCCGGATTAATTATTAATTTTTTAAAAAAATTATTGTTTATTTGGTTAAAATCTTAACATTTACTTATATGCTTCGTCGAACTGTACGCCAAAAAAAAATGCTGTTTATTTAATCACTTCTATAAATATAACTGAAATACATACATGTTTCATTCATCAATAATCTTTTATTTCATAAATGAAATGTTGACAGCGTATGTTTATAAGGATTCTTTTAGTTGTACTAACCAGTTATTTTATGTTAATATGCTTTACTGTTTTTTTCCTTTCCTATTTTCCTGCCAGAATACAAGTTCTAGCTCACGTGTGTGGAAATGAGGTAGAAAGGAGACGGTATTTAAAGGAAAGTTTTAAAGGGTAGATCAGAGCGTGTTTAGTCTGCTGAAGGCCACGTTTGCAAATTGATTCTCTTGAGACCAGTATTGTGCGGCGTTGCGTCATTCTCGCCATTAGGCTTGCTACGCCGACTTCAGGTCAGAGACAACTTGCGCGTTTTTTTGTGTCTGTGTAGCCTATCGGCTAAGTTAACTTAGTCATAATTTAAAATTAGTTACTTTTGATTTAAGCCATAAATGCTGGCTGCTCTGTAAGCACCAGCAGTGCCTTCTGTTAAATTTTGATTTGAGTTAAATAAAAGGGTCTTTTACACCCTTTCTCAGTCTGGGTTGTACTTTGCAAGACATAATGATAAGTCACTTTAGGTCTTAGAAGTTTCGTACATTTGATTCCACCAAATAACACATGCTAAATTCTAAATATTGCATGATCGCCAACAACATTCCAATATATAAAGTTCCGTACATAAGATTTTTCAGATATACTAACTGATGATCTTTTAATTATTTATTAATTAAATCACAGTTTGCCAGACACATATTCCTAACTGCAAAAATATTGCAAATGTCCTAAATCAAACAGACTCCATTTGCATAGAAATCACAAGTTTTATGTTTTCCTTCTCGTACGAACAGCTGGTCACGTGATTGAACTTTTGTGCAACGCAAGCTAATCCCTTTTATCGAACTCCTATAGATACGATTTTTTATATCGAACTTAAGATATTTACGCTACTATCGCAAGTTACGGGTTTATGAGATCTCTTCAATAACTGCAACATATGAATAGGAAAAAATCGAGAATTTATTGTAAAAAATAAGTGTGCAACAAAACTTGTAAATAAATAAATAAATAAAAAATAATAATAACTAAAAAAAAAGGGCAAATTCACATGCAGAGACAAAATGGATCCTCTTTAACACTTAAGAAATAGCGCATATTACCGATATCACTCATACAATAAACTAAAACGCAGTTTATATTTCTGTCAACTAACTCTTTGAACCGCATTCTGAAATGTATCAGAAAAAAATTAATTTCAGAACAAAATTGTCGGAGATGTATTTATATAAATATGCCAGGCTTTCTGATACATTCAGAAAAAATACTCCCACAATTTCAAAAATGTGTTTTCCGGAGACTTCCAGAAATTCGCCAAACTGGCAAGAAATCACCAAATAACAAAAGCTGTCGTGAAAATCCATTAGAAGCGTTTCTGCCTGTACCTCAGCTTCTAATTAAGTTATTCAGAATCAGAAGATCAACAATTCTGTACAAGAAATGAGTACTTACAAATAAAATACGGGCGACAAATTCAATTACACAAAATTGCACCCAAAAATTATTACGTAAAATGCGACAAATAAATAAAAACAATCTATAATATTATAAAAATATACAAAATATTTGATGCGGCTACCACATGACTTCTTGTATGGTCTATTATTTATGCGCAATTTTCGCTGCACTTCATTTAAACTTATATCCTCGAATTCCGTTAAACATGTATTTCTCATTCAAAAAATTCAGTTCCCATTTTTCGGCAATTCAAAAATGCATAAAAAATCAAAACATCTTCATAAAAAATTGTAAAATGCAGAAAGACCTAAAGCACCAGATACAGTTAAAAACAGTTAAAAAAAATCAAATTTTACTATCCAAATTAGAGTTTGTATGCAAAAACAAGCAATTTGACCAACGAACAGAAAGACAAAATTTTCGGTGCTCAAAACATAAAGTTCACTTTTGGTCCCATTGGGCTAAAAGACTTTGAAGTTGGTGCACCAACTTACTTTTGCTATTCTATTAAGCGTTTAAACCATAAACAAATAACCGCCACACTAGGCCTATCGTAACTTACGCTTTTAAATAGTTGATAATTCTATAACTATTGCATGCAGGTTAACTAAAGGCATAAAAACTTTAACTGAAACATAAGAACAACATAATTCAATCACTTTTAAAGCAAAAAATACACAATTACCAACATATTAGAATAATAATAATAATAATAATAATAATAAAAACAGCTCAACTGTTACATGTTATAGTAGTCCCATATACAAAATTTCAACATTCTAAGGTTAATCATATTTGAGTTATACCAGATACATACATACACACGTACGTACTCAACGACGTTAAGAAAAAATCCGTTCTGAATCCATTTTAAATCGATTTTGCATTCCGTTTTGGAATAATTCTCTATTCTGCTCGTGCGTAGATATCTCGAAAAAAAAAAAAGCGTCAAAATGGATATATTCGTTGAAATATTACTCCCGACAATACTTTCCCCGCTTCGTACAAGGAGGTAAAAAAGCAATACAATCAAATTGTCTCAAATACTTACAGAAATTTATAACGTTAGTAATAAAAATGTAGAAATGTAGAAACGTATGTATTACGTATCAGTTGTATTTAGGAATTCAATGCATCAAACAAATGTATTGCAAATGCTTCTCGAAAATGTGAACAGTGAAATTTTATTTATTCTATTTTATTTTATTAATTTATTTATTTTCCCGAGTTGTATTCGAAACATCCTCCATCCAATTCACTGACGTCACGCCATAATCGAAATTCTTGAAAAAATATCTTAAACCCTGTACAATGCTTGTAACCTGATCTTTTACAACCCCATAAACGGCAACTGCTGTATTCTGTACAGGGTTTTGCAGTCTTTTTAGCGTATTAAATAGCAGTGAAATTTTCGACCGACTCCTTCCGCACTTCCACAGCGTTAAAAGTTTCGTGAAGGAAACTTTTATCGTGAAGGATTTAGGAATGTATCAGTTGTATTTAGGAACTCAATGCATCAAACAAATGTATTGCAAATGCTTCTCGAAAATGTGAACAGTGAAATTTTATTTATTCTATTTTATTTTATTAATTTATTTATTTTCCCGAGTTGTATTCGAAACATCCTCCATCCAATTCACTGACGTCACGCCATAATCGAAATTCTTGAAAAAATATCTTAAACCCTGTACAATGCTTGTAACCTGATCTTTTACAACCCCATAAACGGCAACTGCTGTATTCTGTACAGGGTTTTGCAGTCTTTTTAGCGTATTAAATAGCAGTGAAATTTTCGACCGACTCCTTCCGCACTTCCACAGCGTTAAAAGTTTCGTGAAGATGTAGCATATTAAGCTGTTTCCCTTACACTTTTTCCGTACTGTATGAGTTATGACATATAATCTTTAATGTGAGAAGAATTGATATTTACTTTTAAATGCGGATGCAGAAAACGGATTGCGGAACGAACATCTGCCTGGATAAAAAATTTAAGATCGATTTATTAAGTGGTAAACATGTGATCAATAACACCTAGGAAGCGATATCTCTATTCATAATTAATTATACGCTGTTTCAGATAAGCTGAATATGATGGAGTCATTGAACCTGACATAAATCGCAATTACAGGAATACCATTTAAGTGAAACGACGCAAGATTTGCATAAAGTAAACGATGGCGAGCTAGAAAAACGTTCATTTGAAAGATTTTAATGGCAGTAGGGTTAAAAATTGCCGTTGAAAGAAAAGACGTCAATGGGCTGATGTTTTTGGGAGGCGGGAGGGAAGATGTGAGTGAAGGCCGAGAATTCAGAATCCTAGAAAACAGGGATGGGATCTCCGACCTTTTCGTACCTTAGCATTTGGAAGATTGGTGGGGCGGTGGGTACATTTGTTCTTTCTAGACAAATTTATAGGTTGATATAGTTACTAATAGTAAATATAATACACAAAAAACTTATTCAAAATTATAATTTTAAGGTATACAAATTATTGATTGTATTATAATATACACAATAATAATTCCTAAATAGTACAGACAAAAGTTTGTCACATTTGGCATTGCATTTCACAAACCACTGGTTCATAATTAGGAGAGTATAATATTACTGCTCGAAAGTTATGATCAAGTCGCGATATTTCATTTTGTGATATTCATTGTTGAAAACAATGATATTTGGCATTTTTAGTCCAAAGGGGCTTTGACCCTGAAGGACTATTATTTTCGTTTTGTGATTTTGCGTCGGAAATATTAAATGTCGGTTCACATTTCAAGCTGTTGCCACCAAATATTGTAGCCGTGTATTATATTTAAAGAAATTAAATAATGAAGAATGTGCATAAATATATGCATGTTTCTCGCATTGTGATAAAACGACGGTACCTAGAACCATCGAATTTCGAATGACGTCATCCTGCTGCGAATAGGGGCATCTGGAAGCCCAAATTTGAAATTTTGAATTTGTTTTATTATCAATTTCATATTTTGTAAAACTTTAATGAATTTTTGATGAAAAAACTCAAGGATTTCAAAGCGAGCAATGGCAACGTTGTACAGAAAAAGCATTTTTTATCTCCAGCGCGTGAGAGTGTGTATAGGAAATTCTAAAGATATGCTCAGTTTAAAATTATTTTGCGATACTGTTCTTAAGCTGAATTTTATGGTTTAAGGGCGAAGAACATGATATTTAATAAATAAAAGTAACACGCAAAATGTTAAAAAAACGCTCCTTTGAATGTAATTTAAAATCTGAAATCTTTCAGATTTTCTTTCTTTCCCCCCCCCTTTTTTATATTTTTTTAAGAAATAACCAGGTCAAAATGACAGATTGGCTTAGTCGTCGAAACCATACCTACAGACTGAGACAATCGCGATCAAACTGGGGCGTCTGGTAAGCCCTTTTAAAATTATAAACATATAATTGTAAATAAATATTTCTAAACAAATACCCTTATTATATCTTTGTAATTAATTACTACCTACAAAAAATGTTTCATAACATATTTCAGAAAACTTAAATAATTTTTATTGTGGTTGCACTGCATTTTATCGAGCACACATAACGCCACGGTCTCACACACAACGCTAACGGTGCCTTCGGACATAGGGTTGGGAACATGGTACAGAGGAATATAAGCGTTTGAATCAGCGAAAATTCTGTGATTGTATAGCTCAGCAGTAGAAACCCTTCCCCCCCAATTAGAAGACAAGAAATTGAAAATAAAATTCTAAAACATGCCGAATCAGTTTTTTAAAATAAAAAATAGTATTTATATTTAATATTAATAACTTAAAACACATGTCTTCCAAGAGGATTTTTAGATTGCATTTGCCGTAGAAAAACATTGAATGTATACAAATGCACGTTATTATTATTGTTATCGAATTGCT
The DNA here is from genome assembly GCA_000611955.2 of Stegodyphus mimosarum. NCBI lineage: Eukaryota > Metazoa > Arthropoda > Arachnida > Araneae > Eresidae > Stegodyphus > Stegodyphus mimosarum. Next base: position 62,430 of record KK113265.1, on the reverse strand, counting down.
TCATATATCATACATTTAGATATGAAGTTTCAAATTATATATAAACTCTTTTAATCATTGTATGCAATTAAATATGTATTTGTAAGTACGCAAACAAATGGGGGAGGGATAAAGAAAAGAATTTCTTGGCTTCCACTACTGCTTCCTACACAGAAATTCTGAATGTTCACAGGACAGTCTGATTTTGGATTGGAAGGCCATATAAAATTGCAGCATTTTGTAAAGTTCTCCATTGTTAAATTCACTCGTCATATGATAATAAAAGGCGAAAATTTGATTTTCACTTTATGATGCATTCTGTTTAAGCATGGAAAACTTGAATGGTGTTTTTAAGTTTGATTAACATTACTTATAAAAATAGAAAACTTGCTTTTGCTAAAGTACAAGCCTGTATGTTTCTAGACGACACCTAATTTTCTAGGGAATATTTTATTGGTACCTCATGAATTCGCGGTTAAACGTTTCACTCTTTTACGTTTTTCACTAAAACTTTGTATAAATTTATCGGGTAGCTGAATTTTCAGCTTTTATGCTATAATATCTAATCTTCTTGGCTATCGTACAATGCAACTAGGTTTACTTGGATGTCAAACCTTTCAGAATTCTCGCACAGGCATGAAGATAAACACAACAGAGAACTTAACGGTGGACTTAACTAACTTTATGGGAACTTAACGGTAAGTTAACAGTAAATTTAAAGATGGTATAGTGACAGGCTACACAATTCAGGCCTAAATCTAACAGACTGACTGAGAAATCTACACCGGCGATGTAGTAACTAGACGGCCAGAACGCGTAGTCGCTAAGAAGATGCACAGCTGGTTGACAAAATAGCAAACGTGCGCTTCACTAGCGAAATCACGCTTTGTCTCACATTTTCGTTTCAAAAGTTTAAATACCTTTGTTCACCTACTTATTAATTTGCATCCTGGAGAGGAATTGCGAGGGGAAATAAGAAAATTCAGGAAAGTGTTCTCAAAATTAAAATAATTTGTTAGTACAACTAAACAGAACCTTGTAATGCTGCACAAAATGTTATTTATTTTAAAAATTACTTGAGGATTTCACAAAGATAAAATTATTTTAAGCATTAAAAAGCAAAGTTTAATTTTTCAATAATAACGTTTTTGAAACAGCTACATATCCAAACATAATTAACAGAAATAAAAAAAACTCCAAGATTTTAATGCACGTGTGTATATTCATAATGAATTGTTAGTATGCATCAAAGAATTAGATTGTAAACGAGAATTTTTTTTTATATGAAATATTTTGTTTACGAGTATATTTAAAATCACAGATAGCGCAAGTTTATAGATGAAAATAGTAAAGTAATAATCATCATTTTATTATTCTCATTTATAAATAAGCCGATATACGTATAACTGAACGATTATGTAAAGGAAAGCCCTAGGGTTTCTTTTGAGAAATCTCACGTATATTAACTGCACTTTAATTTCTAGGCATTAAAAGATTAACAGAAAGTTTTCGGCAAACATTAAAAGGCATAACTTATTAAACTAAGCAAAATGCATAAAGCAAGAATCTCGTGACATTGAAAGACACGTTAGAAAGGATTATTCTAATCTGGGAAACAGAATTATAATCTGCGACTGCCGCATTATCCGTCCCTTCCTTCTCTCATTCGCATTAAAATCTAGTCTGGAAGCAAGAATTGCAATTACCAGGGGCCACAGCTTATAACATTATGTATTCGTTTAATTTCCTAGAAATCATTAAACATCATTTGTAGAGCGGAGCTTCTTTCGATTCCTATTACATTTATTTAACAAACGTAAATAAATGTAATGTTTCTAAAACTACTTTAGAAATATCTCTTGTGATAAGAATATTCTGCTATTTTAAATATAATTTTTTAAAAAATTAAATGCTGAAATGTTAAAAAAAAAGGAAAAGAAAAAGAAAAAAAAAAAAAGGAGGAGTTCTCTGCTTTTTTTAGCCCAAAAGGGCTATTAGTTTTGAAACGCAATTTTGCGTTGTTTCACTTTCGATTTAATATGTCTTTTATTAATGAACAAATCTATTTAAAAGCAATAGAATCAGTTTTTAAAAGTATAATTTTCTTATTTTTGATCTGATTCAGTTAAATAAAAATGCATTTAATTTATGATACAGCTAATTAAAAATATTAAATATTGTTACAGAATTACTTTATACATTTTTTCACTTTTCAAATATACAACAGGTATATAATGTTCCCATGTTAGTCTAGTTCATTTAGTATCCTATAAAATGTTTCGTTTTTCTACCTGGGCATCTCTATTGATAATCTTTTCTGATAAACTATATTAAACTTTAAAAGAAAGTTTTTTGGCGAACGTTAAAATTTGAACACGTCCAGACATTTTTTTGAAGGATGTATTCCCCCAAATAAATTTGCTTTATCTCAAATAAAATAATTTTCCAGTCTTTTTTCCTTACACTCATTTAAGTCTTTACTACAAGATGAGTCTTTATTACAAGATGAGTCCTCCAATTTTCCCTTCTTTTGTAAGAAGTAAAGGAAGTATTGTAATCGCCAAAAAATTTAGTTATCAGATTTCAAAGAGAATATCCATTCTGACAGTTCGCGAATGGAATTTGACTCCCCCCCGTGACGTCTGTGTATAGGAGCAAAATAAAGAATTCTATAATCCAAAACGGATTGTAAAATGGATTTTTTAGTCACATCTCTGCGTAAGCATGTATCTCGCATATCTCAAAAAAGGTTAACCATAGAACCTTGAAATTTTGTATATGGAGCTGCTACAACATCTAGTTGTGCACCTCCTTTTCTTTATTGCAATCGGCACTATCACAGGTATATATATATATATACCTTTATCTTGCATGTATATATAAGGTAGGCTCTTAATACCTCATTTTTAATTTGGGTACTTCCTCTCTGCTCTAAAAATAGCAATAACTTTCCTGGACTGAGTCATTTCTAGATCAGTTTATGTCACATTGCTCGCGTAACACTGATAACTTAGCTAATTCGGAACAGGAAGTCAAAATCTTGAGAACTGAAACCTTTCTAACTTAAACCTAAACCTTCCCCTGGTGAACCCTCCATATCGGATAGCTGCGCACTTTAGCTTATGCCTCTCTTCCTGTAATGACGCTATATCACTTTGCTCTCTTCCTATCGCAATAGTATCAAAAATGTAAATGCTTTTGAACAGGTGCGACCAGAGTTCCAAGTAAATTGTAACCACAAATGTCAATTTAAATAAAAACGGAATTTAACCCGACTGGACAACCAAGTTTTTAAGTTATTACGAATTCAACATCTTAGCATTCTACGCAATCAGAATTCTTCCTCTTCAATATGGATCTATGTTCTAAACTATCTACGTGCCAATATTATTATATTTTTCCTCTTCATTACATTTCATTATATATATATATATGTGTGTGTGTGTGTGTGTGTAAGAAAAATAAAGAATACGTAAAAGACAAAATTAGCAACGTAAATTTCCCTTCTCAATTCTTAAAAATAGTAACCTCTCACTGTTCTGCGTCATTTCAAGATTAATCCATGTCATATGACTCTTACATAATTCTGATGATGTAAATGGAACTAAAATTGAAGCAGCCAATAGTAATTTTACAGAAGTATTCACTATCCAATCAAAATGCATTGAGAAACAAAACTAACTCAGTCTCAATTAAGATTTCATCGTGAAAGTAAGGCACTTGCTCGCTACTCTTCGGCCTAGCTGGATTGCTGTCTGCTACTTTCTTCTTTCTGCAAAGTTGTCAGAAATGCAAACCTCTTGAAATAGGCACAAATAATGTACCAAGTTGTTTGCGGCCGCAATTTGTTTACTGAAAATAAAATAAAGATTTAATCGGCCTCGACTGCCAAATCTCTTATTCAGAGTGGATCGGCATCTCAGCATTCTACAACATCAAAATTCCAGCTCGTCATTGACTTCTAAATTTGTTTTTATTATTTCATATATACATACGAACAGAATAAAAGATCTTTTTTCAAAAAGGAATATAAAAGTGATTTTTTTTT
>KK113265.1:46566-58387 GCA_000611955.2 Stegodyphus mimosarum | reverse complement strand
CGACGACCTTTATTTCCATAATCGTTGATCAAAGTCATATACTTCAGTTAGAGAAGTTACAGTTACAGAATTAATTGGCCAAAAACAAATCCTGTTTCGGTAATGCCAAATTAAATATATATATATATATTGGAAAAATAACGACATCTAACTTTTAATGCCGTCTTCCGGTTCCTATATTTATATTTGAAAAAGTTTTATAGTCGTATGAAAAAAATAAAAATACAAGAAGTTTGACTTTTGTACAACAAAACTTAACCGGAATATTCAATTTCAAAATTTTCAGTTCTTTATGTCATTTTTAACTTGATTTGAGATATCAGATAATTTAGTTAGAATAATTCGAGGAAATAAGTTTAAACGAAGTGCAGCAAAAAATGTGTATAATTTAATTAGCTGTTCAAGCAAGTCATGTAATGTTCACATCAGATTTCTTTTTTTACGTGTGTTTCATTGAGTTTTTAATGTTTAGTCATGCATTTCAGACAAAAATAAATTAAATCATAGTTCTCCTTTTCTAAAGATCTATTAGTGGCGAAGTGGGTACGACCTCAAGCACTAATAATTAGATATGATTTAAAATATGGGGCAAGGACTGGCTACCTGCATTGGCTTTCATGGTTTTCCCCTTAAGGAATGAAGAAATAAGACCCCTTTCCCTAAAAAGTCCACTACGAAGGCATCTTTTCACTTAGGCAGATAAATTATGTCCTATTCAAATAAATAAATAAATAAATAAATATTTAAAATTTTATCACGCATTTTTTTTAACTACAGTTAAATTCGGCGGGTAACACTTCATTCATGAAAAACACGAGCTGCTTCATAATGAATGCTGAATGTAGCACTCTTCATTGTCAGTAGTACTGAAGACAAGGATAGAAATACAGACAATAGGAACAGCATATTAGTAGGTACTTGAGTAATATTAAAGCTGATGGTTTTATCCAAAATAAAATAGGTGCAGCATGGAATAAGTAAAAACAAGAGATTGTATAGTAAAAAAGATTAGAAATTTCTGGTGCTTTTTGTTGTCGGTACCTTTTTCTAACAATCTAAAAAAAGGGGGGGGAACTGAAAGGTTTCAGATTTTAAATTACGTCCAAAGGGGCGTTTTTTAAAGTTTTGTGTGTTACCTTTATTTATTAAATATCATGTTCTTCGCACTTAAACCATAAAATTCAGTTCAGCAGCAATATGGCAAAATAATTTTAAAATGAGTATATCTTTAGAATTTCCGATACACAGTTCCGCGCACTTTAGATAAAAACGTTTTTTTTCCTCGTAGAGTGTTGGCATCGCTCGCTTTTAAATCGTTTGAGTTTTGTTCATCAAAAAATATGTTTTACATGTTAAGTTTTACAAAATATGAAATAGATAATAAAATAAATTCCAAATTCCAAATTTGGGCTTCGAAATGCGCATATTCGGGTGGAAAGTAAGTTATTCAAAATTGGATGGCTCTAGCTACTGTTGTTTTATCATGTTACCGTTCTTTTTTTTTTTGATTGTTAGAAAAAGGTACCGACAACAAAAAGCACCAGAAATTTCTAATCTTTTTTACTATACCATCTCTTGTTTTTAATTATTCCATGCTGCACCTATTTTATTTAGGATAAAACAATTAGCTTTAATATTACTCAAGTACCTACTGATATGCTGTTCCTACTGTCTGTATTTCTATGCTTGTCTTCAGTACTGCTGACAATGAAGAGTGCTACATTCAGCATTCATTATGAAATGTTACTTGGCGAATTTAACTGTAATTAAAAAATTTGCGTGATAAAATTTAAAATATTTATTTATTTATTTATTTGAATAAGACAGAGTTTATCTGCCTAAGCGAAAAGATTCTTTCGTCGTGGATTTTTTAGGGAAAGGTGTCTTCTATATTTGGAGAAATATACATACATTTATGCTGATTCTTCATTATTTGATTCCTTTAAATATAATACTGAGCTGCAATATTTTAAGGCAACAGTTTGAAAAGAGATTCAGACTTTCAATGTTTCCGACGCAAAATCGCAAAACGAGAACAATAGTCTTTCAGGGACAAAGTCCCTTTGCACTAAAAAAAAAAAAAATGTGAAAGGTTTTCGATTTTAAATTAGGTCAAAAGGAGCGTTTTTTAACATCTTGTGTGTTACCTTTATTTATTAAACATCATGTTCTTCGCACTTACACCATAAATTTCAGTTCAAGAAAAATATCGCAAAATAATTTTAAACTGAGCATATCTTTAGAATTTCTGATACACATTCTCACGAGCTGGAAATAAAAATGTTTTTCCCGCACAACATCGCCATTGCTCACTTCGAAATCCTTGAATTTGTTAGTCAAAAATTCGTTAAAGTTTTACAAATTATGAAATTGGTAATAAAACAAATTCCAAGTTTCAAATTTGGACTTCCAGATGACCATATATTCGCAGGAGGATTGAGTTATTCAAAATTTGATGGCTCTAGGTACCGTTGCTTTTTCACAGTGCGAGAAACATACATACATTTATGCAGATTCTTCATTATTTAATTTCCTTAAATATAAAACAGGGAGATAATATTTGGTGGTAAATGATAATATAATTGTAATAAAATTTTTTTTTTTAATATAATTATATGATTATTAATATAATATAATTATATGATAATATTTGGTGATAGTATACAATTTGAAATGTGAAACAACGCTTTTACTGAATCAACGCAAAATGCCAAAACCAAATTAATAGTCTTTCTGGGCAAATTGTCCCTTTGGACTAAAAACTTGCACATTAAAAGAGTGGAAAGTGGGTAAACTTTCCACTCTTTTAATGCAAGGAACAGCAAATTTGTAGCATTCATTATTTTAATTAACCAAATTATTTTTAGTTTGAACTTTCCTATCGAATTCTCAAAGTTTCAGTTGCTGCCCGAATTTAGCGCGAGTGAGATATTTATGCAAATCGCATATATCTGTTAGCAGTTAAAAGGCAGGAGTTAACGAGGGGAAAAACAGTGCCTTGGATTTATCGCCGTAAGGCTGTGCGCGCCAAGATTTCCTCTGTCTACTGAAAGTTCGCCTTTATAGGCATTTGCAATTACTAGTGTTTGCTAGTGAAATTCGCATTGTTGCATTTCACTAAGAGTAAGCTTCCCTCGCCGTCCTACGTAGAATTAAGTTAGGGAATTGAATTTGTTAACACACTTTATTTTAATATTATTTTAGTTCAGCCCAAGTAGTGGCTTACTCTCAATTTGAAGAGTTGTAAATATTTGAATTAAAGGGTCACTTTTAAACCCTCCTTCTGACTTTGTAGTTTTTCAACACTAAAGGACATAGCCTAGATCTGCTCACTGTCCTCCACATAAGGTTTCACAGTTTATGCTCACGAAAAGAGTCAAGAGATTGAAGGAGAAACCTTACACTGGCGCCCGAACAACTAAAAGGATGGAAGGAAGTTGGAATATGCCTACTACATCCCAGAATACAGCTGCAATGCCTGATGGATTTGGATTCATAGTGGAAACCATCAGAGCAGCCATGAAGCCGGCAGTAGTTTTTGATGCCAGAGGACCTGTGAACACATTCCTGGAAAAGTTAGAAGCGCATTTTTTGCTGTATCCAGTTCCGGAACATCAGAAGGTCATATTAGCGACAGGAGCATTGAGGGGCCAAGCAGCGACCTGGTATAAGTGCATCGGAAAATGTCTGCTGGGAGAACCAGGAACGCCGACTTACACGTACGAGAATTTTAAACTAGCAATTTTGAGAGCGTTTCCTGTGGTTAAAGACCGTGCGAAACTCGAAGCTGAATTGTTTAGCAAGTATCAACAGCGGGTGGATGAACTATCGGAATTTATTTTGAGAAAAATACAAGTCTTTAAATTATTGTATGGCACGAGGCCGGACCCGGAGATTATCCAGATAATCCTGCCCAGATTGTTACCATCTATACAAGATTTCATGGAGCTAAGAAATCCCGTGACGCTGGACAAGCTGTTTGAACTCGCCGTACAATTCGAGAGCCGGCGAGCGGCCGAAAATCAACGGAGACAATCGTATGAACAGCGGCTGCAGGGGAACCAGAATGCCGAAGGAAGAAACAGACGATGGCCGAGAACTACTGGTACCAGTCAAAATGCGAGCGGTCAACCGCGCCAAGTACAGCGCCAACAAAATAATTCCAACTACGGAAGAAAATCATTCTCCCCAGGCAGAAGCCAGCAACAGAAGAAAACACCCGCAAAGCATTTAAACTACTAAGGAATATTGCGGGGAAGGGGGTGCAATGTTCCGAGGAGAAGAAAAATCCCTCTGAAGTACAGCTAAATACGGTCATGGTGAGAAACATTGAATTACCGAGACTGCAGTTACTAATTAACAACGTACCCGCTACAGCTCTGTTGGATACCGGCGCTCAAGGAAGCTGTTTGGCAGAAGAATTTTTTAAGAAGCACTTTCGTAGATATCGTCTGCATAGCGTGGAAGGAATGAAGGTGGTAGCAGCCCAAGGAAAAACGTGTCAATGCATGGGAAAAATCGAGCTGTACATCAAAATCGGCGAAGAACAAAAAAAAATTATGTTTCTTGTAGTGAAGAACCTCCAAGCATCGGTTATTTTAGGAACAGATTTCTTTGCAGCTGTGGATGCGAAAATCGATTTTGAAAACTCCACCTTGCAAGTAACCATGGACCCAGTTAAAAAGAAATCAACACCTCCCCCTGAAGTGGATTTAAGCCATCTAACGCCCGAAGAACAGGACAAGTTTCGGGAATTGGTAAGTAATTTCGCTGATTTATTTGATGATATTCCAGGATTCACCCAGATCGTAGCACACGAAATTAAATTAACTACGGATGAACCTATACGTCAGCGTCCTTACAAGTACGACAAAGTTAAGGAGGAAATAATAAAATACCATATTGATGAAATGTTAAGAAACAAAATAATAACTCCTATTTCTAGTGCATATGCGAGTCCGGTGGTTTTATGTAAGAAAAATAATGATTTGCCGTTAACTGATCCATTAAGGTACAGGTTCGCTATTGACTACAGAAAGCTTAATAGTATAACAAAATTTCCAACTTACCCACTTCCGGTAATTGATGAAATTCTAAGAAGTATTAAATCAACAAAATACATAACCACGCTAGATTTGACATCCGGATATTTTCAGATAAGCATAAAGCCGGAAGATGTTCACAAAACAGCATTCATAACAAAATACGGTACATATGGCTTTTTGCGTATGCCTTTTGGATTGTCGGGAGCCCCGGCCACGTTTCAGAGGTGCATGGACAAAATTTTAAGGCCGGTAATAGGAAAAAGTACATTTATTTATCTTGACGATATAATTGTTACTTCAGAGTCGCTGGAAGAACATATTAAAGACCTTCGAGAAGTCTTTACTCTTTTGAAAGATGCAGGACTTAAAGTGAACATTAAGAAATGTAAATTCGCGGCAAAAGAACTCAAATATTTAGGGTACAAAATTTCTCAAAGGGGGATCGAAACAGATAAATCTAAAGTTATAGCAGTGAAAAATTACCCAATTCCGAATACAGCCAAAAAGTTAGCGACTTTCTTGGGTATGTGCTCATATTATAGAATTTTTATTAAAAATTTCGCAGAAATTGCTGAACCATTGTTAAAGTTGAGAAGGAAAAGAGTTCGTTTTGCGTGGTCTTCAGAAGCAAACGCCGCGTTTGAGAAGTTAAAAGAATCTTTAATTAATGCACCGGTTCTAAAGTTCCCAGAGAAAGACAAGGGTCTAGAAATTTATGCAGACGCATCAGATTACGCAATCGGAGCCGTGTTAACACAAAATAGAAAAGCGATTGCCTTTTTTAGTCGTACATTGAATGATACGCAAAGAAATTATTCGGCAACGGAGCGTGAAACTTTAGCAGTGCTCGCAGCTGTTCAAAAATTTTGTGTATATTTTGGGAGTTCTCCCGTAACAGTATATTCAGATCATGCGGCAGTTACCAGATTATTTTCAGGAAAGAATCTTTCGCCACGCTTAATTCGGTGGACCCTAAAGTTGCAAGAATTTAATCTCATTATCAAACACACACCGGGAAAAGACAATGTAGTGGCCGACGCATTATCTAGAATAAAGTTAGACGAGAACGGCGAGAAAGTAAAAATAGCGATGCTTCAGGCAAAGGTCATTGACTCTCGAGAGACTGTAATAGAAGAAATTGCTAGGGATCCCGAATTCGGAAATATTTATAATTATTTAAAAGACCCAGATAACTTCCAGCATATAGACATTAATGCAATACGAAGCAGAGCACAGAACTATGAAATCATTGATGGTCTCTTATTTTATACTAAAGTTACGAATCAAAATAGTGAATACAGACCAGTCATCCCGGCCAAATTAATTTTAAGTATCTTGCAAGAGCTCCACGATTCGCCTGTCTCGGGCCATTTTGGAATTAGAAAAACAATACAACGCGTACGCGAGGCGGTATATTTTCCGCAATTACAAAAGATAGTTAAAAATTACTGCCAGACTTGTCACACGTGTCAGATAAATAATGACGTAAATTTCCGCCCGGCCGGGTTATTAACTAGTATTGAGTCTAGGTTCCCCAATGAAATAATTGGTATTGACCTCTTAGGCCCCTACCCCAGGAGTCATGTAAATAAGGCACGATTTTTATTAGTCATTGTGGATCATTTCAGTAAATGGGTTGAGTTGATACCACTTAAGCGGGCTTCAGCAAAAGTCGTTGCAGATTCGTTTTTGAACAAATATATTTTAAGATATGGATGTCCAGCGAGGGTGATTAGCGATAATGGTCCCCAGTTTGTAAGCAGTACATTTAAAATGATGTGTGACAAGTTGGGCATTAAGCATATGAAAATGGTACCCTACCGCCCACAATCAAATATAGCGGAACGGGTAAATAAGAATATTGTAAAATTGATTAGAAATTATGTGCAAAAGCACCATTCTAACTGGGATGACTGCGTCGAAGAATTTGCATTCGCCCTCAGAACGGCTAAGCACGAGACAACGAAGAAATCCCCCGCCGAATTGTTTTTGGGCAGGAAGATAATGACCCCCTTAGATAAATTATTTTATGTGAAAGATAGAGCGCCGGAATTTCAAATGGGTGAAATAGAAAAAATGTTGAAGGAGGCAGAAAAGTGCTCCCGGGAAGCGCAAAAGAAACAAAAGATTTACTACGATTCAAAAAGAAGAACCGTAGAATATAAAGTGGGGGAGGAGGTGTTGAAACAAGCCCACGCACTTTCATGCGCAGCAAAAGATAAGGTCGCAAAATTTTGCCCAAGATGGCATGGTCCTTTTGAAATTACAAGAATAGTTGAATGCCGTGCATATTTAAAGAATGAGAAGGGCGAAGAGACTGTGGCAAATTTCGATCAAATTAAACATTATTATCGAAGAGCTAATAATAATATTTTGAAAGACATGTTGCAGGGTCCAGCCTCACAGAATTTTTCTAAGATTCAAGAGCCCCAACCAGGTCCCTCAAAAACAAGAGAACCCAGTTTGAAAAGGAGGTTACCAGAAGAGAGGAAGCCGCAGCCAAAGAAAAGACCACCCCAAAAAGAAAAAAGGACAAACGCTAAGCAACAGTCTCAGCAACCAAAGCGTCTAAGGAAGGAACGTCCAAATGAAAACACTATGAAAGCTCCACCACTACGGAGGGAACAGAACGGCGAGAAGCGAGCCGCCGAAGGTGCCAACCCACAACGAAGGAGCCTACGAGTGCAGGAGAAGGAACGAGCCAGTCTGGAGAGGGAGCAAAGACTTCAGCACAAACGGAAAGCGCCACCCACCATTCGTCCCAACAAGGTGTTTCTGGAGGAAAGAAGATCGACCAAACGAAAGGCAGCCCCAGAGTTTCAATCTAGGAGTAACAAGCAAAGAATAGCCCAAGCCACAGTATATCCAACCTTTCAGGAATGGACAAAAAAACGCCTAAAAGACTGGCAGAAAGATAAGTAGATTCTTTATTTTCTTTTAAAATTCACACAGTTATGTTTCTGATTTAAGTGCAAGTTGCAGATTTAAAAGGGAAGTTACCCGAGTCAAAAGCCGGTTGCCGAAAGCGTAAAGGACACGCTTGAAGGAACAACTTAATTATGCAGCGGAAGAAATTCGAGAGTTCAGTTGAAAAACTGTGAGACTTCGTGAAATGTTCTTTGTAATCCAGAACATGGGATTCATCGATTTTAGTCAAAAGACTCTCTGTAAATAGGAAATTGAATTGTGTTAATTAAAAGCAACTAGTACGTAAGTTGTATAGCAAAACTGTTGTATTATATTTTTCTATGTATAAATAATGAATGCATTTAATGTAAAACTGTTTTCTATGTAATGCATGATTTGTTGTAAGCCTTAAGCACTGGTTTTGTTTATATCGAATATTTTGGAAAAGCGTAAAGGATACGCAAGTTAAAATTAAAATGTAATGTAAAAGCGTAAAGCGCGCTAAATTAGAAAGTGAATATATAAGTGTTATTTAACGCAATGAGCATTTAAAGAAAATTTGAATTGAAGATTGAAAGAATGAATTATATGTATGAAATGCAATTGAAATGTTTGAATGTTGTACGTAGTGTTCTCTGGTTTCACACAAAAGTTTAAAGTTCATTTCATGTTAGAACCTCAGGGCATTTCAGATTTGTTTTAGGGGAAGTCTGAGGTCTTGAAAGTCGAAGAATTAACCCCAATAGAATTGAAGTCAGGTGGTAGTTGTGAACACTTGACAAAGTAAAACTGCGTGTTTTTCACAAACACCACATTTGGCCAGAGAACAAGGGGGAAGTTTTAAAAATGAATGAGTGTAAAATGAATGCGTTTGGCGAAAAGCGCTAATAGAAAATAAAAAACGCGAATACCTAAAGCGCGAATAAAAGGTCATTACGGAAAGCATCAGAGGAAGGGAATGTTGTACTTTTCAGGTGAAATGTACTTATAACATGAAATTAAAATTTATTTCCTTCCAGATTGGAAGGAACCAGATAGAATCCAGCCAAATTCCTGATGGATCTTTTTGATGTGAAGACGGAAAAAGATATTCTATGTTAAAATATCTAAGACACAAACAGAGAGTTAAACTAAATTTAAAACTTACAATTGTAAAGGATGGCGAATAGGAAGGAAAATTTAGATTTAGAATTTAGCATCTTCACTAAAAGCCGATTTTAGGCTACTTAGTTTCAGACTACTAAATTCTGGGAGCAACTTTGTAGCATTCATTATTTTAATTAACCAAATTATTTTTAGTTTGAACTTTCCTATCGAATTCTCAAAGTTTCAGTTGCTGCCCGAATTTAGCGCGAGTGAGATATTTATGCAAATCGCATATATCTGTTAGCAGTTAAAAGGCAGGAGTTAACGAGGGGAAAGACAGAGCCTTGGATTTATCGCCGTAAGGCTGTGCGCGCAAAGATTTCCTCTGTCTACTGAAAGTTCGCCTTCATAGGCAATTGGCAATTACCAGTGTTTGCTAGTGAAATTCGCATAATTTCATTTCACTAAGAGTTAAGCTTCCCTCGCCGTCCTATTTAGAATTAAGTTAGGTATTGAATTTGTTAACACACTTTAGTTTAATATTATTTTAGTTCAGCCCAAGTAGTGGCTTACTCTCGATTTGAAGAGTTGTAAATATTTGAATTAAAGGGTCACTTTTAAACCCTCATTCCTGACTTTGTAGTTTTTCAACACTAAGGACATAGCCTAGATCTGCTCACTGTCCTCCACATAAGGTTTCACAGTTTATGCTCACGAAAAGAGTCAAGAGATTGAAGGAGAAACCTTACAAATTAACTGAATGCTCTCTGTATATTTCATTAAAAAATTACATGTTAACTAAATGCATTCTATTTGTTTCATTAAAAAATTGCGTACTTTAATTAAATTTACAACATGCATTTCTTTTTCATGTAAAAGTTTAGGAATATATCTAGCAAGTTTCTAGCTCAAAAAAATAAATTATAGGAGAAGAAATGTAATTTGTTAAGAAGACAGTAATTTGTTGTAAAAGAAGCGTAACTACTACGGTATGAAAGGAAAAGAGCGAAAATTTCAATTAAAGATGTGTAAGAAGCATCAGGCTTCAGAGGAGAAAATATATATAATTTCTTGTTAATTTAACTATGCATTTTTTACTCCTTTTCTTATTGTTAATAGAAGGAAAAAAATGGCAGAATTATTTTAAAAAAATGTTGAACAGGCTGGGAAATGATTATTTAAATTTCTTGATAAATATAAGTAAAATAACACATGCAACTGAGATGAGCTTATGCGTTTAAAGATAACCTTTCATATTAAAGGAAAAGTAAAAAATCTTTAATTTTTCGCAGGACGCATGCTGCAAAAATAATCCTTAAATTTCGCAAAAAATTAAAGTCACTTAGGTGAAATTTGTGATAAACTGGATTCCTGTTACATGACGTTAGCATACTGTCTAAAAAAATTGCTATTGTCTGCGAAAGTACAGTTGCTTATGTTTTAGTGCAAACGGTGTTAAAGCATGTTTCGATAATTTGACGCCATATTGCTTTTAAAATTAAGAACGTTACAGCAATAAAGACTTTTTTTTTTAAATCAGAAAAAGATTTTATTATGCCCCGACCATCTTCTTTGCCGATTTCTCATTCCCTGTTGTGCTCTCGTAACCAGAAATACCATCTTCATAAGTGAAAAAAGCTGAGATAAATGTGCATAATTGTAAGAGATCAACGTTTTAGATAATTCAAGCTAAAAATAATGCAACCGGTAATGAATGACATACAAAAACAGCATTCTATCGACATATTTCTAAGAGTGGTAGTAGCGTTGGAATAGGTGCGTGTATTCCGACAGACGTTATTTCGAAGGTGACTCAGTAGCGTTTTTTAACATTCCAAGTGGAATTTCCTTATAAAATGTGTCCTATAAACTTTTTAAACGTAGAAGGGCAACTTGGAAATGTATAGTTGCTTATGCAACTTCATAAAAATCCATGTACGGGCATGCATACGACTAACTTAAAAAAAAAAAAATAAATAAGGCAAATTGACGGTTCTTAGAGTTTTACACTAAGCTGATACCTGATTATCTTTGATAAGGTAAAGTCGTCTGATAACGCAAAGTAGTCTGATATCTTTTTGATAAACAAAGTAGTCAAAATCTACTGTTCTCTCCACCGCTTAGATTTTTGTTAAGCTTTTTTGCGGTAATTTTTTTGCCAACAGTGTTTATTCCTTTAACGTTGGAATGACTCGTCAGTTTTTTAAATCAGTAAAGAAAGCAGTCAGTTTTTAAAGCAGTATATGATTACTTAAATATAGCAACTGAATTTTAAGAAAAAAAAATTAATTAATGTAATAACAACGTGGTTCAACTCGTTGAAGATGGATCAGAATCATTCTTCTACAACTTCCACTTTCCATATTCATATTTGCCTCCCGTCCTTGGTGGGTACAATTACATCCGAGGTCAACGCTCTTCTGACACGTCATTGCACTTTATGAGGAATTATTCCACATCACCCCCTGGGGTAAAAAGGAAGCAGATTTTTTTTGCACCACCACCCCTTTCCCCAACGTATGTCTCTCATCAGAATCATTCTTCTACAACTTCCACTTTCCATATTCATATTTGCCTCCCGTCCTTGGTGGGTACAATTACATCCGAGGTCAACGCTCTTCTGACACGTCATTGCACTTTATGAGGAATTATTCCACATCACCCCCTGGGGTAAAAAGGAAGCAGATTTTTTTTGCACCACCACCCCTTTCCCCAACGTATGTCTCTCTCTATGCACCCTCTCGGCGGGGGGTTAGTAGCCACGGAATAAAGGCGGGAAATGG
>KK113265.1:10866-46450 GCA_000611955.2 Stegodyphus mimosarum | reverse complement strand
AAGAGGGATAAAATCCTGGGGTAGGTCTTTAAAAAAGTGTCTGAAAGGGTCAATGTAAAATAAAACTTTCACAACGGAAATTGTGTGCTCTGAGATTTTATTTCCATTTCTTAGAAAATAATAGAAAGGGATGCATGAAAGAGAAAGCAGGCGACGGGGTGCTGGGTTTGAGGAAGAACGGAAGAATTGGATTTCGGCTTGTCACATTGGGCAATGGTCTTTTCCCATGTCCCCTTGCGTCCGGTGCCGTTTTCTCACCTGCTGAAATCATAAGCGCTACTGGAAATATTGAACTGTGAGGACGGACAGCCTTGTGAGACACAGAAGGGCTATTTGTGTAGTTCTTTAATCGATTTGACATGTTCTTCATATGTGTTACAACGAAACCTACTTGAGCTTATCTGCTCATTGTTTAATGTCAGGTTAAACCCTTCTAAAACTTCAGATTCAAGACGAGTTTATGATAGAACAGTGGTAGTCTTCTATTTCGTAATTTGATTGTTGCAGGAAATAGCTTAACTGGCAAAACTTAGAAACACTGTTCACTAAACCAATGTAAATCCTGTCTAAATTAGCAATATCAGACTACGATGAAACTTTTTCCGGTAAAGAAGACCACCACTGCAAAAAATAATGAGTTGTCGAAGAGGCCACTTCCGAAAAAGACCAAAATCGTATTTGGAATCGTGGATAATCGTCTTAGAAATGTTCTATTAACATTATCATGCCTGAATAATTCTCATTGCAATAACTATGTGCAGAAATTGGATATTTAACTTAAGTTTGCATTCTAGAAATGTGAAATATAATAATAATGAACTCTCTCTGTGACGGACTGTCATGACCACACATGGCTCCAGATAAATTTGGTCTTCAGTGGAAGAACTCGTCTCAGAGAGATGATAGTCAGTATCGATGTTTATGTTCCTAGAAAAACTGCTCACTTTCAGAGGGGGTATTTTAGGTTGCAAACAGAAGCTCTACTGCATATAACAGAAAAAGAAATTGCTTGTGGCTTTTTGTTTCGTCAGTGTTTGATTATCCTAGATAATTTTATTTCCTGTTACTCCTAATGATAAATAATAAGCAAGAGATGCTTATTATTATTAAAATCCATTTATTATTACATGAATAGTTGAAATAAAAACAGAAAAACCACTTTTTTATGTTTCTTTAAATCCAAAAGCTGCTTTTTTGTTTATTAACATGAGCAATGTAATTGTGTCAATTTTGTAGTAGCTAGAGAAGTAGAATAACGAGAGTTTAGGTAATGTTTCTCAACATAGAATCACAATGTAACATTAGAAACCTTCTACAAATCAAGAAATATTTTTCCTTTTGATATAAATAGCAAATTGAGAAGTAGATTTGCTTTTTTTCCCCTTTGAACTTAAACAGAAGAGTTTCTGAGTGACTTCAAATCACAGAAGCAGTATATTCCTTCTAAAACACTTTACATTTAAAAAAAAATTTTGTATAAAATAAGCTTTTATTTAAATCACACAAAAAATAAACTAGATAATGAAAAATAATTTACTACATAGGTTAATGGTAACAAGAGCTTAAATTATTCCCTTTATGAAATTCATATACAATTGTATATCCTGAATGATAAAAGCCAGGAACGTCCTTGATAAATTTACGAAGATAATGGCTTATACATTTGACGATGAAGATTTGGTTTATACATTGGTATTTCAATTCCTTGATTTTGTTAGTTAGGAACTTACGCTTTTTTTATTCGTGGTATAAAATTGCATATGAATTTTATCAATAAAATTCTTTGATGCTTTGCTCCCATTAAATTGGATGGCAAATTATTTTTCTGCGTCTAACTTATTAATTATTGTGAGATTAAAATAAAAGTTTATTTTATAAAAACTGTTTAAAAAAATCATCTTCTTAGTGACACGTCATCATCCAAATTATTCAACTGAAAAATCATTTTCAGTAATGAATAATCCCTTTCTTACTTCCAACCTAATTTTGCCGTTCAATCATTTGCCGTTCTGTCATGGTGAATGATAGAAAATGTCCAGCGGTTTTGCCAAAAAATGCAGAAAATATCTTCATTTGAAAGATGATTTCTGTTCTAACTGTTTCTGTAAATAGTGTATTTCTAAGGATTTTAGTTTATTCTCTAAACGAAAATACGTACTAAAAATCATTTCAACATTATATTTCAGAAAATCTAAATCAAATTTTGAAAAAAATCGCTTCACCGCATTGTACTGTTGTCATCCACAATGACTGCATGTGCAAAATTTGTCCTCGACAGTTTATCAGGGAATAATTTAAAAAAGGCTGTCAAAAAATTATACCATGAATTAATTAAATAAAAACTTGAAGATTTATTGAGAAATTTTGTTCTAATTCTAGCATTATTAAACTGCAGCTAGTTTTATAATAATTCGTAGACAAGAGGTACGTGTTTCGAGTCCCGGCGAGGGCATTGCTTATTCCACATCTCTTGCTTCCAAAAAATTCCTAATAACTCTGCACAGTGTCAATTATAATGAAAGTGATTAAAGTTGACTTAAATTTTAAAAAGTAGAAAAAAATATAATGTGCATCGTCTTTCACCAAGACATATCGCCGAACGCAGAACGCGCTACAGAATTTTTTATGAGAGACATTTATCCGAATAAAAATGGAAAAATGTTGTCACGACAGATGAATCTTGCTTGCATGTAAATGACTACAATTAAAATCCATTTATTATCATCAAGGACGATTCATTTATTATCATAAATTATCATCAAAGATTATTATCATCATATTATCATAGATTATCATCAAAGAGGATCCATTTGTTAACATTTATATCATAAAAAAGATCCATTTATTATCATCAAAGAGGAGAAAATAGTCTTAATACATGGTTCAAAGAACCTAAAGAAAGTTTTTCAAACGGATTTATGATTGCTGCTGCTTTTTCATGTAAAGGCAAATTAAAAATAAAGAGAGTGGAGAAAAATGTTAAGATCAACTTCATATACTATCAGAAACATATTTCATACCCAATTTTCAAATATAAAATAACTTCTCTTTACCCATAATGTCATCCATGAATATAACTGCATCAAGACAAAGCAAGCAGACACACGTCAAAATCCGTCGTTAATTTCCTGAAAAAAAATTGGAACAAGAAACGGGTTTCTAGACCAACTCATATCCCTGCAAAATCTCCTGATGACCCATGGATTCTTGCGCTTTTGGAACTTTTAAAAAGCAGATTATCCAAACGTTAACCTTCTTTGGACTTTGGAAAGTTGTTCGAGAGGAATGAGATAAAGACCTCTCCCAATACTACAAAAGACTTTATTGGCTTGGAAATTATAGTGGAGAAAGATAAGAATTAAGGTCATCAAATAGAATATTTAAAACCCAAAAATTATAGGTAAAGTATTTGATTGACTACAAGTAAATTCGTCTAAAAAAATGTGTGAACAGCCTCTGTAGTACATACCTTATCCATGAAATAGCATTCTGAAGTATTGCATTATACAGCACATGATGGAAGGCTGAATAATAATGAGCTGTTTGGATCTAATGCTATTATTTAATTATTTTCGTTACTTTAAAAACAGGCTAAATTTATTACAATTAATGTAAATAAGTTTAAATTATGTTACTAAATTTATAAAAATGTCAAATTCATGTTAAAAGAGATTGTATAATAGTGCATTTATCTTAATCCAAAGAAATACATATAAAAGCACATATAAATACATATAAAAGCACTGCTATTTACAACATTTACTAAGAACGTCATACCGTAACACTATAATGTATTTCAAAGGTAATAAAAATAAGTTCATCGAAACTACTATGTTTGAAAACATGAATACTTATACAATAACCATACTAGGACTTTTATCTAGCAACCATGTTAATATTTCTCCTATTTATCTTTTATCAAAAGCTGGCAACAGCGTATGGAGATTAATACATATATAAGACAACCGCAAAAAAGGATAACATACTTATAAAAATTATGCCTAATAAAATAAAATTTAATGTCTCTTTGTCTTTTTTTATGTTCAAAAAATAATTATAGTTTCCTCTGAATTTTAAATTCATGCATGATTCGTTTTTCTCCCAGTCAGATTTATCAAACTCAGCAAAAAGTTTCTTCAGAGACAAAACAAACGCATCATTCACATGCACTGTCACCTTTTTTTTTATACTTATTTTCTTGTTTTCGTTTCTAAGATAGATTCAGATTTCATGTTAGATTCACATTAAAAAGAAGCATAGAAACGTATTCATCTTCATCCATTTTAAAGAATCAGGTGTGGATGACACAGAAAAAGTAATGATGTTTTCATGAAGAGTCTTTTATAGTACTTCTTTCAACCAACTCAGATGCATTTATTGCAGAACTTAACAGACTGAATAATATCTCCAGAAAAATCGATACATATATTTATGTTTATACTTGTTATTTAGAAACGTATTTAGTGGGTGCTTCCAAATTCTTGTTATCTTAAGTTAATTTTCTATGGAATTCATCAATCCAAGCCATATAAAAGTCATTGAATGAGGTAAAAGACCTTTATCTTTCACATGGTTAAACAAAGAGCCATTATGCACAGTGTTGCCATTCGGTGGAATATAAAGTTTTAATTGATCTTTCAAATTTTAACTACAGCGCTTAACAAAATGAAGGATTCAAAGGGAAAAAATCGTTCTTCTTGTTATTTTACATTTTTATTTTTTAAAAGTTATTTAATTGAGATAATTTAAAACATACCCAAATGATAATTTTTAAGAATATTTGCAGCATTGTTACAACTTATGAAAATCATTTCTAATGCTATTTATTACAATTGCA
This sequence comes from Stegodyphus mimosarum, assembly GCA_000611955.2. NCBI lineage: Eukaryota > Metazoa > Arthropoda > Arachnida > Araneae > Eresidae > Stegodyphus > Stegodyphus mimosarum. The sequence goes on along the minus strand of KK113265.1, from coordinate 41,613 downwards.
GGTGCATAATTATACTTTTAATTCAAATATTTGTGATAAAAATATATAAAACAGTGAGGGAAAACTATCATTACCAATTTTTCTCTTATAGCGATCCTTATATAATAACACTTATAGTATTTCATTCCACGAAACAAACGTATCTGGAAGAGCTTTAATATGCTAAAATAATCATATTTTCCAGTATACGGGTTAATTAAGCAATTATGCTAAAAATGTTTAATTGACTTATACGTCGTATGTAAAAAATAATTGTAACTTAACGCTTGCTAACTAAATTACTGATTACATTGAATGAGAAAGGTTAATTATATATTGAAATATTCAAATAAAGCATTAAGCCCTTGTGAAAAAAAGTATTTTTACTTATAAAAATTTGAGCGAAAATTATAATTAAACGCAAGTATTATAAAAGGAGGAAAATAATATTGGTGGCCGTACGTGTTGCCGAAAAATGTTAAAAAATAAATGCACGCGAAACTGTTATTATTATCATTATTATCATGTATTATTGACCTACTTGAAATCAAAGAGACAGATTTAAAGGTCAGACGTTATCACATGAAAGTAAATAGTCATTCAATTTATTTTTACCGTCTGCCGCTGCTTTTGTATCGTGATACGGATCCCATTCAGTATTACAGTTAATATCAGCACCACTTTTGCTGTCAATTTTTCGCAAATAAACGTCTCCTTGATTGAATACCGCATTACCGAATAAACGTCTCCAATTTCAAATACCGCATTTTCTGAATAATTATACAAAGGTTTAAAATTTCATTTTATTATATAATACCATAAGCTCGCATATTACCTTTAGCAGTATTCCCTCCCCTCTTATGACCCATTCTCTTCCCCTTACATGCACACGACTCTAAACAGTTTATTTCATGATACATACAAGTGCTGAAAACTCTCTAGTAAAAGTTAAATCAGTATAACTTTGACTTAACTCTTGGCTGCTTTATGATGCGAGGGAACAAAAATTTCGAGGGGAAAATTAAAATCTGACTTTTCTTTTCTTTTTTTTTTTTCCTAAGAAAACTTTTCTTTTATTTGATTTTACAATAGTTTTTTAGATATCTGTCATTCTACATGCATTCGTTGTACGTGTATCCAACGCCTTTTATGGTTTTTCAATGCGGCGATCAATTCGCGCAGGAAAAAAATGGATGTTGCCATTCGAAAATTTCAAACTTTTTTCTCTAATTATAACCGTGAGAACTCTATTGTTTCAAATAGTCGCAATCTCGAGCACACATCTTCAAATAACAGTATCTGAAATTTCATTTCGATTGGCTGAGCGGATAAGCCACTAGAGGTTCATCAAGCTGGGTTACTATAAACAGCAGAAAAAGAGAAAAATTTAAAAAATTTTAAAAATTTTTAAAAAGGGAATATTTGAAGTTATTAAAACATTATATAAATACACTGCCCTCCAAAAGTTAAAGAACAGTATGTTTTTTGTGTCTGATTTGAGAATGAAGCAACATAGAAACAAGAAATTCACGGGACATGTTCACTAAATAGTTCTTTAATAAATGCGACATAGAATGTTTCTAAAGTTCAACATAAACTTGAATTACAACAAAAATTGCAGTCTTGGCAAAGAAATGTAGTCTCGGAGAAGCAGTATATCATAGGTTTTTGCGGGAAAAGAGGCAGTAAGATTACAGAAATGGGTTCTAAAAAGGAATGCGTCCAGCCCTAGCTGCAATACATTGGCGGCGACGACGTTCCATGCTGTCAATTAAGTTATTGGGCAGCGAAATGGGAAGCAACGACCAGACACGGAGTAATCCTTGTTCAAATTCATCTAACGATCTTAGAGGAGGTCTTAAAACAAAAATGAAAATGTCGCTTAGGATGAAGTACCCATTTCTTTCATTCAAGCTTAATTCAACTCGATACCCATCCCGATAACAGCAGTTGTTGCTGCCAGATTTAGTGGCTATGTGTACTGAATTCTGCATGCTGGTCTTGGGAGACAGGTTTTCTTAAAACTGAAATCTGTCTCCCAAGGTATTCCCAAAGATACTTTATCGGATTCACGTCTGGATATAGAGCTGGCCATTCCATCCTCTCCATACCGTGACCCTCAAGATATTTTTCAGCAACACCAGCTTGGTGTAGTCGCGCACTGTCGTTCATCAGAAGAAATTCAGGGCCAACAGCAGCGCCATATGGGAGGACATATTGATCAAGGATCTCGTCTCGATATCTCGCACCGGTCGAAGTTTCTCCATTTAACACAGACAAGTCAACATGACCACCGAGAGAGATCCCAGCCCAAGCCATTATTCCACCATCTGTGTGACTGTGTCTTTCCACAATGTGGAATTGGTTGTATCTGGTGCGTTGTTCCCTCCAGATCAACTGACGACATGAATCACTCTCCTATGTGAACCTGGACTCATCTGTGAAGAGAACAGACGTTCATTGTTGACTGGTCCAGGAGACGTGTTCTCTTGCCCAACATAAACGGGCACCTCTGCATCCTCGGATCAAGAGGACACAAACAACTGGTCGTCTTGAATACAGACCTGTATTGTGCAGGCGTTTGCTCACTGTAGTAGCTGAGATTCTTGTTCCTGTTGCCACTAAATGATCTGCCATGAGCTGAGGCATATTCGGGCCGAAAGAGCTAAACAATTGTCTTCTGCAGGTGTTGTGACTCTTGGTCTGCCTGGAACATATCTTCTAGACACAGAATCCCTCGATTCAAACTGATTCCATAGTCAGTGGACCACATCATGAGAGACATTGAGACGTCTAGCAGCATCAGCTTGTGACATCCCCATTTCCATCCATCCGATCGCCCGCCACCTCAACGAATTGGGCAAACGACCTCTTCTGGACATTGATAGACTCTCCTGGATATTGTCCACGAAACTGTAATAACAACTGAAGATCAACACTCGTGAACAAAATTACAATTTTTATGAAAATGTTTTTACAAATAATATTATGCAGTTTTTACATGATAATAATGTTTATTTCTCCCTATTATTTGGCTTTTGACTAGTTAACGATTTGTTTGTGCAGTAACTTATTTTATGCAACACTTCTGGGTCTGCTGCATTGTAGTTTATATGAAATTATTAAAAATATTCGAATCTTTAAAGTGTATGAATTTGAAGATTATTCAAGATTCGAAAAATCAGATCTTTTCATTTTTTAGCCCTTCAAAATTTTCGAATATAACCTAAAAGCCTGTAGTGCAGAGCAGAGTTCTTAAAAAAAATGCAATTGTTGGAACCTGAGCGGGACTAAATCATCAATATCATCTCCCGACGGGGTATAGTGCTAGTATCAACTTTCTGGGAAGAACGAAGCGTTCCATATTTAGAATTTATTTGCGCTATTTTTTGAAATAATCTTTTTCCATATACACTTGTTTTATTTTAAAAAATTCTGAAAAATGTAAAAAGAGAGCTGTAACTCAAATACTTTTTACTAAATTATAATACAAATATTAATTTTAAGCTTCAAGAGTTTTACTTATGTACTTCTTTTATTAAATTTTATTTAAGTATTCTATTATTTTATTTAAGTACTTTTTTATTTATATCTTTTCGATAAACAGAGGCTCTATTTTTTAAAACTATTCCAATCTCTTTTTCACTTAACGCAGATTTTAAATTTCGCTTAAATTAACAACATTTTATATTACATAAAAATTTTTCTAATTATTCTTACACAAAGGATTCAAGATATTCGAGAACACTTTTATACATTTTACTTAATCTTTTGAAAGATCGAGTACTCAAATGGATAATTACTTATAATTTGGAACTCCAAATGTTCTTTCTCTTCTAGAAAAAAAATCTTTTTCGTTTCTCTAACTATGAATCTGAGTTTATAATTTGACTCAGATATCTCCTAAAATTGAATACTATTTTGAATCATTAACATTTAAAGCTCACTAAACCATATCGGAAATTTGCTTACACTTCCTTGAAATAAACATGTCCAGAAGTGACATTAAGTTTATTAAACCAAGTTCATTAAGATAATAATTACTGTATGAAAATAAAGAAATATTGCCAAAAGGAATAAAAGAAATGCCTGTAACACATTTCAGAACAAGAAAAAGTGGGTTGTGGCAGTTTTCTAGCTAACAAAGTATGAGTTTCATTAATCATACTATACATTAGGAAAGGTATTAGAGACAGGAAACGAAACAAGTGATGACTATAATCCTGAGAAAAACACAGCTTTGCGTTTTTCTCGCTTTGTTTTTCTTTTTGCTTCATGCTTGTGAAATGTTGAGTGATCACTCCAATTCAGTTCTAAAAGTAGATTTACTCTGTCAAACCTTCCGAGCACGGCAATGATAAGATCAGCGAAAAGTAGTAATTCGGCATAGTTCGATAACTATAATAATAATCTTCAAACACTAGAACAGAATCAAATTTGTTCCGTCTTTTAAGATCACAAATCAAGTCAAAAGCTTTGAAATCCAAAAAGCTAGAAAACACTCACTGTTGTTGTTCTCTCTCATCGTTTGACTCGCTAACTGATTTGGGTCAGAGAAATACTAATTCTTACCTACAGAGAGTAAGAAACTACAACACAGTGGGTTTTATTGTCTTGGGAGCACTACCATTTGGCTCTTCGTGTGGGCGGTGAGAGTAAAATGCGAGAGAAGAAAGTTTTAAAAGCTTTCGAAGTTGAAATTCAAAACTATATTTCAAAGGTAAAATTGCCAAAGCAATAACCTTGTGTTTGGGGTAGATTTTAGTTTATAATCTACGGATTTCGAAGGCAAACAGTCCCTCTCTCAAAATTGTAATATAATGGGAGTATCCAATAACATAACTGTGTTCACTATGCCTTCTTAATGGAAAAATACCGATTGCACCATAAGCTGTAGCTAATAGCGCAGAGAAGTATCGAGGAGTTTTTAATATTTTAGGTCAGGGATGTGCAAACGTTTTCGTTCGCGGGCCAAAAATCGAAAAAAAAAAAGTTCGGCGGGCCAAGGTAAATTTTTCTAAAATTTTAAAAACATATACAAGTATTACAATTTAAATATGTTAATGAGAAGAATGAAATTGCGCTTTCATTTTTAAAAGTTTCTTATATTGAGGTTCGAAGTGAGATGTACTGATTCTAAGGAACGAGGCTAACTGCTCATCTGTTACTCTACTTCTTAAATAATTCTTTCTAAGGTTCATTGTTGAAAACACTTGTTCACATATATAAGATGAAGCAAACATAGCACTGATTTTCTGGGCGTGAGATATTAAATTCGGGAAACTCACTTTCGATAATGATGTTATATTCTTTGAAGACTGCTAGAGCTTCATTGCAGATGAGACACACTGGTTTATCTTTTACAACTGTAAAAAATATTTCTAGGTCCATTCATCATTAAAAGCATGGCATTCTGAATCAACTTTACGTTTTTAGTAGACATTTTGGGGTTGAAATATTTTACGAATAACCCAAACAAGCACTAGCTACGCTATACTTTTAACAATTTCAAAACCACTATTCACAATGATGCTATATGTCCGCAATCTTTCCATACGCAATCAATAATACTAGAATTCGCGACAAAAGAAAAGACCGCTGGCTGGAGCTTAAAATGCGCAGTCTGCCAAATGTGAAGTCTAATTCACTTATATTGGATTCGCATACTTCTCCCCGAAAAACAGATAACGATTCTTAAGCCAATCTACAGCATAACTACCAAAGTACTTCCGCGTTTAACACTTTTCCGATTGAAAGGTGTTTGTGCTTGCTATTTCCATCGATTTACGTTTTGTAAAACAAAAATAGAGACAGTAAAAAGATCATCAATAATTTGAACAAAAGGAAGAAAAAAAGTAATATTTAAACAAAGTAGAAAAGGATATGGAGACATAATATTTAAATATATATTTCTTTTAATTTGCCTCGGACCGGCAAATTAAGATTCTGTCCGCGGGCCGGATACAGTCTTCCAAGGGGCCGGATTTGGCCCGCGGGCCGTAGTTTGCCCATCCCTGTTTTAGGTTAATGACCTTCTGTTGCAATGTCACTTGTATAATATTGCTGCGTATGCGTACATTTACAAGCTTATACACAAATAGGACCATGGTCTTAGTATACTATTAACGTTATATACGCTATGGGGACTACGTACTATGACTGTTGTAAGGAGCTAGCCTATCGTAATGAACAACTTTAGTCTTAGAATTCGGTGACTTACGGATTCGAACTACCACGTCGTTCAGCCTGTTTTAGGACCTGTATAAGGGCCATCCCAAGGTGATTGCAGTTTAGGAGAGATCCTTTTCGTCGAATCGGATTTCATGACCACATCTTGTCACCTTCGTTGAATCGATGTTCTGTGATTTAGAACTTTACATGCTTTAACCAAACAATGAGAGTCTAACATTATCTCATCCTGAATTTGTAAATGGAATTTAGTTCATTTTATTTCTTCTTGGAGATTAAACGAGAAGAATGTGAGATTTTATTCCGTAATGTTTTTTTTTAATAATTGCTGTAAGTTAGTTTGGTTTATTTGAGTATATGGCAAAGCAAGCGAGGGCTGTCTGCATAAGGAGAGGGATGCCTTCGCGGAAGACTTTTCCTGGGAAACTGGCTCATGTTACACGTAGTACACAAACCCCGAATTCACGATACGCCTGCAGTAAACCACGAAAAGGCTCATATAAGCCAACCCTGGGCCTACATGGTTGGGATCTGAAGCTGATTGAACAATTAGTGTTCAGCGGTTTAAATCTACTCGGCCACTGGTAGACCTAATAATAATAATAAAAATTGTTTGATTGCTGGTAATGTCATACGAGTTTTCATATCCGCCGAGTCTTCTCCATATTGTTAATTTTTAATCCCCTTTCCATCCAATAAATTGGTAATTTCTTTCCATAAAAAAACCCAGACTCTATTTATTACATCAAAAACAGTTCTTTACTGTTGGGATATGCTCACCAGCGGTCAGCCGGTAAAATTATTGATACTGTAGTTCGATTCAGGTTTAATCCTGGAAAACGGGAAACTTGCATAGGATGTTTCCTTTTTTTTTTCTTCCTCTTATATGTAACGTGTATGCGAGCTGCTTTTTCTCAAAAAGTCCTTAAGAAAGCACCGCTGCTCTTGGGAAGATAGCCCTTGAGTGATTTCCTATATCTAAATAATCCTTTTAGGAATCTGAATTCTTCCGCTATGCATCTTAAAGTTTAGCAACTTATCAATATTTCAGCGATTTTAAAACACATATATGTATGAAAATTTTTATTCGATGATTTTTCACATTTCATGAAGATTTTTTTTACAAATATAATAGCATATTACCATGACATTAAAATAACGATAATATATTAAAACTACTCTTTTAAAAACATCTAAAGTGAACGAGTTTTTATTATTTTTGTCAAGTTTAGCCCACCAGCGGCTGAGCAGTAAAATTGTTGAACCTAGTTCGAGTACAGGCAAACGGGCTAGCTATTCTTAACGTGTATACGAGAGAGTTTTCTCCACGAAGATATTCCTTCCCTTAAGCCGATAGCTCTAGTGCGTTTTGCCGTAGTCAAATAAAAAAATAAATAAGCAAACTTTGCCATACTTAAAAAATGCTTTTATGTTTCATTCTGCCATTCTTTGATTAATTTAATTCTAAAATTCCAACAGGATAATAACTATTATAAAGCACGATTACCAATTTACTTTTCAGCAAAAGCACAAAAGCCGTTGTAAATATGTTGAAATTAATTTCATCTGCCATATCCTCAATTTTTTATAATAAGTGTTTGTAGACATTCAGGTACGCCTCGTTTCTTTATGTAAAATTCAATTTGCACTATTTCCCATTTTTTTTTTCTTTTTTTCAAATCAGCTAATTTTTACTCACAAGAAATTGACAGGTATAGTGTTATATTCTATTTACTTCATTCAGGTAGTAAACATACGTGTTCCTTAATTTTGTATACGTGATTCTTCAGTGGATTGTTTAGTTTCGCTTTTCTTTTCTAAAGTCAATGAATTATCAATGAATAACAGTAAGTTGTTCCTGTGTTCTATATTTTTATGTTATGTTTTCGTCTCCTCTGATGCGTGAATAATTTTCTTTACACGACCTTCCATAAAGATCATATATTGCCACGACCTATAATTCTCGTGCATTTCGATTAAAATAGTTAGCACTACAGCTTTTATGCTAATCTACAGTATTTTTGTTCTGTTTTACCTGGACAAATTTAGAATTCATTATTTATGGACGTATATGAGCAGCAAACATCACGCTAAGCGTCACGTCATACTTTTCTCGAAAGAAGCGTGCAGTTTTTCTTATCACTCAAGAAGAGAAAATGGAGGGAAAACCTTTTATTCCATCGTGTTTAAAAACGCAATACTATGATGAAAGAACATCTGATGTATGAACATGTAGACAATACAGAGTGAAGAATACTTACAAAGGATAACGTGACAAAGATAAAACAGTATTGTCGGATTTATAGCTAGAGAATAGCATTTTAAAGGTGATTATCATTAATAAGATAGGAGGTGAATTTGTCACGAAGTTGAGTTTGGCGGGGTTGAAATTGGAAGGTGGTCGCCAAAGCAACACTGAAAACATTGACTGACTAACACTTTAATTTGTTCGGTAATACGAAATGTTGCAAAAAGCAACGCATTACAGGATTATGCGAACATAAATAAATTCGATGGTGTTATTACTCGGTGTTTAACATGGATTTATGTATTTCTGAATACATCGCAAAGCTTTGAATTATTTAGAATAAAAAATCATCAAAGGAGCTTCCACAATTTCTTCCACAATAAGCATTTTAATATCAGTTTATTCGAAAATGATGTTCTAACATTTATATTTTGAAAGAATGTAAAAAATTAATCATTTATTTAATGAATTATGTAAAACCACTCTCCTCAGGTTCGGTTTCAGGATATTCGGCACACTAGGCGATCAGTATAGTTTAGTTTCATATGAACTAACTAAACCAATTAAAAGTTCAAAGCCTTATTTAATTGTGGGTTGTGAGAAAAACTTAGTGGACGTCCTCCGAGAATCGGCGTACTAGACGGTTACCTATGTCGCCTAAGCTTAGTTGAGCTGATTCTGGTCCTTGAAATAATAGTACTCTTCAACTATCCTTGAAGCTTCATATTGTCATTTTGTATAATTAAAAAATTCTGGAAGCAAAATATTTTCACGTTATCAATTTCAGTGCTCCTGATGTATTGCACAGTATTTTAATAATCAAATGCTAAACACTCCGAAATATACAATAAACTGAAAGTTTTTTTTTTATTACTTTTTATTTTTTTATTCAAAGGCGGGCATTTTCTGTTTCAGCATTGGCCACTCCTAAGGTCAGAAGTGGTGGCCATTTTACTGTGAAGGCAAATAATAGGCGGCCACCGTTACCTCCTGTGAGAGGACAAACAATTTACATCCATTCTCTTTCCGTCATTCGAACCCGGACCCTTCAGTGTTGCAGTCGGCTTCCCTAACCACTGTACTGTCTGGACGGCAATAAGCTGTAAGTGTAAGATCAGAAGGATACCTCAGTTTTCCTCGCTTTTAGTTCCTCAGTAACTCTTGCAGTATTACGGCATACAAGATGAGGTGTAAAACAATAGCCTTTCTACTGACAAGAATACACGTCTTTGCTTTTAGTTCTTTACTTAGTAGACTGAGTTGTGCAACGTGCATCAGCTGTGATGCTCCAAAGTCCATCTTAAAAATAGTATTTGTTCACGATAAATCTTTAACCTGCGTATTTCTGCCTGGTTCACTGTTCCTAGATGGGAGCGTCGTAGCTTTCACTGGAGGAATTTTAGTTGGCGAGCAGTGCGGAGTAAGAGACGCTTGGGATTACTCAGGCGAGTGCTATATAACTGATCAGCTACTACTACGGTCCTGTATGTTGGGCCTGTTTGAGAGCTTGCTTGATGATGCGTGTCAAAATTCGTACCCTTAAGGGCCGTTCACACTGGGGTTTAACTGTGCTAACGGAGACATTTTGCATGGCCGACGTAGCTCCGAAACCAGTTTTTCTTCACAGAGGAGCGAGGTGAAAAATCTGAACTTCACGTATAGCGGAGCTAGTCGACACATAGAACTGAATCCGTTAGCTCAGATAAACCCCACTTAAAGGGCCATTAGAACACTACGCGGCTGACGCAGCTTTTTTCGTCAGCCTTTGAATGCTGCTTGAAGGCTGTAATGGCCAAACTGTTGACAATTATAGCAGCGAGTGATGCGAAGATAAGTCATGAATGTGCATGAGATGAAACCAAGGTATAACGGGCTGCGCTTTGAATCTTGTCAAAATGAGTGGGTTCAAGACTAACGATCCATTTGCACTTGGGATCCTGTGCAAGGTAGCTATAAGTGGGCTGATGAAATCTAGGGAGATGTCTTGCACAGTATTCTTGAAGCCTTGGACGATATCTGCACGGTATTATATTTAACGTTTAACATAAATTGCCTCTTATATAGTGTTATAATAATTATTTTATCCTATCGTGCTAATGCGGTAGTTTTCTTCTCATTATTTCATATTTTTATTTAACTTAATTTTTCTGTTTTATTTTATTTATTTATTTTTGCTGCGATGCGGTTGTTAATGACAATGAATTTTAAAATTAAAAGATTTAACGCTTCATTATTAGCAGTTCCGAGGCTTTAAGTAATATTGTGACTGATTTTCTAAACCAAACAGAAATTTAAATGAATTGAATGTAAATTTACACTATCGGATAAATCAGGAAATCCTAAAAAAAAAAAAAAAACATTCGTACTTTCAAAAACAGTGATTTTGTTTTTTTTACTACTCTTTCATATTTTATAGTCTAAAATATGACTATAGGTATGACTGTTTATATAAATAATTCATATATAAATAATTCATATTTAATATAAAAAATTTTCTTAAGTTTTACAGTTTTAATTAAATACATTAAAAATTTTTTTGATAGTCTAATGTTTGCAATTACATGTGACTAAAACTTAAGGCTTCAGGTGCCCATATAGTAATGATATTAAGACATTAATAAAATTCTTCGGAATAACATAAAGTAAAATACTACATATATAGCGGTTACAACAGTGCTTACATTCTGTTCCCTTAAATATCTGTCAGATAATTTTAATCTAAATTCTGCCATTATTAACATTCTCATGGTTTTAATTTCAGTCACAAAGACCAAAAATATGATGAAAGGTTAATAAAAATATTATTTACGTTTTAGTGCATTACCTACAACCGTGTAAATTTAGAGTTTTTTCGTTATTTTATTTATATATTGAACACAAACTTATACAATAATTCATACTTGTTAGAATTTTGGATAAAAGAACATTAATGCTGTAATGCAAAATTGAATTTTATTTAACAATTTGAATTTTCATGTAAACATTTTAGTAATTTTGCTATTTTAGATAAAATTTTCTAGGCATTTAAATGCTAGAATTTTCCAATTCTTAGAATTAATTTAATATACCTCTTTAAGAAATTAAAATGTACCATATTTTCTAAATTTTGGTTTTGAGACTAAAAAATAGTATATTCTCAAAGGCTTCCAAAAATATACAATTTTCCAAAAATATACAATTTTTGGAGGTCTGTGAAAAATTAGATAAATGCAGCATTTAAATATGTAAAAAAATGCTGCCACATCCCTTTATCTGAACATCTAAAAGAACATATCTTATCGAAGTTTATTTTCTCTAATAAGTGTCTATTCTAGGCTATATTAAGTCCAAGATTTAAACCTACATTTCATGCACACGTTTCTGAGAAACTGAATGCAGCAATAAACTTTCTGCTGGCAAGCGAATATTTGAAGAGGATCGTTTGACTAATACTAAAATTCTACGAATCCAGATGTATTATATCAAACTTCATAATGTCAGAATATCCATAGATGACAAGTCTAAATCCATATGGGCAATTTATTTTCACGAAATGTAAATAGATGACAACCGTAGCATGATTTATACCTATGAATGTTGGTGTACATAGTCAATATCTGGCCATAATGCAGCTAAACATACAGACAGAAACATTTGTAACTTGAAATTGTACAGCTATAAAACTAATGTTTCCTTCTCTGCCAGACGCAAAACTTTTTAAGAAAATGTACTCATCGAAATCAAAATCCAAATGAGTTATAATTATTGCCTGAGGGAGTACTTATCAAAAAATGCTTTCATCACCCTAATTATTTTAGTTTAACACAGCATACTGTTTTAGCAATGATGTTCATAATCGTACTAAAGTCTTAAAGTATTCAGGGTTTGAATTAAGGCATTATATGGGACATTAACTCAAAATGATCAATCAAATTAAAGTTTGCGAGATTACCTTAAGTTACCAAGAACTTATCATATAGTTAAATAAAAATAGATTGAAGAATTGTAACTCTAAATAAAGACTGGTCTTTTTATTCTTGACACAAAAAGACAAAATATTAAAATTGACCAGAAATGCTGAATGAAGTTGATTATTGTAGTTTTAATGTAATACATTTTTCAGTAATAACTAAATTCACGTGTGGAAAAAATGTGGCGCTGTTATAATCTACACAGCTGAAAATTTTCATGAAACGCAGTAAAATTTAAATTCCATTTTATGAAAAATGTTTTTTTCACGCTTTGGGTATACTTTCCTAAACCGTATTCAAAGTAAAACATTGAAAACACTCCATATGTATATAAGGCGATTGTCTCTTTAATGTAACCTAAAATTATAGAATACGTGCCAAAAAAAATTAAATAACAAAAATTTATTAATTTTGTGATTTTTTGTAAGTTGTGTTAAAAGTTATAATTTGATATGTCGTGCATTTAACACAGTTAAAGCGTTTGAGCGTACAATCCTCTATTTAACACAGTTTCATTAAAGAATTATAAGTTAGAATAACTATGAAATCTTTATTTAACAACTTAATGAGTGTGCTTAACTCAAATAGAATGCAAATAGAATACAAACTAAAGTTAATAGTCTTTGTAAAACATTTAAATCGAAATGTTGAAATAAAGAATTTAAAAGACACTCATTTATAAGTTTTAAACAGTTTCATGCTTTACCTACTAGGCAATAATGGCAGGAGTATATTCCATAAAAGACGATAACATGCTGAAAAGAATGAAGCACAAATACAATGTTAACACAAAATCGTTTTCAAAATTTCAACATCTGAAAAACATAGGTAGAATCCTCTCTCGTCAAGATATCGTTTAGCGCTTATTTGTTTTTGAAATTGCCGAGTTTCATTATGAAAAAGTGACACTAATTTATTCTAAAATTGTTTTATTTCTTTTAGGTCAAAAATTAAAATTCTTATTATTGTTAAATGATACTCCGATTTTGTAAAGATTGGTTAAATACATTTCTGGAAAGAATGTACCAAAACGATATATTATTATGTTATGAAATGAGAGAGAAAATTAAGTAGCTCTGGCAAATTAATTTGTAGAGTTAATGCCTATTTTATTATATGCATACTAACTATAATCGTATATAGTTTCTATAATGGCATATAGTATTTAATTCTGAAACCAAATGTATGATTGAAGAGTAGTGTTAAAATTGCTTTATTTGATTAACAGAGATGTACAATCTGCCCTTGTGAATTTAAAGAAAATTGTTTTCACCTTGTATTTCTACAGTAAAATTTAAAACATTACTATAAATTTCCTCTTATTAACAAAACTTTCAGCAATAATTCTCATTCTGTGGTAAGCATTTCATTGTATTTTTTAAAATTATACCTTATTTATGGCATGCTACTAATTAAATATCCTAAGACTAATTAAATATCCAAAAGTTAAATGCAAAAGAAAATAATACAGACTGATGTTCTCTAAGCCCTAAAAAGAAAAACAGCAAGCCTGTAGCATTTAAAGATATGATATATTATTTACCACGTCAAAGACACGCTGTGGAAATCCCATAGGTTTGAAAAATAAAACCTAGTCCCAGTAGCAGCGAAAAAAAATATTGATTTTAGAATTATGTTCTTATTTTTAGACTTTATTTTACTTGGGAAATATTTTTTTGTTGTTGTTGCGTTCCACAAACAAAGCTTAACGTGGAAACTGGTGAAAACATTTTGCTGATATTTGATTAAAAATTGTAATGTTAACAAACGTTATTACTTATGACACGAGTAAGTCTCTTCTTGAAGAAAATAAGCGCTAAAATGCAATAAATTAAAAAAAAATTACTTATGAAAGAAATTTGCTGTCTTATTCAATATCACTTAGTCAAGGCTCGTTGTTGTTTTCCTTATACCGTTCACCCGATCAGACCTTGAACTGGCCGTGGCCATGAATACTGTAAAGTAATAATATGTTAAATGGAGATAAGATCTTGATATAAATGAAACCTGATCGTCAAAGGGAAAACATCATTCACCATCAGGATTTCCCCACTTAATAAAGATTCTAATTCGTTTTTTAATTGCCTGATATAACTAGTAAGATGTTTTCCATTTGTACTTATTACATCATGCATTTGCAACTTTGAGGAAGAAGAATCACAAAAATCCGGATATTTTTATTTTTTACACATTACTCTTTCCAGATCTGATAAATTATTTGATTTCACTTTGCGTGTTTTGACACTTTTGGACACTGTTTCGTTTTTTTATAGATTTCTTAATTTAAAATGTAAGTAAAGTTGTAACCGTTCATCAAAATTCTTTTGTTTTCATTTTGTCAGCAAAAAAAAGTGTCTTCAAAATTTTCATAAATGCTAAATTGAAGGAAAGAAAATTTTGTAGCATGTGAAATTTTGGTTCTCATTTTATGTGAGAACTTAGGTAAGAAACTTAAGAAGAAGAATGAGGAGTGAGGTATATGAAAAGTCTGGTAAGAAATCACGAGTAATAACTCCGCATAGAATACTTACAGGTTTGAAAATGGTTTAAAATTCCCTCAACTTCTTTCATGACCAGTACCTGCAAGTTTGTTCTGCATCATGCTCCATATTAGCGCGCGAGGTGGTTTCGTGCAAAGCTCTTAAACGAACCATCGAAATTCGCCAAGGTAGCAGAACGAATGCTTTCTGTAGCAAATCGACTGTTTATTCAATCACTTTTCAACTTTGTCAGGCAATTTTACCGTTCTTATTTACGTAAGTATAAAAAATTATATAGTTGCTCATTTTTTATTTATTCAGATTAGTTTACTCAGGTGCTCAACTGCACAGTTGAAAAGCTGTTGCACTACAGAAATCAGTGGCGTAAAATTTTAGAATTTAAGGACGCATCGGAGGAAAAAATTTAGGAGTTGATATTCCAATGAACTGCTGACAGCATAGTTCCGGCTCCGACCAACTGCCCATATTACCACCTAAGAATGACTAGTTCTGAATTTTTTATGATTTTTAAGAGGTATTGTTTTCAGGGTGAAATCACGAACGACGGGTGCAGAGAAAAGATAGCTATGGCTTTTCACGACGTGTAGGACTTTAAATTTATCTACCGTATTATAACAATGTTTATCTTAAAAGTGTAACAAATTAAAAGGTTTAAAAATAGTTATCTTTGTAATATCTGGTACTTACACCTTCCCGTTTAAAGGAATATGTTAAATCCCTTAAGCAACTGAGAACTCCAGGAGGAGTAACGCGCTTTCGAAATGGATATGGTAACTGTACTGTAAACACATTTAACCGAGACTTCATTTCTAAAATAAGA
Organism: Stegodyphus mimosarum; assembly: GCA_000611955.2. NCBI lineage: Eukaryota > Metazoa > Arthropoda > Arachnida > Araneae > Eresidae > Stegodyphus > Stegodyphus mimosarum. Next base: position 25,926 of record KK113265.1, on the reverse strand, counting down.
AGTGTCGGAGCTCCGTGGGAAATCGTCGAGAGCGATAAACAAATATAAATTAGTAACATAATAATTCTTAACGAAAAGCGAAGAACTCGACAACAATTTAGGAATTTCTCGTCATTTTAGTGACCAACTCCATTAGGGATATTTTAGAGAGGTTAGCGCTGATTTTTCTAGAATGTCCTACAGGTCATTGCAGGGTTTTTTCCCTACCAGATTTTGCAATCTAAAGAATTGCGATTACCAGCATCTCCAGACCGGGAAAAACAACTCTTCTCTGGGCCTACACGGACTGCAAACGAAAGGTAGTAGAACGCTCTGCCACCCAGCTACAAACTGTTTCCATAGCACAGTAAATAGTAGAATTAGACATTCTTTATAACATCACCAACGTATTTATTGGCGTCTCTAACGATGTTCCAGCACAGGATGCGAATGTGGGTGGACATTCATGCAGATGATACAATTCTAAATTGCATCCTTGGAAAATGTTATAATATTCAGAATACCTTATATCATCACAAATGTATTTTGTAGTATCAGTCTTTACTAATTCTTCACTGAACTGTTCAGTTCCTGGGTCCAGTGTGATTACAGCCAAAAACATCGCGGAAGAAAACGTCGCACAGAAAACAACGCAAGGCGAAAACGTCGTGGTACAAAACTTCGTGGGAGAAAATAAAGCAAAGAGAAAACATCGCAGTTCTAAAACATTGTGGTCGAAAATAAAGCGGCTTAAAAACTTCGCAGTTTAAAAACATCGTGGTAAAAAATAAAGTATCTACAAATCACCGCATGACGATAACATCGCATGCATACGATTTTCGGGCTTTAATAATTGTAAATGGTTATTCGCTAATGATTTGTGAGCGCAAGATGGAAAAAAGGATAACTTTTATTTTCATATTTTTTATTAACTAATGAATTTTTAAAAGCAAAACAAGAAATTTAAACAAGAAACAATTTTCACTCTAAGAGTATCAGATTAACAGATTAAAGTGAAGAAAATAATTTCATAATTAACTCACCGATTTTTTTATAGATAAGATCATGCATTTACTTGCCTTCCTTTTCCTAATCTTTTTTAGATTATACTTTCCATGAAATATTACCAGCAAAACTTTATAAAAAAATAATTTATTAATGACCTTCGTTAGTTAACTATGTCAGTTTAAAATTCTATTAAGTGCTATAAATTGCATTAATTTTCTATGCTTAAGTTTCCATTTTATATTTCCAGCAAATATTTATTAGTTAATAAAAAATATGAAAGTAAAAATTATCCTTCTTTCCATCTGCCGCTAACAAATCACTATGCGAATATCCATTTACAATTATTAAAGTCTGAAAAACGTTTGTGTGCGATGTTTTCATCATGCGATGATTTGTAAAAGCTTTATTGTTTACCACGATATTTTCAACGACGATGTTTTTAAACTGCGAAGGTTTTGAACGCTTTATTTTCGACCACGATATTTTGTATCGCGATGTTTTAGAACTGCGATGTTTTCTCTCTGCTTTATTTTCTCCCGCGATGTTTTGTACCACGACGTTTCACTTTGCGATATTTTCTCCGCGACGTTTTCGTCCGCGATGTTTTCGGCGGACACCGTCCAATAAGATTTTAAAATATTCAGTCCTTAAAAAAAGAATCAGTATTTGCGCAAAACTTTGAAAACATTCCTCTGTGTTTATTCAGTCTATGATGTTAGGAAAAGAATTTATTTACCCTCATCTTTTTTTTTTTTGTATATGTGCATAAATTAAATCAAGTAGCAGAACTGGCTGTAAAATTTTAGATCATCAAGCATGGAAGCTAATTCTCATACTTTTGCTTTTCACATTCTTTAAGAGTCGTCTGTGTGAAATATTTTATCTTACCCACCAGTCGTATAAACGTTTCAAATATTTCAGGAATGCTTCGTAAATTTGTTGAAATATATCGTAAATTCTCTCTGCCTTTATTAGCTGGAGTTATTCGCTTCAGGGCTTTCAAGAAATTTCGTAAGTATGCGAAAAAGTTGATTTTGCAATAAAAAGTATTCTTTAAGTGACGCCAATAACATCAACAGTCTGTTTAAATGCTAAAAAAACGTAGTTATCTAGTTTTCTTTTGCTTAAGTAATGATTAATAACTAATTTCGATGTAGTGCTAAAACTCTTTTAGGGCTTAAATTCTTACGTATAAATGAAAATGTAATTATAAATTTTTATTATAGTTAATTTCACTGCTACTTGAATAGAGTGGCACCCATCATGAAGGCTATTGTGAGTAATACGGGTAGCGCAGCAATTTCTGATAAGGTTGTTGATTGCTGTTCTGGGGATTTACTTTCAATAAAGTAAAGTTACAGTCAAAATTACTGCTGATTTCTTCAGAATGAATATTTGTTTATCCTCAATGAAGGCGACAAACTTCAAAGACACTGCGTACTTTTAAGAATCTGTACCTTAGCATTAGCTAATACCTCAGAAGTTTTATTTGACATATTGCACAATAACGAATTTTTATTTCCATTCCGTCATTAGTCCAGTTATAGCACTATAATATTAGAAGAACAGTTTTTCTCCAAAGGGATTACGAGAGCCGGTTAAACAAGCTAAACAAAACAACATAGATAAATAAAAATGATATAATTTATCAAGCACAATTATAAGCAATTTCAGCATCAATTTCATATGCAAAAACAATTACAGGAAAGAACACAATTATAGCAAATTCTCATTCGAGTCTTGCTGCCATGCGTGGCCGAAATACTATTGTTGCGTTTCTGTACGGGTTTGTGGATTTGGCGTGATTAACAAAGACACTTGATGAAGTATCAAAACACAATTTATTTAGCCAGTATTACTCAAAACAGTTCCAGAAACACGTTTACAGTGGTGAAGAAACTACCAAACACACGCTGAAACAATTAGCAACACAGCCTTCAGGCTATCAGGCTGTAACGGTGGAGACAACTTCACGGCAAAGCACTAGACTACAGCTTCCGAGTCGGTTCGGCCGTTCTCGGAGCTCTACGCACTCTCGAGACAGTCCACGCTACAACTCGCGATGCACTCGACTATACACTCGATAGCCTCAACGATGTACAGTCTCGAAGCACCAACTCGCGATAAAATCGACGACCAACTCGACACTACACTGACGATCAACTCGACAGACTACGAGACACTCGATAGACTCTCGATCGACTAAGAGCCTCCGACGAGACACACTGCTACTCCGTGTACAGGCAGGGTTTAATAGATTTTTGGCCTGCGTTCGAGAACATTGTGGGCCAAACCGGTAAGAACTCGTTCTCGAAAGTTCTCCATCCATCTGTGGCATATTGATAATTTTGTCACCAAATGCGCGATTTCTCGCCAAATCTGGCAATTCTGCCATCTTTTGCCATTATCTGGCAACCCTAAACCCGCCTTGCGGAGAAGCTATCTTACCGCAGCTGGGCATTTTGTTAATGCGTAGGTACATTATATAGCATATCAAATTTTAGATACATCACTTAGCCTACGCCCGTACATAATGTGAACTTGTGCCCTTATGGGACAAATAAGTAATGAAATAGCTGATCAAATCGTCGTGTCAGAAGTATTAAACACTGCTGTTAAATCAACTTATATTCCATTATCTATATCATATTTTACTCAATCAACTCGAGTCAGTGGCAGCAAGAATGGACACATGCAGAAACTAGACGACAGACTGATAAATACTCCTTAAAAATCAAATTTAAAAGACTTATCAAATCCTTAATTATAACATATTTCTTCACTGAACACGGTTGCTTCTTGTCATATTTGCTCAGATTTTGACTAAGGGGTACAAATAACTGTGTTTGCGGTACACTGGCCACATTAAAGCATTATACATTTACTTGTCAATTTACAAATCGGTTTCATCTAAAACTTCCATCCATAGATTATATTCTTTACTTGAGCGACAATGTCTTAACAAATACCTCTGCCTAATTTAAACCACACAGAGCATTTCAAATTGCTTCCGAAATAACACAGCATTAGCTAATTTCTCTGTGTCAGCTACTGACATGGCTTTTGAAAGTTTTCATAACAATGCTAAATACTGTATATATTTATTTATAATGTTACATACCTCGTGTATATATTGTATATATCGTACACTGATTTAAAGAAAATGGGACAGTTTTATACCTTCAGTTCTACTGGGCCGATTAACGAAATTCAACTTGCATTTTTCACGTCTCGAAAGCACGAAAAGATATGTATTAGATTTATATATAGCATTTTACTAATATAGGTATTTTGACACAAAATCGGACTTTTTCTGAAGTGACATGCATCGTTTTCCATATTTCGATTCTACGACTCAAATTATGCCTAAATATTAAATTTTGTAAAATTTGGTGCAAAATTTCCGGAGAAATTCAAAAGTTTATCTTCGCGCATTTTTTTCTGTTTGCGCCAAGAATAATTCCCTTGGCGAATTTCTTAATTTATAGCAACCTATTTTCCTTTTAATTGTACACGAGCAGAAAAAAAAATCATCGTTCATACATTCAAATAATTTTAACATAGTGCGTAAACCACATTTGGCGTTATTGTCGCTTATAGCAAATACGCCAAATGTAAATTCACGTATATTTTAGGAAATTTCAAATAAAAAAAATCTAATTTATTGCAGGTATGTTCAGAAATATATCTACTTTAAGATGACGATAAAATTTTTATAGGTTATACAAAACTTTTTTCGAAAAATATATGAAAAATATTTAAAAATACAAATTTAAAAAATAAATCATAAAAAATGTGGGAATTATATTTGGATTAAGCCCAAATTTCGAGTTTTGGAAGAAGGAACCAAGTAAGTTTAATAAAAAAAGAGATTAAGACACAATAACACGCCGAACGAATTCAGAAGTCAAAACAACAAAAATCAGCGTAATATTCTCAATATTTTCACAGGACTAGTTTCGATGGTTTTTACCGAACCAATCATCCTCAGCTGCGAAATCGTAAATGAAGAAGATCGGAAATAATGATTAGATAAGATAAGAAAGCCTGGACAAGAATAAGCAAGTGGCGCCATCTGTTGGTGAAACCAGAACTAAAACATAATTTCTTTAAAGGCCGAGAGCAAAATTGGATTGGAATTAGGATCGTTAACTAGAACAGAAGGATTTTTTTGAATATGAAATGCCTCTAGAAAATCCAGTTCTCCAATGGAAGATGTTTTTTGAATAATTTTGGCAGCAGAAAAATTGAAAATGTGATTTTCGGACCAACAATGTTGAGCAACAGAAGACTTCTGAGTTTCCTTTTTTCTAACATATGCCTCATATTCTTTGATGCGAAATTTTAAGGCTCTTTTAGTTTGGCCAATGTAAATTAAACCACATTGGCAAGGAATCCTATAAATCCCCCAGGAATTCATATCCGGAACGGGGTCCTTGAGTATGGAACTCGGAATTTTATTGATGGGAGAATAAACGACTCGAAAGTTAAATTTCTGCAAAATATGTGCAACTTTATAGCTAACTGATGGAAAGAAGGGAATGACAACAGAATTTTTATAATCTCCTAAAACAAGAGTGTGCCTTTTAGTGTGTTGAGAAGAGAATTTTTTAACTGCTTGATTAATAATGTTGGGTGAAAAGCCCCGGTCAATAGCTATTGCTTTTAAATAATTTAGTTCTTTATCAAGGGATAGTTTGGAGGAGCAAACTTGAAGAGCACGGAAAACATAGGAATAAAATGAAGCTAACTTTTGTTTAGTCGGATGACATGATTTAAAGTGTGGTGGAAGGCAAACCGATGAAGGTTTACGGTAAACCGTAGTACTGAAGTCGTATGTGTTGCGTGTGACTAGAATGTCGAGAAACGGAAGAGAATTGCAAGTCTCAACTTCAAAAGTGAACTGAATAGCAGGATCAATAGAATTCATTGTTGAAAGAACTTTATTTAAATCATCTTTATTACCTTCAAACAGGGTAAAAGTATCGTCTACGTAGCGGAACCATACAGGGAAGTTTAAAATTTCAAACAATCTTGATTCATAATAATGCATGTAGATATCAGCCAGGATGGGACTGAGGGGGCTTCCCATGGCTAATCCCTCAGTTTGCTTGTAATATTTATTTTGGAAAACAAAATGTGTTTGTTTCAAACAGAGTTGAGTGAGAGAAATTAGCTCATCAATTTCCATGCAAGAGAAATGAAATTCGCGAAGTCTGGTTTCTAGACATCTTAATGCACCCTCCACTGGAACATTGGTGAATAATGATTTTACATCAAAAGAAACCATGAGTAAATTTCTAGGAGAAATGTTTTTAATCTTTTTTACAAATTCTATTGAATTTTTTACGGTGTAAATGTTATTGTCTAATAGAGTTGAAAATCTGGAAACTAAATATTTAGCTAATGGATACGAGGCAGTACCTAAATTTGAAACAATAGGGCGGAAAGGAATACCACTTTTATGAATTTTGGGCAGAGCATATAATCTGGCACAATTCGCAACCGATGGGATAAGCGAATGTTTTAAGTTGCTTGAAATAATTTGTGAAGATTTAATCGCAGTTTTTATTTTAGACAGGTCCGAAGGTGAAGGATCTTTAGGGATCGGAATATATGGTCCTTCGTTTAAGAGTTTGGTGACACCATCGATGTAAGTGTTTTTGTCCATGACGACTATCTGGCCACCTTTGTCAGCCTTTGAAATGATAATATTCGGGTTAGAATGAATTTCGCGCATTGTAGTTCTTTCTCTCGCAGTTAGATTTGGTTTCAAAGGTTTATTATTGAATTTAACATTATGAGCGATAAGATGTCTAATCATTTCTTTCTGTGAATCTGAAATTTTGCTGAACTTGAAAGCTTTTTCGATAACCGATGAAGGTTTACCGTAAACCTTCATCGGTTTGCCTTCCACCACACTTTAAATCATGTCATCCAAATAAACAAAAGTTAGCTTCATTTTATTCCTATGTTTTCCGTGCTCTTCAAGTTTGCTCCTCCAAACTATCCCTTGATAAAGAACTAAATTATTTAAAAGCAATAGCTATTGACCGGGGTTTTTCACCCAACATTATTAATCAAGTAGTTAAAAAATTCTCTTCTCAACACACTAAAAGGCACACTCTTGTTTTAGGAGATTATAAAAATTCTGTTGTCATTCCCTTCTTTCCATCAGTTAGCTATAAAGTTGCACATATTTTGCAGAAATTTAACTTTCGAGTCGTTTATTCTCCCATCAATAAAATTCCGAGTTCCATACTCAAGGACCCCGTTCCGGATATGAATTCCTGGGGGATTTATAGGATTCCTTGCCAATGTGGTTTAATTTACATTGGCCAAACTAAAAGAGCCTTAAAATTTCGCGTCAAAGAATATAAGGCATATGTTAGAAAAAAGGAAACTCAGAAGTCTTCTGTTGCTCAACATTGTTGGTCCGAAAATCACATTTTCAATTTTTCTGCTGCCAAAATTATTCAAAAAACATCTTCCATTGGAGAACTGGATTTTCTAGAGGCATTTCACATTCAAAAAAATCTTTCTGTTCTAGTTAACGATCCTAATTCCAATCCAATTTTGCCCTCGGCCTTTAAAGAAATTATGTTTTAGTTCTGGTTTCACCAACAGATGGCGCCACTTGCTTATTCTTGTCCAGGCTTTCTTATCTTAATTAATCATTATTTCCGATCTTCTTCATTTACGATTTCGCAGCTGAGGATGATGGTTCGGTAAAAACCATGGAAACTAGTCCTGTGAAAATATTGAGAATATTACGCTGATTTTTGTTGTTTTGACTTCTGAAAAAAAGAGATATTAATAAATATATATCAAATTCAATTAACACTGAGAAGCTAAAATTTGAGAGCTAATTTTTTAAAAAACTACTCGTGCGGTTTTTACAAAATTTGATAGTTTGGCATAACTTGAGTCATAAATATGGAAAAATACTGGCATGTCATTTCAAAAAAAGTCCAATTTTGTGTCAAAATACCTATATTAGAACAATGCTATATATAAATCTAATTCATATCCTAAGTTGCGCTTTCGAGACATGAAAAACGCAAGCTGAATTTCGTAAATGGGCCCAGTAGAACGGGATGTATAGAACTGTCCCCATTTTTTTTCACGTTGTACTTCAAATGAACTAAATAATAAAATTTTAAAAAATTAAACATATTTTTATAATTTTTCCAAATTTAGTAAAAGTATAATTGCTTTTATTTTACACATTTGCAAACATTTAAAAACTATCATTAAATTAAGTTTACTTCTGAAAAAAATTAATTACTGATTTATAGCACCTTTTTAACACTAGCATAAACTAAGAAATATGGAGGTATCAGATTTAATAAACCAACAAACATTTATAAAGTAATGGTGATTTGTTCGAAATATGTATACTGTAGACATTAATTAACAGCACATGCATATGTCTATAATGCGTAGGCATAAAAGACCTGATATAGCTCCATTGCTCAAAATTTGATAGTTGTTGAAATAGTAAGGCTAAAATGTGCCAAAAAGAAAGAAGAATGTAAAAGAAACACTGCTGCCCAATCTTAAAGTTGTTTAAATACGTTATTATTATGTACCATACAATACATAAAATGATACATGAAATGATACATTTCGATACATGAATTTCGTCAATCGGTCCAGTAGAACGGAAGATATAGAACTGCCCTCGCTTTTTTTTCTTTTTTTGCGCAGTGTATATATGTTCCTATTGTACTAAAACTTTCCCTGTATGTTATTACTTTAAAATTTATTGCGCTGTTATGTTTTTATGTACATTACGAAGCAAAATTATGATTTTTAATAATTCTGCAAAAGAATGTCAATATTCAAGAGATGACCATCTCCCTGTCAACCCTTGCCTTTTGTCTAGGCTTGCTAGGTGGATTATGACAGAATGTCAGCTATGGCTGAACGTGTAAACAGGTCAATGACGTTCTTGTGCAGTTAAAAAAAAGAACCATGATTACGAGCATATGGTGTTGGTGGCAATAGTCTTCTTGTTGGAAATACTTGGAAATTGTATATGTAGACCAGGGGACTGCTACACAATGTAACCCCGTCATAAAGATACTGCTACCTCTATTCAAGTGAATCATTTATTCGCCTAAGCAGAAACATGCATAAAGTAGCCCGGTTTTAAAGTGACTTATATAAACCGGTTTAAAACTTAGTCTATAAACCGGTTGACCCGGTATAAAATCAACCCTTAATTCTTTGTATAAAACTGATCTTCGTAAATGCTCGCGGCAAATATAAATTTTTAGCTTAAAAATGGCAGCTTTCATGTAGGTGTCGTCATCTTTTTGCTTAGTCAGAGCTATGCGATAGAATTTTATTTCGTGATGAATAAAGTAAAAATCCTATTTTTAAAGCTATGCCTTGGGATATAATTGTTGACACATTTACGAAGTTTTTAACTTGAAAAAAGTGGTCTGTACGAAAACTGCTTTCTTCAAATTAAACACTAATCTACCTTTAACACTAATCTAGTGTTAACACTAATCTCTTTAACACTAATCTACCTTTAACACTAATCTAATTAAACACTAATCTAGTGCGAGTACCTTTATGCCAAGACAAGATAACACGGTGAGGTTTCTGTCTTGGCAAAAAGTCCCCTTACGAATATTTTTTATACAGACTGATAGAACACTATAGATATTTCTATAAAATTTTATAGGTAATCAATCCTTTACAGTAATTTTCCTGTATAAAATTCTATAGAAATTTAATAAAGCTTTTACAGAACTGAATTCTGTAGAAATGCTGCTTTGCAAAATCTCTTAGAAATTTAATAAAGCCTATGCAAAATGATATTCTGTAGAAATCTTTAAAGTTTTCAATCTGTAATGAAAGAAAATTTTCAATTTTAGATGAGCTATATGGAGTATGAAGGAGAAAAAAAGACACTTTTTTTTTATAAGTGTTGAACAGTGTCCGAACAGAAATTTTTGCTTTTATCCCTAACGTTTTTTTAACGTACCTATCTAAATTAACGTTTTTTAGCTTCTAAACTTATGTAATATTTTGTGCAATTTCTTGTAGTGTATTGCTAATATAATATAAAATTGTACCTTGTAAAAACGTAAAATCAATTAATAAAAATAAAATTTATCCTGTTAATTATAAAATTTTAATTTCTGAAACTAATGCTTTTAATTAGTTTAACCCTGATAAGAGAAATGGTTTCAGAATTTTAATTAAACTTAATTATTATTTAAAATGCATTTGTTTTTATTTAAATATATTTTAAAATCAAAATGATATAAAAAATCGCATCTGTTCAAAGTTTAAATAACTAAAAATAATTTATCTCCCCGTTCCATGTCTTAGATCATTTCAAAACTTCGACATAATTAAAAAAAATTATTCTAAAATCAAAATTTAATTAATTTTTTTTAATCCCAAAGGAAACTTCTGTTGATTTTAGAAAGCATTTAAATATTCAAACCATCTATAAGATCTTTTCAAAAAAATTAAAGCAAAGAACTTGTTTAGAATTCTTCAGAATTATGCCCAGTTTTCTATAAATTCGATCAGATATTTTCAATAGAATTGTGTTAAGCTCATTCTATAAGATTTTACACCTAAAACCTTTGGAAACTGCACAAACGTTTAGAGAATCTCTGTAAAAATCTCTACAGAATACCCATGCATATCTTTAAAGAATCCATGCAGATATTTCTACAGAAACTGCATTTAAAATTTTACAGAATTCTACGGAAGATCTCTGAACCTTTCCCTTCGAAAATTGGGCATAATTCTAAAGAAGTTTAACATTGCATTTTCTTAGAGAACTCCGAAAGACATTTATATAAGGGGTGGTTTACTTGGATAAAATTTGCCATTACCTTTATGGTTCGGTACCGTTATGACTACATTCTATATAGAGCTAGAATGTTGTTTAAGATAGAGTCTTGGTCATAGCATATTTCAAGTTTTTGGAAGTTTTTGAGTCATCGAACAATTGCCATATCAGAACAGGCGTACAATCTATTCGATTTATTAAATGCTGTTTAGTTATCTGAAAAATCAATGTACCCACCAAAGCATTCGTTTTCTTAAGAACTAATCCCTCGGAAACAGGGGAATTAAGAAAAGAAGAGTAAATTAAAAAGATGATTATATTATAAAGTACATTTTATCTCTCATAAGAAAAGTTCTCGCCAGTTAATCTGCATCTGTCTGTTGACGCAGAAACGAGCCTTGACCCATTTTTCGTAGGGGTGTCTTGAAGATTTTCTTTTCAGTTTGCCATCTTGGCGCACTTAAAGATTAACTGGCAACCCTTGGTTCTTGAAATATACTAGCTCTGTTGCTATAGCTACCGCCACACACTGTGGCAGAAGCTGTTCTCGTAGACAAACAGTATTTTCTTCCTCCTTCCAGCACGCTTTCGTGCTGTAACGGTAGCACACTCGGCTTTATTCGAGAGGTTCAAGTTCGAGTCCCGGCGAGGGTATTGATCATTTTTTATCTCTCCTGCTTTCAAATAACATAGGGATTCTACAATGTAATCTGTTTTATTTCTCAGTTCCTGGCTTCGGATAACATTAAAGTTTAGCGATGTTCGAGGAGTTGCGGAAATATGAAAAGCAGGATAATTCTAGGTGGACAGATGCTATCTAATTTTAGCTGAAAAAGAAGAGTGTATTTCTTTTGGATAGTAATGACTAAGCCTTCTCTTTTCAGGACATTATTACAACCGAATTATTACTTTTCAATGTGTCTTAGGCTGAAATGCTGTTAAATAGTTGCGAGGGATGTTATTTTTAATAATAGTTATTTTAATTTGTTAGCCTTTTCTGTTTTTTATGATTTCTCTTGCGTTTCCTCGTCAGGATATAAATGAGTGATGAGAGTGTATTTAAATTGAAGTAGCGGAAAGGTTAGTCAGAGAATATTTTCGTTATTGAGTGCGCATGTTGTTACTTCTACCAGCTGTTGGAATTTTAAGTCTCGGCTTCGTATTCTTGCCGGCGAATTTAGTGTCTCGCCGGTATAGGTTTCTTAGTCAACCTGCTAGGTCAAATAAAATTGTATAGTCTTGAACTACTGGTTTAAATTTATTTTGTTACATTACGTTCCTCACCACAAGTGGTTGGTGACAGTGAAAGCACGTAAGTTCGTGCCATCTGTAAATAACTGTGTTCAATAAAATGTACTTTTACACCCTTCAATGCATACTCTAATCTGAGCTTTAAGTCGCTAAACAAACGTTCAAGTTGGTCTAGTTGCAGTGTATGTTAGCAAAAAGCTACATCTTACATACTTAATTATATCATTTTATATTCTATTCAGTGTGCGATATTTAATTCGCAGTATGCATGTCGTGTTAAGGATAATTACAGCGCTACCTTCCATTTATTTAAATTACCTTTTCCAGATTTTCTTCATTTGTAAAAATTGTTATTGCTTGTAATTTCAGTAAAGATCGAATTTTACTTTTCGTCAAGCCTATTTCTCCAGGAGATATTTATGAGTTCCTAATACGTGTCAATGTGACTAAACTAAAAAAAAGGGGGGATCAAACATTGTGAACTTCTGTTATCCATAACAACGAAACTTGTAAAAATGACGCTTAATATTTTACTTTCATACTAGCCACTACGCGGCCAGCCTTCGTCTGGTGTTTAAATGTACCGAAAAAATTCCTAAAGGGAACCAAAAACTTCCCAGAATTTTACTCTACAGAACAACTTTATATATATCTATGAAAAAAAAATCAATAAAAATATATTACGTATGAAAAATTACAATGAAATAAGCAATATCCCTTAATACAAATATTAATTATCCTAATAAATTAATTAACCAATTTCCCGTTTCCTTCTCCCGACAAACGTCCAGTACCCAAGAGACACATTAAATTAAAAAACTGCACAGAATTATCGGCCTGATTTTTCCGAGTGGCAACACTTCTGATATTAGACTCAATGGCTGCGTGCCATTATTGCTAATATAATGAGAGAGAATTACCGATTTGATGCAATTTCATCAAAAACAACAATAACAAAATCTGAAAGGTTTCAGATTTTAAACAGATTTTAAATTACGTCTAATAGCGCGTTTTTCAAAGTTTTGTGTGTTACCTTTATTTATTTAATATCATGGTCTTCCCACTTAAACCATAAAATTCAGTTCAACAGCAATATCGCAAAATAATTTTAAAATGAGCATATCTTTAAAATTTTCGATACTCAGTTCCGCGCGCTTTATATAAAAAGGTTTTTTTTTCTCCGTAGAGTGTTGCCATTGCTCGCTTTTAAATCGTTTGAGTTTGTTCATCAAAAATTCGTTAAAGTTTTGCAAAATAAGAAATAGATAATAAAACAAATTCCGAAGTCCAGTTTCCAGATGAGCATTTCGGCTGGAAACATACGTAATTCAAAATTGGATGGCTCTAGGTACCGTTGTTTTATTACAGGTTGTTTATAAAGTCCCGGACCCATTTTGATGTTTAATATAACTCATAAAATAATAAAGATAGATTAAAATTCATAGCATAAATGGTTAGATAGACTCAGAAAGTTTTATGACCCTTGTCAATGAACTTCGACGTGTGCCCCCTTCGCCGCACGGAGAATATCAAGTCAATATTCAATTTCACACCAGGTACCGGCAAGCATGTCGGCATCCACAGAGGCTATTGCGGTTGTAATTTTGGCTTTTAGGTCATCAATGTTCGACACTCTCCTCCTGTAAATGTTGTCCTTTACAAATCCCTGAAGGAAAAAGTCCAGCGGCGTTATATCAGGTGATCTGAGTGGCCAAGGAATTGGACCTCCTCTCCCAATCCATCTTCCTGTAAAATGGTCATTCCAAGAACTACGAACGATGGGACCACAATGAGGTGATGCACCATCTTGTTGCAAAAAAACATTTGGCTGAAGCTCTTCTAGTTGTGGAAATACGAAGTTTTCCAACATGTCTAAGTATACGGTTGATGAGACCGTCTTTTCTGTAAAAAAGAAAGGTCCAGTGACTCGGTCGTGCATTAGTCCACACCACACATTAACCGTTGGGGAATCCCTTTGTGCCTCACGGTATTCATGGGGGTTTTCAGATCCCCATATGTGCCCATTATGGCGATTAATAGTTGCCAAAAACAAAAGAGAGAAAAATGCAATTAATAAGCAGACGATATTTAGAAAAGTACAGATATTTTGACTGGAAAATGAAATTATCTGAAATTAACCACACGCGCAGAAAGTGATTCAGACTTTTAATGTTTTCAACGCAAAATCGCAAAACGAAAACAATAGTCCTTCAGGGACAAAGCCCCTTTGGACTAATAAAAAAAAATTTCATTCGAATTTTGAAAAATTGCTTTGAGGTGCACTGGCTCTTGTCTAGATGCGCTCCTATATACCAAATTTCGTAGCCGGGGGTCTATTAGCTTACGCGCAGCACGAATAAAAGACACCCACACAGACAGACGGACTCTTCCTTTTATATATATATAGATTTTGCATCGCAGAGTACTTTATTTTTGTTAGTAAATTTAGCAATGTATTTAATTTTCGAATTTCCACTTCTCTGAATTGATAAATCGATAAACATTAAAATTTGCTTACTAATTAAAAAAAAAGGAAAGAAATTATTTTATCCTCCTCCTCAACGACAGATACGTAACAATCAAAAACTGTGAAACGAAGCAATTTTGTTTGTTAAGATTGGTTTCTTTTAGAGAAACATTTAATCGACGACATTTAGAAAAGCTACAATTAGGATACTATGATTTGCTGATGAAAAATCTAAAGAGAAAAATTTGTCGAAACTGATATTCAAATATCGCTAACAATAGTCAATTTCATATCCTCCAACTGAAGATTAAACTCGTTTCTTTCTTCTTTTCTTTTTCCCCTTTATTTACACCCTCCCTTCCAAAAAGGTTTTATTTAAATTTCTGTTATTATGTTTGTACATGACAAAGGAAAAAGGATACTGGAGTTTTGCATTATATTTCTCCTTTTTCAATTCAAGAAATTTAATTTTAATTTCTCCAAGAAATTTAATAACTTTTAAGTTATTAAAATTATATATATATTTCAA
>KK113264.1:292994-312398 GCA_000611955.2 Stegodyphus mimosarum | reverse complement strand
TCGATTGCAGCCTGAGAATCAACGTCCCGAATACAGCAGGAACCAGGAGCAGCAACGAACAAGAGCCCAAGAGCGAACGACCCAGTCCACCAAACGCCCAGCAGAACAACCTCCTCCTAGGAGCAAATACGCGAGGATACAATGACGGAATTGTGAAACGAAAACAGATGAACAAGCTTTAAAAGACCAACAGCCAAAGTCAAGGAGACTGAACCAAGCTGCAACATACTCAACTTTCAAAGATTGGGCCAAGAAAAGGATGGATGACCACAACAAGATAAGTAGAATTTCGTATTCAAAAGTTTAGTTAATTTTCGAGTGTACTGCAAGTTGAAGGGTCGATTTTACCTCAAGCGAGGTTGAGTTTTACGCCAAGTGGGCGATAAGTTCTCATCGTGAAAGAAAAATGTTTTTCTTTAAAAAAAAAAAATTGTAATTCTTAAAGACTTAAAATTACTTAATGTTTGTAAAATAGATTCTCAAGCATTATAAATAGATTAATTTTGTAAAAGCAATGAATTGCTGAAAAGAAAAATGTTAACTAAATGATTTTGTATGACGCTTTGTCGAAAGACTTGTAAAATGTCTAGAATGAAAAATCGGAAAATTGAAGAACACGATTTAGTCTATGGACTATTATTTCAGTTTAATGGAATATTTCAGGAAAGTACCTTGAGAAAGGAATAGGAAACACTTGCTGTAAGCTTAGAAATTTAACCTACATTTGTATTTCATGACTGCTATGAAATTGTTAAAGTGTTATAAAATGTAACAAATAATATTATGCTAGCAATGCACGTTAAGTGCAATATCAATGTGAATAATATATGCAAACGGCGAATTGTATGCATGAAAAGTTAAAAGTTTGAATAATTTTAGAATGCAAGTGTTAAATAGGCTCTCCACCAAATACACTTGAAGTGTTAGACATAAAGCTAGTGAGAACCTCAGGTTTAGCTGGTTATAGAGCGTCTTTTCAGGTCTCGTATGTCAAGTTCTAATTAATGTTAGTCGATCGTAGGTGGAAGATTTGAACACCCCCGAACACAGAAAACCCGCAATGGCGGTTTGCTTTGCATCCAACACCGGTGAGAGAGCATTGGGGGAAGAATTTAATTGTGCTTGAATAATAATGTGTGTGTGCGAATTTACAGGGGTAAAAATAAGGAATTGTACCTAGAAATTTTCTGTTATTATGTTGTACTAAAATTCCTTTCCTTCCAGATTTTGCTGGAAGGAGTAAGACTTATGAAAGAAAAATGTTGAAGACTGTTGTTCAAGAAAATTTCGTCTGTAAAAAAGTTTTCACAAACATATATTGCCTTGTAAGAGTTGGCCTAAGTTAGAAGAGTGAAATTTCGACTATTTGTTTAGAATTGCGAGTTTCAACATGGTCCGTCTGGACCACAGTAGTTTAACTACCGCAATTCTGGCCGGAAGTATGTAAGGTTTTAGTTAAACTAACCAAGTTTAATTTTAATTTAAATCTTTCTATCTCTTCTCTGTTTCAACTTCCCGTCAGAAGAAGTGCGCGTTTTCAGCTTAGGCTAATTTGGAGTACAGCCAAGTACTATTTAAACCAGAGGTAGAAACCTCTTAGTGTGAGAGAGCTTTAGTCTCAGATCACGGTCATTCTGCTCGACGTTCGTCTGACCAGCTAGCAGCTAAAATTATAAGCCATAGTGCTTACTACGTGATTGCATATTGAAATAAATTGAAGTGCGCTAGTATTAGTATTTCTTGCTACGCACCAGTTAGTTAGAGGCCAAACTCCGCGATTTGCTCTGCGAGCAAAGTTTAATTTTAGGTTTAGATATTTATTTAAATTTATTTGATTTGCTAAGTTAGGCCCAAGTGTGATCTTTTACTTTCTGTATCCCTCCCGAGTTGGGAAGTGTGTAAATAATGGTGATTTAATAAAAGAGGATTTTAAATCCCTTTTAAGTGCAGTTATTCTCCAGCACAGTATCTACACCAGAACAAAGCTAATTTTTTCAGCTCACTGTTCCAGAGCAGGACTGTAGTTTAGAAGGAGTTACTTCAAAATGTTTGCAAAGAACATGCACAGAACACTCAGTCCTGACAAGTTACATAATCCACTCTAAATTAATGATATGACATTTTTATTAATGATATTACTAGTAATACGATACTAGCTATGACACTATTTTAATATTGAAATCAGTTGGTACAACCTTTTACTAATTTTACTAATTAGTAAACAGATGTAGAGACATTTTACTAATTAGTAAAATCAGAAAGATGTCCTAGTTTATGGTCCTGTCCTGATAGTTTTATAATTCTAAAGACTCTTTATCTGCATCATATATATGTTTTTATAGATACAAAGATCACTATCAGTCCCTATTCTTTCAATTTAAAATTTAAAAATGTGTATAAAATTCTATATAATGCCTATAACCCCCCCCCATAGCTTCGCATTCCTATTTATACCACTGACTACCAGAACAAAAAAATAATGCACATTAACTATAAAAATTCGGTAAATGCTAGCAATACAATGAATGCGTAGCTGGAAAGGCATCTGCAAAAAATTCTGTTTTTTACTTCCTTGTATGAAGTGAAAAGGGAGTATTGTCATCGCAAAAATTTTCGGGCATCATATTGCAACGAAAATATGCATTTTGACGGCTATCGAATGCAATTTAACGATGTTTTTGCGTGGTATCTGAAAGTAAGGACAGAATAAAGGACTCTTTTTCTCCCAAAAAATTATAAATCTGATTTAAAATGGATTCTGAAGAAATGTTTTCTTGGCGTCTGGGCTTACGTACTTATGTATGTATGTATTTCGCATAACTCAAAAACGATTAGCCTCAGAACGTTGAAATTTTGTATATGGAACTGCTATAACATGTAGATGTGCACCTCCTATTTTGCTTGTAATCGGCCGCACCAAAAATATATGTATAAATATATGTATATATCCACTCTGTTACTCGGCTCAGTGAGCTCAGTTTATTATTCGTTAGGCATGTTGGTTAATTGTGTATGCTGGTAAATTGTGTATGTTGGTTAATTGTGCATATCATTAGGCATGTTGGTAAATTGCGCATATTTTGCTTTAAAAATGATTGGATTATGTTGTTCTTAACTTCCGGTTAAAGTTTTAATGCCTTTAGTAAATCTGCATGCAAGAATTGTCAGTGCAGTTAAGCCTAATCATTTCTCATAAGGCAGCCATGTTTGTTTGCATTTGAAACTTAGGAAAATAGTGGATTTGCTGCCAATCTAAAGAAACTAAGCTTCGCAACGACAAATATAACGCCTACTTTTATTATTGCGAATTAAATCATGCTTAATCTATTCTGTAATTTATTCGAGGAAATATGTTTTTAAGATTTACTAAGTAATTTTTTATATAGATATTTTGAGTTTTTATGTTGTTTTGTCTTGTAGCGAAGTGAGAATTGATTTAATTGAATGAGAAATTTTGAATCGACTGTGAAAAGCGTTTTTTTTTGTTCTTTTTTTTATTTTTATTTATTTCTTTTCTTTTTTTAGAATGCTTTTTATACATTGTTTTAGATTTATCATAGTATTTGAATAGAAGATGTGGCGACGATTAGATAATTCTTCAGATGATATACATACTTTTTGTGCATTCTTGAGTTATAAAATAAATGAGATGGAACGCTGTTAAGTGAACCTAGTGCCAGAGTATCGCTATGGTAAACGAATATAGTGAATTTTAAAGAGTACATTTATTCTATTGTGGTTTATGCATTATCGACGAAGTAGATTTAATTTAATCCAATAAGTTTAAATGAAATGCAAAATGCGTATAATTTAATATTCCGCATAAGGAAGTAATGTGGTGTATACATCAGATTTTTCGGTTTAGCAACACTGTGAAAGTTCTGAAAATAAAGGTTTAAAATTTGAGATCGGATACTCAGAATTCTTTGGAATAGAAAAGTTACGTCTCATTCTCTTGTGATACAGGTCAGTCTTTATAAATTATTTTCTGAAAATAATAAATCAGGAAGAAATATTCATAAAATGAAAAACAAGGTTTTGTATTAAACTAAGAAAACTCATTAACATTGTTAAGACGTGCATGTTCCTTCAATTGAATTTACTCTTTTCCTTTTCTTGCGTATTGACTAACTTTATAGTTATAACTTACTTGACTATTTAATGCTTGACTATTACTTGCCTACTTACTTGATTATTAAATGTTTGACTATTTAATGCACAGAACATATAGATTCCAAAATGAAAAGAAATCAATTTTGAATTCCAGAAATGACAGAAAACGTTTTTCTTCTTCTACAAGGCGATTAGTATGAAACATAAAATGAAAATGAAACGATAAAAGTGGTGTAAGGTAGAAACTCCAAGTCCATCAAGAGATAAAAGTCTGAAAGATCTGCTTGAAAGAGGTCGAATTTTTGAACTGACAGCTATCAGTTAAGGATTTATCTTTTAACCTTCACATAGAGCGTATTTCAGTAGGCTATTTAGTTGAACCTTTGCGCAATAATATTTGTGTTGCATTGTTTTTATGTTTTAATGGCCATAGAATTCATGAGGTTGCGTTTCGTTTGTATACCACAGGGCAAAGAGCACGATCGGACAAAGGGCATATTTAAGAACGCAAAGATCCGGAAGGATCCTGCTCATCTTGATTTACATTTGAGACAGGGCTATGGAGAGTGATTCGTTTTAACCAATCTTAAGAAGTTTCTTAATAACTTCAGAGCACAGTTTAGTTTAAGGAAGGTGAAGAAAATATTTCGCTTTAGTTTTTCGCCACTTTTTTTCTTTGTTTTTGACTAATTTGTAGAATTTATTAATTTCTTTAACCAATTATTTTATGTTTAGAATCTTTCCTGTCCTTTCTCTCGTTCCGTTTAACTACCAGAATGCAAACTAGCTCGAGTGTATTTAAGTGAGGGTTTGAGATCGTTTAGTTAGAGCATATTTTGCATAGTGAAGGCCATGTTGCTAGGCGTACTTTTCTAAGACAAACGTTCCTGTCTTCGGCTGTGCATTATAACTGCCAATAGTGTTTCACGCTGGGAAAGCTTTAAGAGTTGGCTCTTAAAGAGCCAACTTCGCGTTTAAATTACTCTGGCTGTTATCTATTTAGGTTTAGTTTTACAATGCATTCTGCTTGAGTTCTCGCTATAAATGCTGGCTGATTTCTGTGCACCAGGTGTGCCTTCTGATCACCTTACTTAGTTTTAAAACATGGCTATTTTTTAGCCTTCTAAAAGTCTTTGCAATACTTTCAAAGACACAGCGATAAGTCGCTTACAGTCTGCTCGTTAAGAATTAGCCACAAGTTACAATTAGAAGAAAATGTTCACGCCCGAACAATAGGTGCTCATGTCTCAAGAAAGTTCATATTTTATTCTGGTTTCCCAAAGGTAACAAGTTCCACCGGCAGCAGTTAGTGCCATGGAGAGAGCTGGCTTCATTGTGGATACCATGAAGATCTCTAATGAACCCGCAGTGACTTTTGATGGAAGAAGCTCGATAAATATATTTTTGGAGGATTTAAATTTACATAATTTGCCTTTTGTACTAAATCCAGTACCAGAAGTTCAAAAAGTCACGACAGCAATCGCTGCAATAAGAGCATAGGCAACAAATTGGTACAAAAGCGTCGGCAAATTCCTGTTGGGTAATCCAGAATATGACACCTACAAATTCGAAATATATAGAAATGTCTTCATAAAAGTCTTCCGTAAGTAAAAGACAGGGCGAAGTTAGAAGCCGAGCTATTCACTTGAAGGTCGAAGACCAAGTTCATACTATGGAACAAACAAATATCTAAATTTTTGCACGAGAAAAAGCCCGATGCAGAAATAATTCAAGTTACTTTGCCTAGGTTGCTGCCGCAAATGCAAGACTTCTTTAAATTAAGAAACCCTAGCAAGTTCGAGATTTTTTTTTTTGAACTCGCGATAAAGTTTGAAAGCCGGAGGTTGTTGAAAATAAGCGTACGGCAGGATACGGCCGAAGACCGATTGAGCAAATTTTTGAGCCTGTATCATTGCGAAGGCCATAGTTTGGAAAGAATAAGCCTTCGGAAAAAGGACTGAAATATTCAACCTCGAATGACGATCACCAACATAAAGGACAAAAGAGGAAACAGGATGTAGGAAGTAAGCAAACTTTAAATTAATCAGGAGTACTAAAGATAAGAGGGTTTTGTTACTCAGGAGGCAAAACAAAATGTCTCTAAAATTCAATTAAATACAGTAGTTATCAAAAATGTGCCTCTGCCTGTAATACATGCATTATTAAACAATATTCCAATCAATGCTTTATTAAAGACTGTACTTAGTGCAGTTTTCTAGTAGAGAACGTTTTCGAATGGGGAAGGGGAAGGGAAGCTGGCAATAGCGTTATGTTACATAGGGTTCGTGGATTTGAGTAATTGATGATAACATTTGATGAAGAACCAAAACACAATTTATTCACCAGTATTATACAGGCCAGTTCCAAGAACACGTTTACAGTCGTCGCAAAACTACAATAAACACGCTGAAGCAATCAGCAAAACAGCCTTCAGGCCGTAAGGGTGATGACAGCTTCACGGCAAAGCACTAAAGTACAGCTCCTGACTCGGTTAAGTAGCTCTTAAGCTTATTACTCAGTTCAAAACACTACTACTGAAATAAACGTGCTACTTTCTCCGAGTACAGGCAGAGAGGGTATCTGCAGCTTTAACCTACCTTCGAGAATTTTCTCGAAGAAAACCGCTAAGAATCCGTTCTAGAGTGTTTTCGTTTCGCCTATGGCATATCGCCAATTTTTTTGTCAATTGAGCAACTTCGCGCAAAATCTGGCAACTCTGCCTTTTCCTGCCATTTTATGGCAACCCTAACCCAGCTTTGCGGCGAAGCTGTCTTACCGCAGCTGGGCATTTCGCAACACTGCTCCCTCCCAAGGACTGCGCTTCCCGGGCAGTACAATCCTTCGTCAGAAGCCAATTTCGATACAATCGAAAGCTAATTAAATAAACAAATAAGGTAAATAAAGATAAAATATGCAAGTATTTACACTATTTTCAAGTTATGTTGACAAATTAACCACATAATAATTTTAAATTATATAAATTGAAGTTCAGCATGAATTTCAGTTTCAGGCTTTCATCAAGTTATATCATGATTAATTACTTTTTCGCAGCCGTTATCAGAGGAATTTCTGTTTTGCATATAACAGTTTGCAGATTCAGTTTTTTCAGATTTTTCATTCCATAGGAATACCTGAAACAGTTTGCATACTACTCTGCATAGTGTATTTGCATTATGTGTACAATTTACCTTGGGATTTTTAGCTGTTGGTACATGCTTATTTTCCTCTCCCTGAAAACCAGTTCCGAATTTTGCATTAGAAGTTGTGGGGTTTTACTTATTTAATTCAAGTAAACTCAATTCTTTGAGAATCTTGAATCTCGAATGAGCTTGTAAAAAATTTTGGCATCATTACTTGGATGGAATGGACATTTGGCGGAAATAACCAAATGATCTGACTCACATTTGATGAATATAAGCTTTGCGCCTTCGCGAGCTTGCATGTATAGGTTAAGTACTATAAGTGATATAGAGAGTAGTACGAGCATCGTAGGTGATTATTACATCCGGTCAATCCGTGGCCGAAACTTTGGCATCTAAAGCATGTTTCAAACTGCGTCCCAGGTTTTAAGAGAACACCCAGAGTACTTTCTGGTGTCATCATCACGGAAACGTAGGTGAATTTCATTACGCTTTAAGGCATCTATGAAGCCCCTGGTGCAATTTACTTCGATAATGAATCTTAATTCTTCTCACGTAACTTAGGGTCGCGGCAAATGATAGGTGACAGGCTTAGTTTCTTTTTCAGAGGTGTTGAGGTGGAAAATATTTCCACAGCACAGTCAAGTGAACCTAGCTCCTTTCGGCAACTGAAAGAGTTCTCAATGGGGATATTGAATGTAATTTTACTAATGTCAGAGTTTGAATAGGAAGCTTCGTTAGTAGTGGATTTGGCAGGATTCGAATATATTGTGCTTCCCTGGTTTAGTGCTGGGATGTTTCAGTAAGGGATATCCATGGAGGGAACAGGTTTCGTGTTCTTAATTACACTTGGGTCTATTTGAACATAAAAAACATCGATTTGATTTAGTTAGAGTCAACATACATGTCTGGGGAGCTTTCTGAGTCATTTGATTCGAAATCATCCGTATCAGAATAGTCCTCCAAAGAACTGCAGTTATTGTCAATTGGGTCAGATGACGGCGCTTCTGGCGGCTTCATAAGTCAGACAGGAAATCCATCGTAATGCAGTTTCTTGATGAATTTTAATTAATGCTAAAATGGTTCATCAGGAACATTGTTATCCCATTTACCTTTGCACTGAAGTCCATCAATGCCCATTAGAATCTTGAATAAGGCGAAATCAAGATCAAGTTTAGCCTGACAAGGCATAATCAAGTAGGTGAAACATCGATAGGAAAATGAGCAACTTGTGCAATATTTTTCATTAAAAATTTATGAGCGCCAGTGATGTGCAACCGTCACGCAGTGACGTTTACCGTGAATTCCACTATTCCTGCCATCATTTCTAAGATTACCAGGTTTCTCCCATGAATCTCTTACTAAAACTCGAACGTTCAGAAAGGCTGTGCAACTTGAACATCCTTAGAATGCTGGCTCCTTATATAGAGGATAAATAGGAATCAGAGGGAAGGAGGGGAGAGTTGATAAAGACATTCTTCTTTCACATCAAAAACTTTTTTTTCAGGTAAATATGGGCTGGCGTAATAGCCTTAAGATAACTTCTCGTTAGGAAATGGGCCATAAATGAATTGTAGTTTATTAGTTTGGATGCCTTCGTTTGACAAAAACGAATGTAATAATATTCAATACACTTTATCATTGTCGTGTCTGTTCCTCTGTCTGTGATGGAGCTATACTCTCAGATATCGTTGGTCGTCCGAGAGAAAACACCGTTATTGATGGAGTCGGGGGATGCCGGATGACGTTGCATCCCGCCGACCTAGTGGGGCTCGTCGGCTTCACCGATTGGATCGCGGCCCCGAGGATTGCCTTTGGGGGCCAGGATGATATTCTATGTAGGGCGATCCTTGAGAACGCCAGGTAATAGAGTCCTGGTTTTCCGGTGTAACTGTAACTGTATAGTAAATTTGTAAATAAAGGAGTTTTATCTTTCATCCAAGAGTTGCTTTCATTCTAGTGTAATGTGATATTCTTTATTTTTATTAGTGCCACTTATTGCATACGCTTGTAAGGTATTTTATGTCAGTTGATCAATTATTGCGATTTAAACCTTTATAATTTCCCCTTTCCGTAACCCTCCAAATTAGACTGAAGTATATTTAAGTGGAGGGTTTTAAAGGTTTTAAATTCTTAGCTCTTGGCAGCGACGCCTGCAATTAACGCCGCATCATCGAGTTCTGCCAATGAATATTTCGGGTTTGGCCATTTTGCTAGCCGACGGTAATACGCACCATTAAAGGTTTGAAACACCTTAAATAAGCCAATTTGTGCAGTCCCAGACTACGATACCTCTAATTTGAAAATTCAACTTTGCTATTTTAAATACCCGTAGCTGTCGTAGCTTATTTATAGGCACAAGTTATGTTTTCTTATGTCTCAAAATTTAATAAAAATGTTATTTAAACCTTTTTAATACTTGCTGCCATATATCAGACAGAGCGACATTTCACTCGTTTATCTAATAGAGTCTGAAGGGCTTTGAGTTAATAGTATGCAAATACGATCCTATATGTTTACTCAATGAACGACTACTAATACCATGGATCTTTTCTTAAGCAGTTTATAACGAAATTTAAGCAAATTTCATTAAATTAATAATTATTAATTTAAGTAGTTTTGATGTATAACTCGAAGGGCGTAAATGAACTTAAAAGTATTTAGTTTGATTTCAAATTTCCCAAAAAGCGGAAAATTTAACAAAATGCTGTACAGATGTTTTGCTCGACTATATCCATCATTATCGTTGCAGCTTAATTTTTGTTGTGTTTGTTATAACATATAGAAAAAAAACTGATATCAAATGAATTCTTATTTTAGAAGTTCCTTTAATTATTTTATCTTGTTTACGTAGAAATATTTTCCCCTATTTCCTTGTTTGGATACACCATCAATTGTGTAAACTACAAATAACAGAAAGCAAATGGTATTACTGCAGTTTTAAAGGAAGAAGACATTCACTTTCCTTTACTTCACGTTTCAGACATTCACTTCACGTTTTAAAGGAAGAAGATGTACTAGTTTTTGATATCTTTCTTTAAAAAGAATCAAATTTATTACCTTTTTACCATGCAGCGAATAAAAATTATCTTTTTGTTTTTATGATTGAGTTGTTAAACTGGCTTATTCCCGTTACTTATGTACAGCGTATAAATGTACCGAAATCATTATTAAACATTTTGATGAGGTATTTATTATATTCAGTCCGAATATTTCATATCTTATCAAAATAAAAAGAGCCTGCACAGGAAGAAAGTGGAGAAAGTACGCGTAGAAAGTAATTTCCAGCGATACTAAAATCAGTAAAAAAAATTCTTTAATTGAAAGTAGGAGTGAAGAATTTATCTCGTTTCGTGCAATCTCGTACATTGTTTATTGAGAAAAGAAAGCCAGGTTAACTGATGTCCCTAAAACATTATTTCGGGACAGTGAATGCTTTCATCAAAAACTGAGGTTGTCGTAGAAACCCGGGACTTTGGTAACTCTGTTCAGGCTGATCTGTTACTGGCCATTGGTTTCCAGTTTTGACTTTAAATGTATTATTAGGACAGTCTTTAATTAATTCAAGATTTCTCAAGACATTCTGTCATCTGAGTTTGCCTTACTTGGTTAGCTGGATTGGCTTAAAACAACTTCTTAGTGTTGTGATTATCTTCTATTCATACTGCATGACCCTCCAGTTCCATACAGGGTGCTCATAAATATTTATCCGGATTACAAAATTTGACAACTCATGATAATGAAACATTCATTGAACATCAAATAGATAAACTCTCAAAGTGTACAGTTATACTGAAAACGTTTAATAATTTTTCCATATACACCGGTGGTAGCATGAAACTATCCAACCGGTACTCAAATTCACCTTCCATACGCTTCACTATTTCTGGGGTGGCTGTGTGAATGGCGTCTGTGAACTTTGTCGTAAGGTCAAGATAGCAGGAATTATTGTGGGTTACACAATACTTTTAACATTCCATTAAAGATTAAAATCTAAGTGGAACAGAACCCCATCTGCATATCCACTGATTTCTAAAAGTTTGGTAAGATAATCACCAACGGGAATGAATGGCTTAATGAAAGGAAGTGCTACCTTGTTGAAAGCTAATATTCGGTTGCATGTCGTGTAGCTGGGGAATGACATAGTTTATTAACATATTAAGTAAACATTTACAGTAATTGAATTTTTAAGAATTGGTCATTTACACGATCATTTATTACAGTACACAACATGTGCAACTTTCCAGAACTCATCGCCTTCGTCAATCCGGTTCAACATGAGTTTCTCAAAATTTCAATTTCGACCTTTGTTCGCGTACCATTTTATACACTACACTCCGTTACACTTGAAGTTGGCATGAAGCCAGTCTAATTGATTTCTGTAATTATCTTGTGAATGAGGTTTCAACCACTTGCATTGTCTCGTCAGAAGTGGATGGTCTGATACTGCTTGTGATCTTTTTAAAAGACTCCGTTACTAACAGGTTGAGCTTCGATCATTTAAATAATTTCACATTAGGTGATGTTTTTCCATACGGTGTTCTAAGCATCCGCTGAAGTTTTATTTAAAATTTTATTTCTGCAAGCTATTCAACATATTGTGTCTTTTCCTGCTCATCACGACTGAGCTCATACAGCGATTCTGGCGGCAAAGGTGCTGTATGTGACACTACTGTAAAAATTCTTCGGTAATTCCAAGTGCATCTGCTATGAAAAATGGACAATTAGAAACATCAGTATGGTTGTTGCAATCAGGGTAACCAGGGTAAACATTAATAGATATTCTGCATTTGAAATTTTGTGATCTTAACTACATCTGATTCATCACAGGCCCGATAAAAACTCTGAAATGAAGCTTCTTTTTCAAGAATCCTTTATTTGTAT
This sequence comes from Stegodyphus mimosarum, assembly GCA_000611955.2. NCBI lineage: Eukaryota > Metazoa > Arthropoda > Arachnida > Araneae > Eresidae > Stegodyphus > Stegodyphus mimosarum. The sequence continues at coordinate 300,261 of KK113264.1, read as the reverse complement.
ACCACGAAAGATATTTCACATCTGTACTTTTGTTTTTTAAAGATTCTTCATCTTTTTGACTTGCACATGTTTCAGATGAGTATACGAATTCAGAGCTGATTAGACTTTTACTACCTTCTGTTATAACTTCCTTTTAAAATCAGTTTATTGTTATTTCCCGAAATATTTAAATTTGTGTTAGGTGCCACGATTCTTTTGTTTATGGTTCAATAATATTCATAACATTGATTTCAGATTTAAGATAGGTAAAAATATTAATTTTCTAAATTTCTAAGAATCTCAAATCGTATCAGAATGTACTGTTTGTAGTGCTTTAAATATATTTTGGTTTTACTTTGATTAATTCAAAAGTTCATCAAGCCCAAGACCATGTCTTTGTCCAGCGCAATAGGTTATTTTAGACATGTGAATATTCTGAATATTATATATGAATTCCATCTGCAGTTGCAGAAATTTTTATCTTTGAATCTCTAATTACTTCTCAAAGAGATAACGAATGAAGGAGTCTGTCTCTTTATAATAGTTTTGAATATCATTACTATTAAGTTCAAACCTCATTCTTGATTTCTATCGAATCTGAATGGCTATCCTGAATTTGAATATTTAACGTAGAAGAGATGAGTCTAAGAAGCTTGTTAAGCATTTTTAATTCTTTTTCATATCTGCAATAAGTAGTTTTGCCCCTGTGGTACACTGTCTGTGGAACAATTATTATTAATTATTATATTAGAAATCTTACTACTAAGTTTTTTGTAAGATATGTCGCTGATTAAATAGATGTTGAACTGTGGATCATTTACTTCTGAATCTTCATTGACTGTCTACAGTTTCAGTTTCCAAAATAGGAGACAATTTGTTAAATGAGATATTCGACAGTCTGCACAATGCTATCTAGGTTTATTTGTTTAAAGCTGAAACACAGAAAAAATTTCCTATGAGTTAAACCTCTGGCTGCTCATCCCACAATTTCCACAGGCGACTTAAATGTAGCTAAATTTGTTCATCCCGCGCTTTTCGCGGGCATGTTTTTTCTTCCTTTACTGAGGAGCGCATTCCGCTTTTTCATCGTTTAACCAGTGAAATAAATTATACACAACATTAGACGTTTAATTTAGGTTTTGACCGACAGATGTCTTAGTCGTCCACTAAATTGTGGCATTTAAAGGTACTTGGTATTTACAGCTCTAATTTCACTATGGTTGTCGCCTTTTGTTAATCAGAAATGGCTACTAGTAAACGTTTAGCGATTGATGAAGGAAAGATGCAAATGGAAAAAAAGGAAGATGTAAAGGAAGATGTAAAGGAAGATGCAAGGAAAGATGCAAATGGGAAAAAATAGCAAAGAAACACGAATTTCGTGCAAAGACTATGAAGCTGGACTTTGCCTTGAACCCTGTTTCGAACTCTGTCATACTAAACTACATTTCTAAGGTATTTTTTGAATATATTATATTTTCATAAGTTTCATACATTTCAATTTTTTATATTATGTAATAAATAGAAATTAACTGCAATTCAATTGAAATTTATTAATTTTTTTGTGATAACATCTGAAATTGGTTTTTCTGACAACTTAGTTTCTCATGATAAAAATCTAAATAAAAATTCTTTTCCAGAAAGTAAAAATGCATATTTCAATTCTCCAATATATATTGTTTTAAAATATGCAAAGAAAAATACACAAATTTTGAAGCAATTTCGTTCCACAAATTTAGAAGTCAGAGGGTTACGGATTATGTTTCATCGTTTTCACATTCAAGGATCTTACACCCAGTTTTGTTGAATCGAAGAATCTTGCACCTATTTAATTACGATGTTTATTAACTGAAGCAACTACAGTATTAATAGACATAAAAAAGAAAATATATTGACAAAAGATTTCCTTAATAATGTTAAGGACTTTTTTAGAGAGATTGTAACTGAAATGAAGAAAGTCTTAATATTTTTCCCGATACTAGGAAACTGGACATTTATTTATGGAGTAAAATTAAAGCTCATGTAACCTGAAAAAGAAAAAATATTTTAACTTTTAGTTCAAGAAACATTTAAAATGAAATTATTAATAATTAATTATTTTCAAAATTGAAGGTTAAAAAATTCTTTAAATTAAAATTTCGAAATAATAATTCTCTCCATATATAGGCGTAAAAAGCATTTGTTTCTATGAATATACTTCTAATATATGCTGTAAGTAATATTATTGTATATACTGTACAGATACATCTTAGCTTGGTGAACAATAATTTATGTTAGGAAAGAAATTCAGATTGTAAGGTTAAAGAAAAAAAAAATATTTGAGTCGCCGTTACTTTTGTCTATCAGATATAGGGGTCTATCGCATCACATATTGCATTTCTGCTCTTGAGAAAATATCAGAAGATAATAAATTTCACTGTTTTGTCCAAAATTCTAGCTAGCTATAAGAAAAGATAGTATCACTACAGCTTACCTCTACTGGATTATTATTCCACGGCTAGTTGAATTAATAGAATTGACACATCTATGTGTATAATACAAGGTAAGTAAATAGGAATCATTCTTTTATATAAACAATAACAGAAAAAAAAATAATTGGATTATATTTGTCGGAGACACATCAGATTAAATCCTATCAATTTTTCTCACACATTACAGATATTCAATATAAATTTTTTTTTAACGAAACACATATCCAGTCCGAAGGAGCGAAGGGAGTATGTTAAAGTTGTTGTTTTTGAGGCTACGACTGCTACTTGACACTGATGAACGTAAAATTTACATTTTCTGTGCCGTATCATCAAACACGTCGGATATAAATCAAACACGTGTGAACTGAAGTAGGTTATAGGATGGATGTATGCTGCATATCAAAAGTATCTCACATGCAGCATATATAACGTATGATCAGAAATTTGGATAGTTCAAATTTAATTTGATGGATCTAAGGAAAATATGTGTCAATTAAACTCAATAATCATTTGTAAAAGGATTCGTTTCGAATTTACGTTGTAAGGATCTAAGTTTGACTAACGTTTATTTTATTTTAAAACTTTACTATCATCTCTTATTCTCCACTTCTGGTCAGAATGAACACGTGAATATGTGTATGCAAATTGTACTTGCTAGCGCTTAAGTATTTAAGTTGTGGCTTTTTGCCAAGAGGAGAGTAGAAGGGGAGAGAGATTGAGCCGTCTAGCCACGAGACTTCACGCGAGCTTGCCATCAGTTACTGTCCGCCTTTAAAGCCAGAAGTTTTAGTCCTCTTGAAAGCTAAAGACGTATTGTAGTTTTCTGCAGTTTGCGTACTACAGACGTAGTAATTTAAAAGGCCAGTCTTAGCGTTAGTCATCTGTGTAAAATATTAAAAGTTTAGCTCTTATTTAAATTTTAGTTAGTTAGTAGTCTTATATTTTTACTTTCAGACCACAAGTGGTTGGTCTTTGTATCCCGAAGTGCGGGAGCGACTGTAAAATCGTGAAAAAATAAAGGGTAATTTTAACCCTTCTCATCTTGTCGTCTTTGCTACACTCCATAGGACGTAGTTTGCAGTCAAACTCACTGTCCAGTCAGGACACATCATGTTCGCCAAGCAGTTAAAAAGAAATGCCTGATAACGCAAGATAATTTGTGATCTTAAAATTATTTCAAAGACTTGTTTAGAAAGACTGCATAAAAGAATGACCATAAAATTTAATTCGTGTTAGTTTCTTTCGAAATACCAGAAAATACAAGACATTTTTTGAAAATATTTTTAAATACAAAAATTATTTACCTAATGAGGATAGAAATACCTTGAAAAATAATGGTAAAAGTACTCAAGAATAAACGTAATTTGTATTTTAGTCACAAAATAGGTAATTAATGCTAGATCTAATCCTATCATTCATTATAGGGAAACGATGTTAGTATAATTATTAGTACAAATCGTTATAAATAAAAATGAAACTTCCCTATTAATATGTATAATTAAGGAATTTCATATATACTGCAAGGCACGCTACGAAGTTTGGGGATAAATTTGATGTCAGATTAATAATTATTAATTCTATGGTTGCCGCGATATTTAATTTTTGTTAATAAAACCCAATGCATTATGAAGTGCTGCCACCTATCGGTATTTATTATTAATATTTGGACTGTTGACCATGTTGGGTTGATCAAGCGTGCAGCCATTGTGGTTTTAACCTGTATATAGTGATGCTCTTGGCCACTGGCGTTTAATTATAAAACAAGTGCAGAATGCCGTCGATTAATGGTGAGAGAAGTATAGCTGGTAATGGAAATTGGCTGGTAAAAATGAGTGCTAAACAGTATACTGGCGTATAAGTGGCAGTGAACAGCAGGAAATGATGGAAATAAAGATCTTGCTATTCACAGCAATGGGGGGAGGGGTGGAATTACACAAGGAGCTTTGGGAAAATACAAAGAAAAAAATAGATGCAAAGTGTGAGTTTGAAATAATATGCAGAATCGATTTTTTTAAACACAATACGAAAAACTACTTGAGAAGACTAAATTGTTCTTTAATAATTAGGTGCACTCTTGTAAATGCTACGCAAGTTACTACCTAATAAGCAGGATTGTAGTGGATGATTCGAGGCCGTTTGAATGGATGTTTGACCGTTCGATTATAATCTGCCAGTTTCAAAATATAGTTATAATTTGAATTCATGATCTGAGTGAAAAATCTATGAGAACTTGTCAGAAAACGCTTGAGCATGTTGTATCTTTAGATCTTCATGAATCTGCCGGTTCCTTGCGAACAAGTACGTGGAGTGTGCAATCGCTCTCAGGATTTTATTTTGAAAGACAACGATTTTCATTCCATAGGTTTTTTAGTACTGTTGCCTAAATAGTACTGGACATCTAAAAAAAAAACAAATAGTAATAGCCCAAACAGTACTGGATGGCCAAGCTTAGAAAAGTACTGTGCGAATCAAAGCCAGATAAAGTGTCCATTTACTTTTTAAATGAAGCCTTGAATTTTGTTCTATAGTACTGTAAGTTGCTATTAAGACAGCATTAGAATATTTTGAATGCCTGTTCTTGCAGCTACCATTTGTATTCAGCGCTGCTCGTTTTAATGTTGAATGCTACAGTTAAATGCATATTTCGTGGTGAATGCTTCAGTATATGAAGCCATGAATGTCTGAATGTTACAGTTAAATGATGTGGGACGAACGCAAATATTACATGTACGCAATGCACAAGTCAAACGCAATATACAAGTCAGATTATCAGCGTACATTACTAATCTAAAATGAAGCCGTAATTCCGTGAGTAATATAAGAGTTTTCTGTGATTTGCTGTTCAATATAAAAACGTGAAGATTACTTGAATTAGTCTGCTGAAAGCGTGAGCTTGATGACCTGAAGTAAATTCATAAACTTTATCTTGCATTTAAGATGAGACCTACTTTCGAACTTCTACATATTCTAAACTAGTAACGAATGTCAGTAAAGGTCGTCATTTAAATTTTAGAAAGGCATCTAATTAGAAATTTAGACATTTGAGAAGGCACTTAACTATATATTTAGACAATATAAAAGGTTTTTGTGTAGTTTGTACTGTTCTGACATGCTAAACACAATTAATTTCAATTTTAGGAAGGCATCTAGCTAGAAATTTAGACATTTGAGAAGGCATCTAGTTATAGATTTAGACAATGTAAAAGATTTTTGAGTAATTTGTACTGTTCTGAAAAGCTAAATATAATTAAAAGGCATTTTTTTAATTTTATGTTCTTATTTTGCAGTTTGCAGGTTTGTTGTTATTAAATTTACAAAAAATGAATTCCTTAAGCACTATGACAAAATTCTATAGTAATTCAAGCCATCGCTTACGGTTTATAGAAAGGAATGATACTTATGTAATTTAAGTTATCTCTACATATTGTTACGTGCGTACGGGTTCGTTATATATTGAATGCACAAGTCGTTAAAAAGTTTACAAAAATTTATTCTTTCCACAAGAAATAAATTAAAATGCTGAAATATTTCTTCACAGATCTTCGCACAATATCACAATATCTCAAACGTTTAGCAAAAACTCAGTTCAAAACAGATAAAATAGTTCTATCTCACAGCGAAATCGCTACAATCAATACAGCATTAAGTAAACAAACAGCAGTTCGCTTTTTACAGCTACAAGTATAACAGCAACAACAACAACTAACTAACTAACTGAGATGAGGTGTTTCACCTCGGCTTTTATAAGCTTTTTAATTATCAGTAGAACAATCACGATTTTTCTAGATTTTTCTGGATGGCAACAGTAATTACGAGATATTTATTTATTAAGCATTAAATGCACGCGCTCTTTTATTTTTATTGTTTTTTTTTTTTTCGACGTAGCTTTCTCTTCAAAAATCGTCTGCGTTGCTAAGGCAACATGAAGCAAATCTAATTACAATTCTAAATAAATAGCCAAATAAATGTGAAATTCGTAACATTGCCCCCTTCCCAAGGACTGCACGTCCCGGGCAGTACAATCCCTGGACAGGAAGCCAAACTTACAACTAAAGCATCAGTGCTATAATAAACATTACTTTATAATAACAAAATAAACAATAATTCCAATAAGTTACTTTCAGCAAATTAAATTCTATCCAACGCTAAATACAATTCAAATACTATCAAATACTAAGTACAAATACTATCAAATACAAATGCTATTAAATACAAATACTCATCAAATACTAATACTTAACAAATACAAATCAAATACTAAATACAAATAGGACCATGGTCTTATACTATGTACATTACTATTTACAATTATATACACTACGTACTATGGCCATAGTAATGAACTAACCTGTCGTAATGAACGACTTTAGGTTTAGAGTTCGATGACTTACGGATCCGAACCACGACGTCGTTCAGCCTGTTTAGGACTGTGTAAGGACCATCCCAAGGTGACTGTAGTTTAGGAGAAAGTCCTTTTCGACGAGTCGGATTCCATAACCACACCTTGTCTCCTTCATTGAAACTATGTCCAGTAGCTCTCGTGTCGTAGCGGGTCTTCATCTTCTCCGTCGCCAAGTTGACTCGCTCTCGTGCAAAGTTGTACATCACTTCAAACCGTTCCTGGAGATCTTGAATGTATTCAGTCGATGAAGGCGCATCCGGAGGGCGACCAAACAAAAGATCACATGGCAGACGAAGGTCACGACCGAAGAGCATCTGAGATGGGGAATAGCCGGTAGTCTCGTGGACAGCACTGCGGTAAGCCAGTAAAAATAGTGGCAACTTCTTGTCCCAGTCCTGGTTTCTGGTGGAAACCACTA
>KK113264.1:207792-286989 GCA_000611955.2 Stegodyphus mimosarum | reverse complement strand
GTAATGCATTTTTAACTGAATTTTTTTTCCGTTGTTGTTTGTTTCTTTTTCGATGAAATTGTTCTGCAGAGTAAAATTCTGTGCAGTTTTCAAATTTAATGTTTGGTGTTCTCTTTATACATTTTTCCGGTACACTTAAAAGTCAGACGAAGGCTGGCTGCGCAGCGGCTAGTATATGATATAAAACTGGGTAAACGCTGATAAATCTGTAAAATTTTGTCCTAGTGAAATCAAAAGGAATGTTTGGTGCACTGTAAAGCTTTAACGCATTCTAAGATATACGCAGATGTACTGGCTAAAGAGATGATTCCAAAGTACTCTTTACTATTTAAATATATAGACTCAAATTTTACTGATCATAATAATAATTAGTAGGTTAAAAATACAAATCACGCTTTATTATTGATTAGTTTTAAAATCAAAGCGATTTTTTTAATTTACTACGACCATTCTAAAATGTCATGCAAAAGAATGTAATCAATCGTTTCTTTTCATAACAAAACAAAGCAATGATATCTTTTAAATATAACGAAAATTCCTGTAGATGACCACTTTGATACTAGTTGTTGCTTATGCTCACTTGTCTGACGTAGTCAGCCCAAGCCCACGAAATTCCTCGTGGCAAGAAGCGCTAGATTACGACTGCCGTTGGCAAGAACCTTGAGCACCACACAGGTGAAAGTGCGATTTAGCTCAGTTCCGCCTTCAATTTTGTTGGACAGCACCCCGAGGGAAGGGTCTGCGCGTCACCCACCCCTTTCCCCTTCTACCAAACCACACGACAGGACTTTCGGCTCGCCGCATATTTAGAGTGCCGCTAAGCCGCACCGACACTATACACTTGAAATATCCATGCCTTCTCCGGGATTCGAACCCGGACCCTTCAGCACGGCAGTCAGCGAAGCTAACCACTACCGGTTGGGCGGCACTTTGATACTTTGACACATGGATGCAGGCCGATCTAAGCACGAACTTTATCCCGCACCCAACACCTCAGATAATCTCCGGGTGGGGTAACCATACATACACAACCTCAGTTAAATTTAAAAGACCACCTTGACGATTTTGGGTTTTACATTTCATCCTTTCACCTTTTCTGTATAAACTTTGTCGCTTCCGAGAATTTGACTATCGATGATCTTCGATATTTGTATATGTTAATGTTCATTGAATGGTCATAAAAGGGTTCACTATATTGCAGTATAAGAATTTGTTAACATGAATCATAAATAAAGAATAAAAAAAATTTTATCTCTTCCATATATTAAGCCTGAGAAATAAGCTCATTATTCATAGTCTTTTAAAATAATTCTAACGCCTAGTATATTAAACTAGTTTAGCTTGGGCAATCTACAATAGATGGCAGCACTAAAACTATTTGCGCCAACTTTAATTTAACACAATTTTTGATCTTCAGATGGCAGCACTAGACTTATATATGTATTTTTAATTACCTGTTATTAGAATTTAAAAAAGGGTAGGGGGGAACTCCAAGCAGAACACAAAAAGAGTAACACAGATTAAAAATAATAATGATTTCTTTTCAGAACTGCAATAAGCATTCTTTCATCAACACATCACACCTATTTTTATAAATATATTTTCGTATGTTTATTACCTTATACCAATAGATGGCAGCATTAGACATATATTTTAATTTGTTTCCGATGGCTAGCCAATGTTTCAGCACCTATTAACTAACCTTAAGAAAAAAGCTCATTTTACGGTAGTATAGTACTTCCTTCAGGAAATTTTTCCTATTTAGAAAGGCTATGAACATAAATATCATCTGCGAAATAAATTAAACTACTAAACTGTGTTTCGTGTAAATATTTTTGAAGTGCGAGTTTTAAAATTTGTATTAGTAATAAATAAATAAATATTGGTGCCCATACTGATAAAACTGCCTTAATTTTTAGGTACATTCTGATCTTTATCCAACTCATGCTTTATAGAAACATTTAAGAAACAAGTAAAGATAATTCTGACCTTGGAATTTTTTTCTCTCCTTTTTATACTGAATTTAATATGAAAATTTGTAAAAATATTTATTCAAACGCTCAGTCATTTAAACATTATAGGACAGTCCAGTTTGAACAGAACAAAAAAGTGTAGAAGTTTGTAATGTGAACAACTCATACTTTATGCTAAATTAAAATACATTCTTGTCACAAACCCTAATATATCTAGTAATAATTAAAGTATAGACGACATCTGATCATACGTTTTGGATAAAAAATTAAGTATAAAGTGTAGATATTATAACACTTGCGTATTCGTACAGTCCCAGCGTTTTTTGGAACCCAAGTGACTAGTACATAGGGCACATCTTATAAATTAAGCATATGAATAATTCAAAAAGATGTAAACTTTTATTTAGCTATTCCTTGTGAGAAATTCTTCACTGGAGCTCTCTAAAAATCAGAAAATTAGATAGCTGCTATGTTGCTTAATTAAACTTAGATGCGTACATTGGAGGCAGTGCCTATGCATATATCATGTATCTCTGTAGGAAAAAAAAAACCCTACTAGCTAAGTATACTGTGCAGATGAAACACATATAGTTATACTAAATTTGGAAAGAGAAGGGTGGAAAGGATGCAAAACAATCGATGGGTACCCTTTCAAACGGCTTAAAAGGAATTTAACCATGCGAAATAAGAAATCAAATAATTTATTAAAAACTAATCCATTGAATTTAAAATGCAGATGGCAAAATGAAAGAAAAGAAACTGAAATGAATTTGCTACAAATTTTGAAATCTATGATTAATATTGCATCAGGATGTCAGGAAAAAGGGATGAGTAGATATAGGAAAAGACATTATAAAGTCATTTGCAAACAAACATACATACAATACATACACACACACTCATACGTACATGTATACATGCATGTATGTATACATATGTATACGTATGTGTATATATATATATATAATGCAAAATAAATTTAAACAATAATAATTTATTGCGCGCATATTGGTGTGTGAATCAGATACTGCATCTAAAGAAATTATAAAATTAGAAATTAAATCTCAGTGTACTCTTACTCCTTTTGTCGTGGTGTAGAAACTCAAAAATAATATACAGTATGCAAATAGTCGAAAACAGAAGAAAACAAAAACTTGCAGATCGTGTTTATAGCTTGGTACCAATTATACCTAAGCAATCCTTCTACCTGGTGTTGAAGCTCAGCTTCCAAATGACAGTGTCAGCTTCTTCGTGTGGTCATTTAGCTAAAACAGAAAACCCGTAAGCAATTTATTCCTATTGCAGTTCTCGATGAAGTGGACTGACTAGTGTAATTTGAGTAATTATGAAACAGTTTATCTTACTAAGTTCGTCACAAAGGCAATTTGGTCAAGCACAAACCTTGCGTGAATGTTCTTATCATACAAATACATCTACTTCGGAATGGCTGGAAAAACAAACCAGGAAGTATTTAACGAATATTCTTTGTTTACATGCTGGAATAGCAGAAAAAAGGTGAAATTTTTGAAAATAAAGATTCCAGCTGAATATTATATGCAAGAAAGTGTTTCGAGTTCCAGTTATGTCCAAATTAAATACGTTAAGCCAGTAACAGTATGATAAAATAGCAGAACAATGTTAAGAAAATATCGCTGATTGGTTTTCCACATCGAATTCTTTTCCAATATGCATAAAAAGAGGATTATTGAAGAAACTTAGGCAACACTTAGAGTAAACAGAATGGTTTGCCATGTTTATTTATTAAATTTTTGTATTAGAATTTTGCAATACTGAAAAATATAAAAGGAATAAGATGTGCGTTCATTACGTTGAACTGAAATTTGCATCAAAATACTCGTGCTGAAATGTAGAAAAGTCACGCGTTGATGTTAAAAAGGAAACGCTTATGAAGGCTTTTGAAATCTGTCCATCCGGTTTAATAAAATAAGTCGCAAAATGGCCTGCGATGCTATATATAAAACTAAACATATGTGATAATCATACATTGGAAGATTTAAACAGACGATTAATGTAAGTCCGATATAAGAAAATCAAGTACAAATGGCTTTTATTTACTTAAAATGGTCTATTCAAAAGTGCAATTCTGAATGAATGGATCTGCAGTTGCAATGGGCAGAAATCAAACATGAATGCAAAAATAATTTGGTGAAAAATTAGATTGCTTATATCAGTAAAGTTATGTTTATTTCAATAATAAAATTAATTAAAAAATTACATAATAGCAAGAACTAATTCTGCATTTTCATATTTCATAATCAATTAATATCACACGCAGTGGTGAGACATGAAAATTTTAACAAAAGCTTACTTCTAAGAAATATCAGATTCTCGTTATAAGCACAGAAAATATAAAATTCATGCATAGAAAAAAATCTGAAAGGTTTCAGATTTGAAATTACGTCCAAAGGGGCGTTTTTTTAACATTTTGTGTGTTACTTTTATTTATTAAATATCGTGTTCTTCGCACTTAAACAATAAAATTTAGTTCAATAGCAATATCGCAAAATAAAACATCTTTACCATATCTTTAGAATTTCCGATACACTGTCTCCCGCGCATAAGATAAAAATGATTTTTCTGTACAACGTTGCCATTACTCGCTTTGAAATCCTTGAGTTTGTTATTCAGATATTCGTTAAGATTTTACAAAATATGAAATCGATAATAAAAGAAGTTCGAATTCCAAATTAGGGCTACCAGATGTCCCTGTTCTGCGAAAGATTTCGTTATTCAAAATTTGATGGCTCTAAGTACCTTTGTTTTATATCAATGCGAGAAACATAGATACATTTACGCAGATTCTTCATTATTTAATTTTTTTAAATATAATACAGGGCGAATATTTGGTGGCAACGATTTGAAAAGTGAACGGACATTTATAGTGAACCAACGCAAAATGCCGAAACGAAATTAATGGCCCTCCTGGACTAATAATGTTCGCGAGCTTTTCCCGAACCATGGAGCTCAACGCAGAATAATCGACGCAAAATGCCAAAACGAAATTAATAGTCCTTCTAGGTAAATTCTCCCTTTGGATTAAAAAAAATAAATTAAGAAATTGAAATAAATCCCTATGCTACGTCTTTTAAAAATTCCATATTTAGTAGTCGGTTTTTAAAAACCTTTATATTCATCATTCGATGCAACAAAAAGCATAAAGCTGGATAGTTCCTTCACATGGCGAAAGCCGTTTGATAACTGCATGATACAGAAGCGCGGCTACACCATTTTGACGCCCCTTATAATTTAACCATATTAATAATTCAGAGAAAATTCTGTTTTTAATTAATTGTTGCTTTTGAGAGTAATTAAGCTGGAGCGCTCAGAGTATTTGGTGCCCTAGGCAGCTGATTATGTGGCCTATGCTTGGAGCCAGCCCTGATACTGCCTATCAGGCTCAAAATGCACGGTTGATTTTTAAAATTTCAAGACCTAAATCTTTATCAGTTTCATTTAATTCTCTTTGGCATTTTTTTTGAGGGGAGGAGGAGAAGGAGGGTTACTACTAAAAAGGTAAAGCACCTAATTTATCAAGAAATGTTTTGAAATGACTCATTTCATCAATGTTTCTTATCGAATCTTGTAACGCTAATTTTTGCAAACGAATTATTCAGTGGCAAATAACAATGTTAGAACATTTCCACAAAATTTCGATTGCAACAGCAAACTTTTTTTCTTAACATTATGTTTATTGTATCGGAACAAAGTGCAGTTAAATGATTTATTAAGCAGCTTTCAGAAAATCCATTCGAATTAAAAACATTAACTATACAGGCATATATACAATCAGCTATTTTGTTTTTTAGCTTTTAACAATTAGTTAGTTTCGTAAGTTATTTTAATTTACATCTTTACTCTCCTTTCCTACATCAGTCACCCAGTCGTTCTTTCCAGAAATTTATCTAAAGAAATTAATTTAAGCATGTGCAAGAAATAGACGTAGGTATAATAAATAACTAATATAATTCAGGCTTAATTTAGTACGCGATAGAAGCAAGACAAAATTTAGTGAAACAACTTGTCTTTCGACTCCAGTCTCATGATACACAGCCAGTAATGTATAGAGTATGCTACGCTCAAATTATGCTTTACTAATTTTAAGGAATTTCAGCTAATATAGCAGACTGCGCTGTTCCTTAATTTTGCAATTTGATCCAGGTTATTATTTTTTTGCAGACTGTTAATATTACAGCAATTTTATGAAAATTAAAGCTTGAACTTTTGGTTATGTCGAAAAGAATTTCTAATTATGGAGTTGCAACAGAATCTACAAAGCGAAAACATGATTCGATGTCCACTAAACAAAAAGTGCAATTTTAGCATAAAATTTGTTGTATGGAGAGAGCATCGTAAGAGAGTGGGAGGATGTGTTTTTAGATACTTTAAAAACTGCTTGGCATAATTTATGGCCAGCTACCATATTTCATGGTAAGTATGATGAAGATGATAGCCACAAATTTCAAAGTTTTTCAGATGTCGCAAACCAAAGGTGAAATTTTCTAATATGGATGTTATAAAGAAATGTGAAGAAACTGTAATAAATGAAGGTGATATAACAGACGTTTTTCATTGCAAATGGCAATGCCCCAACTGTCAATAATCAATGGACGGCGAAATCTGTAGTGTGGTTTTAAATACGGAAAATACCGCTACCGACAGTAAAGAAAGTGACACAGAGGTTATTGAAAACGAAAAAATTTCGATTGACTATTGAGTCGTAATTCTTGAGAGCAACTACAAGACTTGTACAGTGGAACTTTGTAACTGAATAGGAAATTATGTCTGTTCATAGAATTAAAGAGAAAGTATTAACACAAAAAACGAAGCAACTTAAAACAACTTACATTAAAAGAAATGTTTAATAAAGTAAACAAATATATATTAAGCTCTTTTTTTGTAAATTTTGATACCCTTTAGATCATAAATGTTCATTATCTCATAAATCACGATTTCATATTTTTAATTTTATAATTTCTGCATGCCATGTTACCAGATTTAAATTGATGACCTAATAACACTGGCACATAGCTAACTGGTAATATTATTCGCATAAACTAAAAAATTAATATCTCTAGTTTAATGATTTTTTGCATGCTTATTCGATCATGATTTTAAAAATTTTATGAGAATATTATGATTTGAAAACTCATAAATTACTCCAATAAATTAAAGAATGTTACACACTAATAAATCATAAAACAATACCACTGAATGACATTAAGGGAGGAAATGAACCTTGAATAATTGATTAATTTAGTAATTGAAACAATTTTGAAAAAGAAGAAACAACATTTTTGTTATATGGGAGTCTCTGTTTTTTCTTTTATAGTAAGCATGAATTTTCATAAATATACGTATAAGGGCATAGAAATTATGTAAAAAATTACGCTTTGCAATTTTTATGTTTAAAAATGTAAAAACGTGAGTATCTGCATAATTTAAAACATTTCATATTTGGTAGTATATGTTTACATCAAATGATTGCGAAAATAAAGGTCAGGCAAGGACATTTATGGATATGTATGTATGGGAAAAGTTCCATTTCAAGCTGTCCTGCAATATTTTTTCCCCAGTTTACCTCTTCTCACTATTTACAAAAGTTGCTGCCTTATTTACTTTCCTTCCCCTTTTATATTTCACTTTTTTTCTACTGTTTGATGGCAGGAACACTGTTCATATGTTTGATCTATCATTTGGTGTTTATGATGGTATTTAAATATATCAGCTGCCCTTCTTAAGTAAGTTCTTGTGGCACTAATGTTTAGATCCAGTAATATTTTGTACCCCAGTTTTTTATTTTGAAACAGCTTTATAATTATTTTTGTTTTTATTTTAAAATTAAATTGTGCATTCAGCATTTTTTGATGTATATGATATATGCTCTAAGTACACAAAAGATTTATGTAACAGAAAAGGGCAAATGCATAATTTTCTTGTAAACAATGATATACATAGTGAAACCTCTCAGAACAACCATTTCCTGATGGTGAGCACCTTTCAAAATCAGTACTTCTGAGAATACAAATAACAACATTAAATGCTACCAATAATCTCTAATAATATCTAAGACTACTTAAATAAAAGACCAAAATTAACTGTAACCATAGATGGTTGTTTTCAGGAAGTTCCACGGGTAACTCAAAACTCCTCAGCATGAATCCCAAGGTAAATACATTTAAAATTGTCATGTGATTTTTTTTGTTCCTACATTTGATAGTGCATTTAGTAGTATTTACTTTTGGTTGTTTTATTTTTGATACCAGCATAAATAAATATACTAATTAATCAGGTGCTCAATTACTGATACATTTGGCATTATGGTATTTCTTGTAAGTTATTACATCACTTTTCTTTTCTAAATACTGCAGTTGAAAAACATTCAAAAAATAGTTTTCAGACCACAATCAATTTCTTAAAAATATTTGGAAGAATTTTTTTAATGTAAATGTATAGTAGAAAATTTAATAATGACAGTAAAATTCATATAAAATTATTTTTAATAAAAATGCTATAAATTTGTTGAGAGAAAAACCTATATTATAAAATATAGTATTTAAATACAAAATTAGTTATTCTTCAACAAGTGTTCCTCTAATTTCTTCTTCTGCTATTTGAGCTTGAAGAGCGTTTTTGGTTTCTTTTTCCATTCGACGTATATCAGCCATTGTGAAGCCATACCACTGATCTATCCAACAGAATACTTCTCGATGAAATTTCAGGAAAAGTTTTTGTTCTGCATTTTTTATATCTCTTTCTTTTATATCCTTTTTATATCCTTTAAACGGTAAGTGTAGGTGCATAAAAGACCTATTGGAAACTGTAAGCACGAGCGAGCAAAAACGGAGCCGCATTCTGAGTATTGAGTCAGGTGTTGGCGAATATCCTGTGGAAAGGCTGCCCTGTTTGAATAGCTGTCGAAATGGTAAACTGCAGATGAAATACTGAACTCCTGATTATCCGCGAGGAAACTTGTGGTTCCCATTTGATTAAAATGAATCGTGAATTCATTTGAGCTTAAATTGTATTCTACTTTTCAACGACTAGTCAAGTGGACGGTTATCTTGTAATTTTTTACGTTACGATCTCAAGTAGGAACCTATTAAAGTTAATTTAATTTTATTCAGCATTTTTATTTGAATGAACTTCGCACTTCACTTCTTATACGAATATTCGTGATACGGATAACTCAAGCTTAGCTGTAAAGTGATTTTGTTATGCACGAGTACTTTAAGTGTAATACAGGTGTCTTAAACGCCGAAGAAAAAGAATAAAGAGCTCTCTAATTAGATGCATATTTAACAGTGGGATCGCTCCACTCCCTTGCGGCTTATCACTGATGGTGAGTTTCATTTTCATATTTTGTATTTTCCGTCAAATTACTTATTTGACAGACTTAACTGCTTCAAAGCGTAATCGAAAGCCGATAATTGACGTATGGAAAACGCATGTTGTCGCACTAAATACGCATGTTCTAAATATAGTTTCATGCTAAAAATGATAACAGTAAGATACATACCGTTCTGCATTGCATAAGCAAGCTTTAGTTTCCGAATTCAGGCATTTTCTCATTAAGTTTTTACCTTAAAACACGAAAAGTGTCAATATGAGACAGGTGAAGGAGAATTAAATTTTATTTTCTTCAAATGAAATTAGTTTTCATCCAAACTGTAAAAAAAATTTGAAAATATTTTATAGAATGAGCCCTAAGGACGAACCATTAACAGCTGTTTTGATGAGTTTTTAATTTTTGCTGAATTCGAAACGATTTATCTTTTACTATTACACTGTATGCACAAACTTTGTTCAGAAAATTTTCCTTTATAAAGCATATGAAATGTATCAAACTAACAATCAGTGAAAAAAATTAACGAAATAAATATAATGAAACTCTCTTATTAATTGATATCATAACCCCATCAGATAAGATAACTTTAACGACTAAGCTTTCGTCAAGATTTACAAAAACCAAAGTCAGTTGAACAAGAAAACTAAAAATTTAATCTAAGCTTCCCAAGTATAACAGTTTTTACAAAGGTCAAGGGAAACGAAAGATAAAACGAAATCCCTTTTAAAACAAAGAGTTGTCGCAAATCACAAAATCGCTGGCAAATTCTAAAGAACTAATCGCTGCTTACTGAGTTCAGTAGTCTCCAACAGACTAAATCTCAAATCAGAACGTATTTAGCGATTCTTAATGACCTCCTATTTATACCACTATGAAAAGTTAACAGAAAGCATTACCACAACCCTTTATAAAAAGCGCTCTGAGCAGTATGGTATACGATATAATGGTAAGAGCTGCTAGCTGCCTTACCACTATACCGTATACCATACCTTACCACTATACCATATACTATATTACGACTTATGACTAAGGTTCAGAGTTGGAATTCCGGAGAAGGCGCGGATGTTTGTAAGTATACAGTCTTCGTGCAATATAGGGGCACTTAAAATACAGGCGAAAGAAAGTCCTGTCAAGAGTTTTATCAATAGGGGAAAGGGTTGGTAGATTGGATCCATCCGCCGAGTGTGCTCCATCAAAACTGAAGCGAAATTTCTCCGTTTTCCACGGGTGTAAAATGAGTCGCACCCTATGGTGCACCTTGGGCAATGATCCTAGAGATCAGGTGGGTAAATGATCAAAGGGCATTGGCGTTCCTGATGTATGCATTTACTTGCAAATATCTGCTCGTTTGATCAGTGGTCAAATAACAGCAATCTTTTAGAAAAACCACTCCCTAAACCGTTAAAACGC
Source organism: Stegodyphus mimosarum (assembly GCA_000611955.2). NCBI lineage: Eukaryota > Metazoa > Arthropoda > Arachnida > Araneae > Eresidae > Stegodyphus > Stegodyphus mimosarum. The sequence goes on along the minus strand of KK113264.1, from coordinate 276,240 downwards.
TGACTTAAGTATCAAATTATTTTTGTTATCGAAACAATAATTTATTGCCTGAAGTAACTTCTTAAATATTTCTCTCTTGTAGTTGATATATATGAAATAGCTTTTACTGATACACTTTTTTGAGATCTTCATTTTGATGTCAGTATATGATTAGTGTAGTATAGCTTTTGCAATTCATTGCAATTTTGTTGATTTCTACTCAGTATTCAGTATTCTACTTAATATACTTCATTCTACTCACTATCTTCTATTTTAAAAAATAATCTTAAACTAAGGGAATTATATCGTCGGCTCTCCGGCAGTTCGTTAAATCCATATCCGAATGTACAAATTTTCAGCTATCTGTAGAATGTTTATAGCGTAATAAAAGAAGATCTATTTGATATGATATTATTCATAATATTAACAGCTATCAAGACTTCTGTCAGCACAAAAGTTCTAAACATGGCAACATGTCTCTTGTTTATCAGTGAATCAGAACTTTTCTTTTCTTCGATCAGAAATTTCCTTTTCTTTGATGGTTTTTTGCGAATATTTGAGCTTGATCCTCTTTTTTTATAGCTTTTGAAGAAGCGTTTTGTTTATTATTTGCTTTGGGAATACTTGAGCTTGATCCTCTATTTTTATAGCTTTTGAAGAAACGTTTTGTTTATTACTTTGATGACATAAATTTCCAAGAATTGTGGCGATGTGAAAGTCTGATTTTGTTTTGCATTGACAGATCTATAACCTCAATGGAGACATCGGTAGTCTCAAGTGATTTTTGAGCTTTGAACGGAACGGATAGTCTTCTAAGCCACAATATTGAATTTTGGGAATTTTGAGATCGAGACCTTGAAAATTTGGTAACCTCTGGAAAATCAAATTTTGAAGTAATAATAAATTGATGTTTCATTAATAATTTAGGAATAGTTATAGTCGTATTACTGGAAAGGAATTTTACTTTCTTATTTTTCTTTCTTTTAGCGTCTGTTAAAACCTTTTAGCTTATATCATTACTACACTGTAGAAATTTGACGTATTTTAAGCTTATAAAATTTATAAACTTAATAAATTTCAGAATTATTTTATAACTAAAGATGAGACTTTCGAATCTTCGCCTGCAAGAAACCCCGCTAAAGATTCGAGATTAAAAATCTCGCCGTTGTGGTAAAATAGTTGTGGTTTTTTTCCTCCAATCTTCGAAACCTATCTTAAGAATCTATTAAAAACTTTAATTTTAAAATTTCGAAAGCTTAATATTATTGGCGTCAAGTAGGACAATTTATTAAAAAAATCTGATGTGGACACCACATGACTTCCACGTGTGGCCTATTAAATTATACGCAATTTTTCCTGCATTCCATTTAAACTTATTTCCTCGAATTTAATTAGAGATATATTTCTCATTCAATTACTTCAGTTCTCACTTCGTAGGAAGGCAAAACATAAAAACTCAAAACATCTTCCTTAAAAATGAAAAAAAAAACCTTCCTTAGAAATTAAAAAAATACAGAAAAATATAAAACAACAAATGCATTTAAAACAGTAAAAAAAATTTTGTTTTTATTGATAAAAAGTGCAGAAACTGACTTAATTTACTATTCTACTAAGTTTCAAATGTAAACAAATGGCTGCTCTATTAGGCTTACTCGTACTTAAACAGCTTTTAAACTGTTGAGAATTCTACAACTATTGCATGAACATTATCTAAAGGCATAAAAACCTTAACCGGAAGATCAGAACAACATAAATGAATCACTTTTAAAGCAAAAAATGCACAATTCAGCAACGTACAAGAATAAAAAAACTAAGCTGAGTAAAAGAGTGAGTATATATATATATATATATATATATAGTTACAAAACCATTTTTTAAAAACAAGATATAAACATGCCTAGTATTTGCGAGGGTTAAGCTGCTGAAAATTATCACTAAAGACATAAAGTAAGAAATAATTTTCACAAAAACCAACAATTGAAATTCTTAAGCAATAAATTTCAAATAATCCATTAGATATTATAAAGAATTTTAAAAATGTTAAAATCAAAACTTTTGAAACAAGCAATACCGCAATTAAAAAAATTAATGAAATTTAAAGAAAAATGACCGTTACAGAAGAGGAATTCAATAAACTTCAGTGCAACTTCGTCAAAGGGGGAGGAACATTGAAATCAATTGAAATCAATGAAAATTTCTACAAAAATCCTTGTTTTTCTGTATCCAGAATTAGCCGGTGAACTATTTCAATGTAGTTTAATTATAATAGTTCATCCGAAAATTCTGCCTCTTTCCCAAAACAAGGAAAAAACAAAGTAAATTCTAATTAGAATCAACCTTAAATAAAGAGAACTCTATATTATTTAAAGAATTGAAGACGTAAGTGAAAACATTAAATCAAAATTTTTACTTTTAAACATAAAGCATACATTTCAAAGAATTTAAAACATTATAAAACTTAAGTAAAAGGACTTAATTAAAACTAATTAAACAAGAAATAATTAAAAACTTCGAGCACATTCAATAGACCACAATTGAAACTAATAATATCGTTATAGTAGTGACGTGCAGGTTTGCCATTTTGGTTACATGGACGAAACTAAAACACCTTGGCGAGAAAGGCTAAAATTTGGAACAAAAGATGGTGTTTTGAAACCGAAAGAAAAACTTTTAAATACTTCAAAGAAAATTTTTAATTTTGACAAAGAAAAAGATTATTTTATTAATTGAATGAAATTTACATAAATTCTGATTCTTTTAAAACAGAAATAGGAATAAAAATATCATTCAGTGTTAAACTTCAATTAAATTTTAAAATCAGTTATTCTTTAAGAAATAGACACAAAAATGTGCCCAAATAGTGATAAAAAGTTTTTAATAATTGTCTTGAGTAGAAAAATCCATAAAGCTGAATTTTAGATTTTTTTTAAATTGTTATTTAAAATTACAGAAAAAGTTGAAAAAGGAAAAATAAAAATAAATAAAAAATAAAAAACAAATATATATATATATATATATATATATGCATATTTATGCACATTTAATGTTGCCAATTCCAACCAGAAAGGGAGGTGTACAACTGCAACTGCATGTTACAATAGACCCATATTCAAAATTTCAACCTGCTATGGCTATTCGGTTTTGTGTTATTGAGATATAAACAAACGTATGTACAGATGTCACGAAAAATGTCTCTTCTGAATCCATTTTGAATCCGTTTTGGGAAAAAAGGGATTTTTATTCTGTCCGTACATACAGATGTCATGCAAAAACATCGTTCAGATAGATTCGAGAACGGTCAAAATGGTATTTTTGTTGGAATAAGTACCCGAAATTTTTCGCGATTACAATACTTCCTTTACTAAAATGAATAAGATTATTGCAGTTGAATTTAGCATTACATATGCACAGTCTGGCTGGCTTTAGGAGCATAAACTAATTCTAAGTCCTAACAGTCTTAATAACAGTCTAACAGTCCTAACAGTCTTAATAACAGTCTAACAGTCCTAACAGTCAATTTGTCCTAACAGTTAACTATGCAATGCCGTTATGGCATGATATCATTGCTCTCTCTAACGCAACTGAAGTGGAAAAATTGCAAAAAAGGCTAAGCGCAAGAAAAACCCTGGAAAAGACAATATCATAAATAGTATCATTAAACATCTGTCGAAGATTGCGTTGACTAAGCAATATTTTTCTTACCTAAGACAGAAAAGTATGAGAAGAAGTCTCCTTTCAGTCTGTCAGTTCTCTTTCAGAATCCAAGAAATCCAAGAAGAGAAAATCCAAGAAAATCTTTTGTTCAGCTGATTTACGCCTATCTCTCATTACTCACATTTAATAAATATGGTTTCCAGGAAGCCTTAAATAAGATCAAGCAATTTGCGAGAATCATGGAATATCTTGTTACCATTCATAACATGCGTTGTACAGCTCTCCTTATGTTAAATGTGGTTAAGGCTTTCGACCACGTCTGTCATAACTGACCCCTTTACAAGCTCGTAACCGTCTAGTGTGACCTGTGACTATTTCTCAATATAGAAATTATATTCATGATCGTATCCTTTCTGGAAACCTCACATTAACTGCCAGAAAGAGAAAAGTCTTTTCCTTACAACCAAAATCGCAGCTGGAGCTCCATCTCTCAGGACCTTTACTATATCTTTTTTACACTACAGATTTCCCAGAGGCACAAAATGATTCAAACCAATTGCTCGCCTGCTAAGCAGAGGATATAGTTACAGCTGTCATTTCTGGTTCACCAGACTTAGCACTAACAAAACATGAAATGCGAATGTTGCAAAATAAGGTATTAAAGATTATCACTAGTGCACACATGTTCATTATAAATTTTATACGGCATAGTGATTTCAACATAAGTGGTATTTCAGAACATCGCAGAAAAGATAACGAATTCTTTTTTAGCCAAAGCACAGTCTTGCAGTCCTATGAGTTTTCCGGAAATCATGAATTACGTCCTTGGTACATTCACTGACAAAGAGGGAAACGTAAGATTGTTTGCTTTACACTTTTAGGAGAGCAAAGCTTTGTCATTAGTCTCTTGGAAAAGAACTTCTTGCAACATGTGATTGTTTCTTTATTTCGAAATTTGCATTTTGCTTTTCATAATTTTTACAGGAACTCTCGTTGATCGTGTAAGTATAGTGTATTAGTTTCTTCAGCAACTGTTATGTAAATTCACAGTAACTCACATCTAAAAACTTTGTGAACGTATTGTTTTATTTTAAGGAACTGTTTTATAATTAATGTAAAATCTGAGCTTCAATTGTCTCATGAACTTTTATGTGAACTTCTTAATGGCAGTGATATGACTTGCATCTAAATTTCGCTTAAATACGTTTATTCAGATTCAGGTAAAAAGACCTGCTATTTAAGCAAGCGTTTCGGAAGTTAGTTTTAGAGCTTGTCTACTTATCCCAGGCCACATTGTGCCGTGATTATTAGCGACTTAATTTAGTGGCTTGGAGTGCTTTTTTGGCTTTGTCTCACAGGTTGTCTATAAACCAGAGTCTTGCCTTATCCTGTAAGCCGTTAGGCTAATCTACCACATAATGAAATTGTTCATCGTTACGAATTTCTGTTAAACCAAAAGTGCTTGTCTTGTGTAAACTCAAGTAGGGTAATTGTTACGTATGTGTTCGAATAAAAGGATCTTATTCACCCTTTTTCTGACTTTTGTTCTTTTTCTCAAAGCTAGAAGATAATTCTTCAGTAGTCTTTTTAAAGTCTATAGTGTATGCTCCGTAGGAGAAGTAGACTTTATAAGGTTAAATGTTATTTACCTTGTAAGGTATATTTCGATTTGATAACAATTATTTTAATTTAGTTAACTTGCCTCGTTTCAACTTACAAATCCCTACCAGAGTGAGTTTTTAGAATCGCGTTGAATTCAAATGAGGAAGAAATAGTATTAAAGGAAAGTTCAACTTACTTCGAGAGAGAGAGAGAGAGCTAGGAATCCTGAGTAGCGAGCGTTTGCCTTTGGGCTAATACTCTCTAACTTTTGTTACGCTCAGCCGTATATTAAGTGCCTTTTGATAGTTCGCCGGCTAGTTTAAACTAAGGGCCAACTATTCTAGAATTGTGTTAGCTTCGGTAAGTCTCAGAATTAGTTAAAGTTAGTTCTTATTTTGTTGAGTCCAAGCCAGAGTGGAGGCTTTGTTTTAAGCCCAAAGAAAGGGGCCGACTGTTCATCTTATGTTTGAGTGAATAAAGGGTAATTAACTCTCCTTGAGTTTACGATTTCTGTTCTTTGAACTAAGCGATAATTCGCTTAACAGTTCATTAGGTTCATCGTTATTTAATTTAGCAGAATAAAAGTGATGAACTCCATGTATTTTTAGCAAATGTTTAGTTGTCCTTTCCTCACTGGACTAAAAAATGTCAAATTACCTACCATTATTGCTCTGATATTCTGGTTACTGTTTTCAAACCCAGGCTTAAATACGCATATTTTACCAACAAATTTTGTTTCCTTCACTGCCACATCATGTATTGCATTAAATGTCATAGATCTGTTTATGTACGTTTTACCGAGACAAATGGCCTATTATATACAAAGTACTTCCTCCTAGAGTAAACGCTTCGGAAGATTTTATGCTGTCATGATGCGGATCAAGGCAAATTATGGAACTGAAAATATGACAGCTCATGAATTACTATTAGATTACAACTTTACTATTAGATGTAGTATAATTTTGCAATGAAAACTGGGAATGTCTTTCTTCCGAAATTGAGGAACATATTTTTCTGTACAAAATTTATTTAATGAGCTATTTTGACTGTAGCCATTCAATGCACTATCCATACACTTTATTTTCAGTGTAAAAAGTTGCCAAGTAATCTTTTAAAGTTTCATTTATTTCAATTACTTCCTTAATTAAAATCGTTCCAAAATATATGAATAATCTTACCCAAATTTATCCAAAACTTCAAAACACGTTATTACAAGAATTAGAACTGATAGTGAACTAGTTCATCTAGCCCTTATGCAAAATTTTCTTCGAGTTAATGAAACTCAAGTAATGAACTAATAAAACTTAATTGTACAAAGTATACTAATGAAACGCACTGATAATTTTAATGAAAATTTCTTCCAGGGATAGGAGTTATAACTATATGGCACCTTACTGTTACATTCGAATATTGCAAACTTTACAGCTAGCTCTGTGGGCTCTAACTGTGAGGTAGCACTGATTTTCTTTCAAGAATTATCATGATGGAAGTGAGATTTATAGGTTCTTGCAGAAAAGAACTCAGTAACATTTAACTTAAAACTTTAATGAATCTCTACTTGAGAATTAACAAAAAAATACTGATAATCTGACTATGCTAAATTCACACTTCAGTTTCATTACAAGATGAATCACATTTCTAATTTGAACATGTTAAGCTTTCAACTTCAGCTTTCCGATTTGGATAGGACTTCTACGAATTCAACTACACTGGCCAAGATTTAAACGTCAGTAATCACCAGCTTGGGGCTCCATCTGCTCCACTACCAGCTGCTCCGCTACACCTAGGCCTAGACTTGGATTTAACGTTCTTCAGCCAACAGATGACTTCAGATAGACTCAGGCATCGGATAACTCTCCAGTTCTAATTAATATCCTTATACTCCCACTGCCGTCTCAAAAGTCTACATAACAATCAGCAGGGAACGAGCTATGTGACTAAGTCAAAAGAGGTAGAAAAAATGCATATAAAAAACCTTATTTTTAGTTTAAATAAACTTAATTGTCATAACTATATGTTCAAAAAACTTTCTTCATCTTAGGTAGGTGCATTTCCATTTATCTATTGAATTCGCATCACAATTTAGGTATTAAACGATAATTCTATTCTATGAAACTTATTCTTTTTAAGAAATTGAGCTTTATTTTCATCCAAATCAAATTAAACATTTTCAGTCAGTGCTCTTGAAAAGGAAGCCACTGCGGAATTCTGCTTCAAGTGCAGACTCAAACATTGATTTTAAAATTGATTTCTTCATTGATACTGCACATAAGATTGAGTATTTAATAATATTCTCAATCTCAGGATATCAAAGATTTAATGATTTGTATCTCGTTTTAAATCACAAGTTCAACAGCTCACACACAATGTTTTGGAACATGATTCATAGCAATTCCCATTTTTGACGAACACTGTTCCAGTTTCTGAATTAATAAATCTTTTCAATTAGTAGATGTGATATAGCGGGACTATGTTGCCGAACAAATCATGACATGTTCTACGACCTCAGCTACACATTATTCACAGATATTGATTTCTCGAGAATAAAATCTGAAGATGGACAAGGCGAAGAGCTTAGTATAAACTCTTTATTTGAACTGGATACGAAATATTCCTTTCAATGGATGAAACGATAGACCTTCTCTCTATCCCATTTAACAGTTTGTAATCAATATCGTTGCCTAAGATGACTTTAATATTACGATATGTTTCATCCTAAGATAAACTTTGGGGTTTCAGCGAACAGTCGCTGTCGGGCAGCAAAATAAAATCTTGAAACTAAAAAGTTAGCATCTTCTGCTGAATTACTATCTACAGGATCATTAAGATAAGGTCAATGGTATGCAGTCACCAATCATGTCAACCAGTCCGCAAAACAGTTACATTGGTGAGTTTACCATATCTATAGCATGGAGATAATTTTGCAAATAGTCATGATCAGTTTTGAGAAAATATGATACACAGCTCTAGTAAGATTATGGGGTATCAGGGTTTTAAAGAAGTAACGCTTGGACTTCTTGAAGGTCTTTCTATTGATACAGATTGATGCTGGATTTAATAAATCTTTAAATAGCCGAAAAATCAAAATCAGAATGCGGTTCAGGTAAGTCAGAACCAACCTTGGCCAAATCGTCTGCGGAGTAATACTACAATGATTCGGAATGCATTGTATCATTAAAGTATTATTAACGAAAATCTTTGAACCTCTCTTCAAGTGCATATTTCTAGGCTTCCAAAATATAGTTACGCCCTTTATTTCTGTGAGTCATGTAGAACATGGTTTTCAATGACTCACATAAAATTGTCTAGAAACAAATTAATAGACTTTCCGAAAAGCTAATTTATAATTTTGTGGCCGAAAGGTGGGGATGAATTTAAAATTTTCTCAAAACCAAAGCGTGAAAAGTTCTCGAAATTTTTTTCCAAGTACAATAAAAAGAGATAAATAACTTTTACGTAATATTAAAAATTTATATGTTTTTAAAAATGTAATTAAGGAGGTACAAATTAAAAGGTTCCTAAGTAACTTAGACTGAATGAAGTGCATGATAAATTTCTTGAACCCTTAGGTTGAGTTTCTCAATGTAATTTGAAAAAAAATTATTTTTTGATTATATCTTTAGTTTTTTACTTTTTCTAAGAATTCGCTTGAATTAGAACAAGAAAAGAGGGGGAAGAGGTTCAAGAAAAAGCATTTGAAACCACTAAGACATAGAAGGCTAAATTCTCTCTAGTATAGAGAATGCGGCACAGGAAGGTGATATTGGAAACATATGTTTAGCGAAACTGTAATAGTCGCATTCTTTTTTAATAAACTTTTCTGCTGGGCATAATAAAACTTACTTTTCCAAGGTTTTGAGTTGACATGTCTAACACGTTTTAGATTAGGATTCGAATACCTACAATGTTGAAAAAATTCGAGCTTCATAACCAGATTCGTAGGATTCGGAAAATCGGAATGTTTATCTCCAGTAAATATGTATCTGTAACCCAAGAGAAATTTCAGTTTTTCAAGATTAGTAGCCATGCATAAGCAATTTTTTAGCTTAGTTAAACTAAAAACGTTTCCTTCGAAAAATAACATTATTGAAATAATGAAAATTGTTATATATAAAAAGTATTGTCAGAGATACAAACTTCGAGACAATAGGTTTGTGTGCATCAAATAAAAATTACACTAAGCTTGTAGGGTTTATATTTATTTTAAATAACATTTATGTTAAGTTAATATTCCTTTCCTGTTTAGCCTTCATTTTCCCCTAGAAATGCCCATGCCAGAGTATGTAAATTGTAGTAGCACGCTCAGTTTATTCAAATTTAGCGGAAGCTGGTTGAATTAACTAATAGACGAAACCAGAGAGTGAGAGTCTTGCTTTGAAGCTACGCTGGAGATATTGCTCGGTAGAATTTAGATCAGCGCGTATCGGCCTGTGTGCCTAGCTTTGCAGAAGTGCTAATTTTCAACTGTTTAATCAGAAATCTTGCTGAAATCTCAGCGGTAATTAAAAACGCGGTTAGTTTAGGATTTCAGAGCCTCGTCGGTAGTGATATTTGTTTATCTAATCATTACTTTTAGTTTTACGTTTTGGTTTAGTTTACCGCCGAGTTGGCGCAGTTTGTGAGCGTCAAGTAGAAGCATCTGCCATTTTAAAGATAAAAAATGAAAAAGGGTTCTAACCCCTTCTCGCGTTTCTGTGTATATCTACACATAGCCACAATCATTACCCCAGTTTCTGACAACTTGGGCCAGCGAGATCTTACAAGCTAAAGAAGCTATTTATCAAAAAAGAGGAGAAATCGTAAAAAGCATAAACAGCTGGAAACTTAAGATTGCAGTCTAATGCTTCAAGAAATTTACCATTTAAGTTTAAAATACTTAAATAAAATTTAAAAATTTTAAAAATCATAAGCTTAAACATTTGCAATGTAATCTTGATACATATAGTTTGTATTAACTCTTGAAGTGTACTGAGCTGAGCAGTTACGATAAGTCTGTTAGTTTAGAACAGCGTTTCTCAGCCAATGGCCGCCCGACTTCTAGTGATTCTTGAAACCTGTCCTTGTGGTCCTCCTAGATTACCAAAATAGTCATGGGTTCGCGATCTTTTAACTGAGATATTGAAATTAATAAATTGTCATTTAAATAAGAAAAAGAATATAAATTGTCTTTCAAAATCGCTGAAACAACCTTGTATATGGCATACATTTACTAAAACACTCAATCGATTTCGAGGGCAGCTACAAGTCCCTCCTCATCAGGAGAACAAAATATCTAGAAAGGGAAAACAACCTCAGTAACGGCTTTTTTATATCCTCGGGTAAAACCACGCGCGAGGAGGCAACGCCATTTATCGGCAAAAATAATGTTATTTATGTTAATAGAATTTTAAAAGCGTTAGGAAGGACTGGATTAGACTTCAAATCATTCACTAAACATGTTAAATCTTTGTGAATAGGAAAAGCCTCAAGAAAATCCAATTCACCAACGGAAGAAGCTTTTTGGATAATTTTTGCAGAGTCAAAATTAGGATTAAATTTCCAACTATGATACGCTATTGAAGACTTGTTAATTTCGCCCTTTCATACATAAGATTCATGTTCCTTGATACGAAACTTTAATGCTCTTTTTGTTTGGCCAATATATCTCAAGCCACACTGCCACGATATACTATAAATTCCCCAAGAATTAAAGTCAAAAACGCAATCTTTTAGAGTCGAATCGTGTGTTTTATTGATAGGGGAGAAACTGATCTGAAAATTGAATTTGTGGAGAATCTGTGCACCTTTATAACTAGCAGAAGAATAAAATGGATGCACGACAAAGTCATTAATATTATTTCTAACAGTCGAGTGTCTTCTATGATGGGAATCTGAAAATTTTTTAACAGCTTTATTAATGATCACGGGAGAAAATCCTCGGTCAATAACAACTGCTTTTAAATAATTAAGTTCATTGGTAAACAAGGATTCTGAGGAACAAACTTTGAGCGCGCGAAATATATAATAGTAAAAAGAAGCCATTTTTTGCTTAACAGAGTGGCATGACTCAGCATAGGGTGGTAAACAAACTGCAAAGGGTTTACGGTACACAATAGTGCTAAAATCAATTTCATTGCGGATTATAAGAATATCAAGGAAGGGAGGGAATTGTTGGATTCAGTTTCAAGAGTGAATTGGATGGCTGGATTAATTGAATTTATAATAGATAAAATCTCGGATAAATCATCTTTATTACCATCAAGAAGTGCGAAAGTGTCATCTACATAACGAATCCAGAGACGATAAGATAGTTTATCAAATAATTTTACCTCAAAATAGTGCATATAAATGTCAGCAAGTACAGGACTGAGAGGATTACCCATAGCTAATCCTTCAATTTGACGATAATATTCATTTTGGAAAACAAAGTGGGTTTGACTCAGAGAGACTTTAGTAAGCGAAATCAACTCATTAGTTTTAGTATGTGTGAAATGGAATTTCCGAAACCTAGTTTCAAGACATTTTAGTTCTCCTTCGACTCGTTCATTAGTAAAACAGTGATTTGACATCAAATGAAACCATAATGGAACGCAGTGGAGAAACACCTTTAAGTTTATCGATGACTTCAGAAGAATTTTTGCGGTGTGAATATTTTTAGGAAGTAAAGGAGAAAATCTGGAAACTAAATATTTGGCCAAAGGATATGATGTTGTACCTATGTTGGAAACAATTGGTCGAAAAGGAATGCCAGTTTTGTGGACTTTTGAGAGAGCAAAAAGCCTAGCACAGTTAGCAATAGGTGGACTAAGTGATTTCGTCAACTGTGTTGGGAGTATATGGGAAGATTTAAAAGTTGTTTTAACTTTTGTGAGGTCCGAAGTTGAAGGTTCTTTAGGGATCGAGCAGTATGGGCCTTCATTTATAAGTTTAGAGACTCCAGCAATATATGTGTGTTTGTCCACAACAACGATCTGTCCGCCCTTATCAGCTTTAGAAATAATAATATTAGTTAACTCCTCGCGCGTGGTTCTACCCGAGGGTATAAAATAGCCGTTACTGAGGTTGCTTTCCCTTTCTAGATATTTTGTTCTCCTGATGAGGAGGGACCAGTAGCTGCCCTCGAAATAGATTGAGTGTTTTAGTAAATGTATGCCATATACAAGGTTGTTTCAGCGATTTTGATTGTCACACTGGCGTGTTTCTCTTCTATTCTAATAAATTGTCTTCTATTAACTTAATACCAGTATACAATTAATTGAATTTTAGTTAACCGCATTATAAAAGTATAAGGTACTGGTAGTAACGTATGCTAAAAAAATTTCTTTCTGAGGGCTTATTATTTTTTTAGATATATGAATTAAAGTTAAAAAATATGGAAACGATAGAGTCATATCTGTTAACTAAGTCCTGAATATTATCAATCTGGGCTGTTCCACCCTTTTATTTCACAGTTCAATGAGAGGAACTTTGTACACTGATAAGTGAATAATCGCTTGAAAGTGTTAACAGAGACGTAAAATTCAAGAAGGGTTAACTATACTTTATTTCTCCCAATAAGGATGAACACAATCTATTCCTATCTCGGAGCGTACAGCAAAGGACTTGAACTCAAATGAATAAGAATTAAAACTTAACTAATGCTTAACTAAAAGATATAACCGAAGGTATCAGGATTCAAAGTACACTCATGTCCATAAATTAAGGATAATTCGGAGTCACGCGGAAATCGAACTCTAAAATAAATATATCACCTGCAAAATCACTACACACATCTTCAAGAATCATATGCAAATTTCAGGAAGTAACCAGATGACACCGATGGTACGTCACAATGACGAGAGTGTAAGAGAGTGATATATAAGGAATACAGGCAAAGAAGTAAAATTGTTCGCAGGCGCTTTGTAAGCATTTCAGTGCAATAACCGAATAGTTATGACAGAAAGGACGCATTTGGATAATTTTTTACGTGGTAGAATTATCGGCCGTCTGGAATGTGGGCGTACCTAACTGGAAGTATCAGACGAACTTGGAATTGCCCAGAGTGTCATCTCCAGGCTTTGGCAACGATTCCAAGATGATGGTAATGTGAGTAGACGTTACAGCACAGGTCGCTCCAGAGTTACAACGCCGAATGAGAACCAGTATTTGCAGTTACTGCCAAAAGAAACAGGCGGAGCACAGCCTCAGACCTGTCTCGTCGGCTCTCTTCAGCCACTGGTACGACAATTTCAAGGCAGATCGTGTACAGACGCTTAGGGCAGATTGGTCTATATGCTCGTAGACCTATCAGATGTGTTCCACTTACTGCAACTCACTGTCGCCTGCGGTTAGCCTGGAGTAGAGAGCATGCATTGTGGACACCGCAACAGTGGGCTTGTGTGATGTTTTCCGACGAGCCCAGGTTTAGCTTGCAGTCTGATTCTCGCCGGACTTTCATATGGAGAGTTCCAGGTACCCGTTACGATCAAGAAAACATCATTGAAAGACACCGTCACGGTGGTGCAGGAGTGCTCGTTTGGGGTGGAATTATTCTGGGTTCCAGAACTGACCTGCATGTTCAAATTGGAACCATGACGAGCCAAATCTATCGGGACGTCATTCTGGAATAACATGTACGTTTGTTTCGGGGCGCGATGGGCGCACAATTTGTGTTTATGGGTGACAACGCCCGTCCTCACCGTGCAAACATCGTAAGCGAATGCTTTCAATCGGAGGATATCACCCGTATGGACTGGCCAGCATTCTCACCGGACTTGAATCCAGTAGAGCACGTGTGGGACATGCTTGGCCGACGAGTTGTAGCCCGTCAACCTCCTCCTACATGTCTACCGGAACTTCGAAGAGCATTGCTTTTTGAGTGGTGTAATATCCCCCAAGATCAGTTCGATAATTTGATACTCAGCATGCCTAGGCCTTGTACGGACGTACATCGTCTGGTCAGCATGCCTAGGCCTTGTACGGACGTATTGCATCGTCTGGGAGACATACAATGCATTAACAATCATACCAACCATGTAATATTGTTTTTTTGTAAACAGCTTTTTTTTGTAATTTGCTCCAGGGAGGAAAAATCGCTAATTTTTTTAATAATATCAAATATATAGCATCTTTTTTTGCTCTTTACTTTTTGTTTAATAAATAAGCTTTACAAATAAGTCAAATTTGTTTTGCTTCTAACTCTTCCTTTGCCTGATTTTGCATTATCCTTAATTTACGGACATGAGTGTAGTTGGTCCCTAAATCTGAATTAAGTAGGCGAAGCTATCAAAAGCCTGAAGTACTTCCGAGAGTAGTAATACCTTAGAGAGAGAGGTAGCCTAAAGGCAAACGCGCGCTAGTCCGAAACTCTGTCTCTCTGGCGAAGTCAATGAAGCATCGACATAAATGCTACTCTTACTCATTTGCATTAGACGCTTTTCTGAAAACACATTCTGGTAGAAAATTGTAAGCAGAAGCTAAAAGAGATAGGATAGGAGCATAAATTTAAAATAACTGTTATAAAATTAGGGTAAACCTTACAAATCCTTTCGACGATCTTTCTAATCGAACTGTCTTCTAGGCTTAAATCGTGTACCAAGTTTATTACGTCTGAAGCTACATACCACATTGGATAATAAAAGCTAACTGATTTTTGAGTTTCATAAATTTTGAACTGCGAAAGTTTTATCGACATTAGCGAATCAAGGAGCTTTAATTTTCCAGTAAAACAGAAGCAAACTTATTTCGCCGTTTATCCTTTTAACACATTGACTGCCGCGGCAAACATTCTGATCAAACCGCTTCATCCTGTTCGGGTGACAGTTTTTTCAGTACTTACAAGGTAAAGTAGGTATCTGAAAAAAAAAAGAGGTTGTTGATTGTTGAAAGAAAGAAACGAAAATTATTGTTGCCGACAGCTAAATTCATTCCGTTCACTAAGCTGAATTTTGCTTTTTCTGGTATCAGCTTTGCTTTCTTCCTAAACAACCAGTTCTTATGAAATATAATCAATACTATCTACACTACATTTATTATCAGTATACGTATCAGTACAAAGTCTGGAGATGTAATTTTGCTTATAATTATTTTTCTGAAAATTCTCGCCTGTTTCTCATCGCTGCCATTCTAACTTTTGTAAGCCTCGCAACATGTTTCTTTTTTACTGCCGTATGATGCACTGCAGAATTACTCTTTCATTTTTCTTTTAGACACTGCAAAAATTTGGCACAACAATTTTAATACACGCACAAAAAAAATCCAACCGTTTGTCACTACAGAAAAAAATATTTGGAAAAGAACTAATTTTTGATTCTAACACCCTTTTAGATACTTCGTTCTTGAGGAAATATTTTAAACTGAATACATGTCCCAAAATGCTTCGTTCCAGGCGTTCATCGTTCTAGACGACGGGTATATATTCGACGGGGAAATCATATTCATGACCAAATATCTTTATTTATCTTTCAGATAGCCGTAGATTTACGATATCATTTATGGACAAGGAATGAGACAAGATAGGTTTTCAAGCTATGATAAATTAGTTAGTTACGTTTGAAGTGTTCATTGTTTTTATTTAATCTTTATATGACTGCACTGGTGAAGGGAACTTTACTGATAGCTGTTGTTTTTTTGTACAGGTACAGAAATTAATATTTGCATACAATAATATATTTTTATATTTTGCCTTCATTTCTGTTACTTTACGTAATAGATTTTCAAATATATAAATTTTTTTCAATAAAAATGTGCTCTTTTAGACGCAGTGCATATTTTGTAACTTGTATCCAATCTTACAGTATTAGCTCTTCATTATTTTTTTACATGAATTTGGAAATTTATTATTTTTATTTCTAATGTAAACTGCATTTCAATTATGTAAATTAATTATTTAATGATATAATTAACTGCTTTATCTGGGCGCTTATTCATTAAACTACGTATTTACTATTTTATTTTCTACTATGGCTCAAATATTTTCGTTAACATTTTATGTTCTACAATCGTTCGTTCACTTTATTTAATACTTCAGGTTTACGAGCATGGTTTTCGTAAAAACTGGCTTCTGCATTACACTTTTGATATAAAATAATTATATTTCTCTCATGTACTCTTTTTATCTATTGTATACCAATGGTTCACATTTAAGAAATGAATCAAGTAAGGTAGCTTGCGATGGCTGTCACGTTTAATGTTTTAATGAAAATATAGGAAACTTAATTTTTTTTCCCGCAGGAATATGCGTTAGGTAAACAAATATTTTTGAAATAAATATAGCTACGCGGGAGAAAACTCTACGTTCAGCTGCATTCCTTCAGCCTCATGAGATCAAAATTATTCCATAAGCTACAAGGTATTTTCCCCCCTTCATAGCATGCCTTTGTGGTGTAATGGTCAGTACACTCGGCGCGTATTCGAGAGGTCAGTGGTTCGAGTCCCGGCGAGGGCATTCCCCATTTTTCATCTCTTCAGCTTTTCAAAAAATACCTAATGTCTCTACAACGCCATTAAGCAGAATACGTTGAGCTATATAAATGTGTCAGACACAGTCTATTCAAATTAAGTTTTTCATTACAGATATCTAGGGCATTCATTTTATGTCAGTCTAAAATTAACAAAGAAATTTTAGCCACGATCTCCTTTTGAGGATATATTAAAATTTTAGAATATTTATCTAAGGAAATCTAATTTTTTCATCCCTAAAATCAATGTGTTTGGAATAACCATTATTTTATGATTTAAATATTTATTATCACTTCTTTTTCCATTCCCTACCAGAATGCAAATTAGTTCGAGAGTATTTAAGATGAGATTTTTGGATTGTAAGGCAGAGCATGTTTCGTCCTTTCCAGGTCACGTTACTAGCTTTCGCTTGCTCAGACAGACTAGATTACAGATTAGGTTTCTAAATTTCGATAGCATTATAGCCGATATTTAAATTGTTACGCTCGTGAGAAGTTTGAACAAACTTGGCCTTAAATCAATTTGCTACTAGAATTAGTTTTAAATCTTGAATTTGACTATCATTATCAATTTCATCCCCACAAGTTGTGATTGCTTATGTGAGCACGAGAACAACCTTTATGTTCAGATTACTAATAAATAAGCTAATTAAATTAATTAAGATTTAATAAAAAGCTTTGTTTTAAAACCTTCAGACCAAACGATAATTCGCTTCCAGTCTGTTAGGAGTTTGATACCAGTTTATTCTACGCAAACAAGTCAAACTCTATAAATAATTTGCTTTTTCTTTGTACTGCTTAAAAGTGGTCCAAATCATATAATTAAGGAACGTTTCAGGCTCATTTTTGAGTATTATAAAACAATTTTTAATTACTAGAATTATTTCCATTTTATTATTTTAATTAAGAAGATACTGTAATTAACCAGATATTATTAATTATTAAGTTATTTTATTTAATAAAATCATTCTTCAGTACGATAAGGTATATGAAATTAAGACTTTCGTATGGGTCTAAAAGTAATTGAGAAAATAATTACTGAGAGCTGTTGACTGATCAGAAACTAGCGGAAGTACCCGATGCCAGTTAAGTTAGATTGAGAGTAATGCATCTAAGGACAGAGAAAACGATACCGCTGCAAACCTTCTCTAATAACGAAGCAAAAAATATGATCTATAGTCATACATTTTTCAGTCTGATGCGATTTGGAACCTATATAAAGATTTCGATAGAAAAATAAGCTCATTCTCTGTCATTATATCAGCAACAATGACACGCAGTTTTTAATAATTTTTGTCTTTCTAATCAACTGGTCGTAGAGGCTCAAGTTCTATCCATTATTTCACCTATATTCAATTTTAGTCGATTAAATGTGGTAAACAATTGATCATAATTGATTAGAAATCAATAATGCGAACAAACAAACAAACACGCAAGCAGACATTCTTCTTTATATGTATATAGATTTTGTAAAATTTACAAATTTTTGATTAACAACCTCTACGATTTGAAAGCGAGCAGTAGCAACCTTTTCCAAATAAAGTATTTTTATCTCCAACGCGCGATACTGTTGCCACTCGGAAAAATGAATGGGAAAATTAGCGCTTTCGGAGTTTTTAATTAATATTTTACCTGATTAAAGTCGTACGAAGATGGAAATAGTCGAAATGGCTTTCCACGAATTTTTGAAATCGGGAATAATGTATTTGATGCTTTGTAATGATATTTTTATTTCGTTGTAAAACTTAGAAATTTTTTATTAGCAAACTCTAGTATATGAAAGCGAGCAGTGGCAACAAATTTTGAAATAAAGTAGATTTTCATCTCCAGCTTGCGAGACTGTTGCCACTCGGAAAAACGAGGGAGTTAATTATCGTTTTTTCGAGTTTTTAATTAATATCTCTGATTTTAGTTATTTTTAGTCCAAGGGGCTTTGTCCCTGAAAGACTATTGTTTTCGTTTTGCGATTTTGCGTTGGAAACATTAAAAGTTTGAATCCCTTTTCAAACTGTTGCCACAACATATTGCAGACCTGCATTATATTTAAAGAACTTAAATAATGAAGAAGCTGCATAAATGTTTGTATATTTCTCCAAATGGGATAAACAACGGTACATAGAGCCATCCAATTTTGTATAACGTACGTTTCCACCCGAATATGCGCATCTGGAAGCCCGAATTTGGAATTTGTTTTATTATATATTTCATATTTTGTAATACTTTAACGAATTTTTGATGAACAAACTCAAACGATTTAAAAGCGAGCAATGGCAACACTCTACGGGGAAAAGAAAAACGTTTTATCTAAAACGCGCGAAGCTGTGTATCCGAAATTCTAAAGATATACACATTTTAAAATTATTTTGCAATATTGCTGTTGAACTGAATTTTATGGTTTAAGTGCGAAGCACATGATATTTAATAGATAGAGGTAACACGTAAAATGTTAAAAAAGCCCCTTTGGACGTAATTTGAAATCTGAAACCTTTCAAGCTTTTTTTTTTTTTTTTTTTCAGAAAAGTGGACGTCGAGTTTTTCCAAGGCCCAGAAAAGACGTGTAGAAAGTTTGGTGACGATAGCTATAGTACTGACTGAGTTATTAGAGGACAGACACAAAGACGGTCTTCTTTATATCGTTACGTGTTTTTCTTCGTACGTACGTTAAGGGGTTCGTGGATTTAGAGTGAATAACGACGACACTTGATGAAGTATCAAAACACAATTTATTAGCCAGTATTATTCAAGACAGCTCCAAAAGCACGTTTACAGTAGTCGAAGAACTACAATCAGCGATACAGCTTCAAGCTATCAAGCTATAACGGTGGAGGTAGCTTCACAGCAAAGAACCAGAGTACAGCTCCCGACTCTGCTCGGTCGTTCTCGGAACTCTACGTGCTCTCGAGACACTCCAAGTAAATTCCCCGAGACACAAATTGCAAAGACACAATTTTCAAGACATAAATCTCCAAGACACAAATTGCGGTGCACTCGCCGATACACTAGAGTACAGCTCCCGACTCGGTTCGGTAGTACTCGGAGCTCAACACACTGTGAGATAAAACTCGAAGATGCACTAAATCGCGATACACAAAGAGACTCTCTCGATGCACTCGGCGACCAACTCGGCAGTAGCCTATGAGACACTTGCTCACTGACTATCAACTCGATGGACTACGCACTGACTGACTTTCCGCGTACCAACAGGGTTTATATAGCTTTTGGCTTGTGTTCGAGGACATTCTGGGCTAAACCAATAAGAATTCATTCGAGAAGGTTCTCTATCTGTCTATGCCATATCGCCAATTTTGTCGCCAACTATCGCCGAATGGGCGATTTCTTGCCAAACGTGGCAACTCTAAACCTGCTTTGCGGGGAAGCTATTTTACCGCGCCTGGACATTTCGAAACAATATATACAGACCAGCGGGTGTACCCAATGGCAGCTAAGTTAAATCAAGAATAATGCACCTAACAACAGACAGAACATACCACTCTGATTCTTCTTTAATAGCGATGCAAAAAATACAATTCATGGTCATGTATTTTTCAGTCTGATGCAATATGGAACTCACATAAAAAATTTCAATAGGAAAATAAGCTAATTCTTTCTCATTATATCAGTAACAATGGCACGCAGTTTTTAATGATTTTCGTCTTTTTCATCAAATGGCCGTAAAAGCTCAAGTTCCATCCAATATTTAACCTATTTTCAATTTTTGTCGATTAAATGGGGCAAAAACTTTATCATAATCGATCTGAAATCAATAACGCGAACAAACACACACACACATATATTCTTCTTTATATGTATAGATTTTGTAAAATTTACGAATTTTTGATTAACAACCTCTACGATTTGAAAAAGAGCAGTAGTAATACGTTTCGAAATTAAGCATTTTTACCACCAACGCGCGAGACTGTTGCCACTCGGAAAAATGAGTGCGAAAATTAGCACTCGAAGTTTTTAATTAATATTTCGGCTGATTAAAGTCGTACAAAGATGGGAATAGTTGAAATGGCATTCCACGAATTTTTGGAATCGGGAATAATGTATTTAATGTTTGGCAATGCTATTTTTATTTCATTGTAAAGCATAGTAATTTTTTATTAACAAAATCTTGTATTTGAAAGCGAGCAGTGGCAACAGATTTCACAATAAAGCAGATTTTCATCTCCAGCTTGCGAGACTCTTGCCACTCGGAAAGACGAGAGAGAAAATTATCGTTTTTCCGAGTTTAATTAATATCTCTGACTTTAGCTACTTTCTTTTCGAAAACAGTGTATGTCGACTTTCCCTGTGACCCAGAAAAGAATTGTAGAAAGTTTGGTGACGATAGCTGTAATAGTGACTGAGTTATTAGAGGACAAACTAATAGACTTTCTTCTTTACATATATAGATTAAGCGGTAAAACTGCTGAACACTAGCAATTCGCCAGGTGTTCAAATCCCGGTAATCGGAATAGCTGCATTGAAAGTTTAATGGTTTTCGTCATGTGCAACTTAATTACGAGCCAAATTCCGTTAAAATATTTTCCACGAAGGCATTCCTTCCCTTAGCCGTCGAATGCTTTGCTAAAATCTGTTGTTGTTGCTCATGCTCACTTGTCTGACAGAGTCAGCCCAAGCACACGAGAATTCTCGTGTCGAGGAGTGCGAGGTTACGCCTGTCGTTGGCAGTAGCCTTGAGCACCTAACAGGTGACAGTACGATTTGGCTCAGTTCCGCCCCCCCCAATTTTGATGGAGAGAGCCCCGGTGGGACGGATCCGAGGGTCTCTCACCCCTCTCCCGTTCCACCAAACCACATGAGAGGACTTTCGGCTCGCCGCATCTTTAAAGTTCTGCCATGCCGCACCGACACTATACATTTACAAACATCCATGCCTTCTCCGGGATTCGAACCCGAACCCTTCGGCACGGCAGTCAGCGACGCGAACCACTATACCGGTTGGGTGGCATTGGTAAAATCTAAATAATACAGTTCTATTTAAAAGAGCCTGTCAGTTTCAATCATAAAATATAGTTCGTAAAATCCTTTAAAGAAATATTGCTTTCATCACTTCGACAAGGTGATAACTTACGTGATTGTGTTGCCTAGCAAGCTGTATCTTTTGTGTCATCATATGCTCTTCTTTGTTCGCTCGTAAATGCGAGATTTGAATTCATGCAAAACAATAAGCTCGCGAAAGCTATTATCAGGGCACTTTAAGAGACCGATGTCTATCAACTATAATAAGTTTAAAAATTAACGACCATGAACAATACCAACATAAACGTCATTGCCGACGATCGCATTCGTTTCAAGCGCAAATAAAACGAGAAAAAATATATCAGTATTTACACGCGTAAAATAAATCATTGATTTGTGTTGAGAGAGGTCTAATAGTGGTCAACCGTCAGCGATCTTGAACTCAAACGCCTCTTTCCTGCAGGATTTACGGCATTGACTAGTATCTTTTTCACCCCCATTTTTTATCACTCCAACCTACGTGTCGCGATTGTAAACATGCCGGTGTTCACATCCGTGGACAGGAATTCAGTTCACGCTACGATGAGTTAAGAAAGCAAGGCAAGTTGGCGAAGATAATTACAGCGTTCGAGAGCGGAGTTTTGTTTCTTTGCACTTTCTCTTTTTTTATTTTGTAGGTCAAATATGGCTTGTGTATTCTTCACGATAGCTTCCCTTCCTCGCTGGAAAACCTGCTGAATTAAGTAAATAAAACAATGTAGTAAAATTTCACGTAGTATTAAAGTTTCTATTCCACGGGTAATTTTTTTTCATAGTACTTTAAATCATGGTTTCACCCTATTAAAATACAAGATGTTAGCGCAAGAGTTATTTCGTAATGTGAAATACAGCGAGAAAACTTAAACAAAGTTATTGTTGTTACTAATCTGAATAACCAATCTTCGTTAACTATTATGCATGTTTCTATATCCCAGTTCTGTTGCCAAAACAAATCGCAAAGTTCTCAAGATTTAGGAATTTGAAAGTCTGCTGATGAGTACTGCTTGATACAGGAATGAACTGGTGAACGAAAATTTCTGCATTATCATGGAAACAGAAACTGAAATAAAAAATGTTGAATTTTTGGATCGTTTTTGTGACACTTCCGCATGCAAGATTTCCATCCAGATCGAAATCATGGGCCTTACTGCACAAAAATATTCAGGGCGGGAGGGGTTATCGTAGTTTTAGCGCTTCCGCATAGAATCACTCTCCTTGATTATTTTTCAGTAAACTTGGAGAGGTGACCTTGCTTAGGCAACATTCTAGGCTAGCTGGAAGACGCAAACATAGATTTTAACAATATCTGTATATTACGTATTGTTAACGCGTATTTGTGTAAACAATGGTAAATACTTTATTCGAACAATTAAGTTTATTTCGGGGCAGAAAAAAAGGAAAACGTGCAATGTTCTCAACAAAGGTACACTGCGAAAAAAAAGGGACAGTTCTATAGTTCCCGTTCTACTGAGTCGATTGACAAAACTCAAATTGCGTTTTCCATGTCTCGAAAGCGCCACTTAGGATATGTATTAGATTTAGATATGGTATTGTTCTAATATAGGTATTTTGACACAAAACCGAACTTTTTCTGAAATGACATGCCGATTTTTTTACATGTTTCGATTCTACGACTCAAATTATGCCAAACTGCCAAGTTTTGTAGAAGTCGCACGAATAGTCTTTAAAAAATTCGATCTAAATCTTTTAGCTTCTCAATGTTAATTGAATTTGATATATATTTATTAATATCTCTTTTCTTATTACACTTACTTGATTCCTTCTTTCACAGTTCGAAATTTAGGTTCAATCCAAATAAAATTCACCCATTTTTTATGATTTATTTTTAAAATTTATATTTTTAAATAATTTTTTATAAATTTTTTGAAAAAAATTTGAATTATATCCTATAAAATTTTTATCATTACCTTAAAGTAGATGTATTTCTAAGTATACTTGTAAAACATTAGAACTTTTTATTCAAAATTTTCGAAGACATACGTGAATTTATATGTTGGCGCTTTTTGAAATTTGACATATTTGTTGGAAGCGATAATAACATCTAATGCGGTTTACGCACTTTGCTAAAATTATTTGAAAGTAGAACGATGTGACTTTTTTCCGCTCATGCACAATGTACAAAGGTAGAAACGATGTGACTTTTTCCCGTTCCAAATTTTCCAAATTTTGATATTTAGGCATAGTTTGAGTAGTAGAATCGAAATACGAAAAAAGGTTGGTATGTTATTTTAGAAAAAGAACCCATTTTGTGTCAAAATAACTACATTAGAACAAATCTAATATAGATCCTAAGTCGCGCTTTTGAGACATGAAAAGCGCAATTTGAATTTCGTCAATCGGCCCAGTAGAACTGAAGATATAGAACTGCCCTCCCCCCCGCAGTGTACATGGCAAGGAAGAAGAATTCCTTACATCTTAAATCTGCCCTAGCACGCATTTGTAATATTTCTTTATCTTTTATTTAGGCTTCAGATCGGCAGTAAAATGCTGACAAGTTTAAAAATTACCAATGCACTTTCCTCTTCGTATTTGAAGGAAAAATTTAAAACGTGATTTAAGAATCGTGATGTGATTAGTCTCTTGTGTGCAAAGCACAAACTATGGGTGATCGTCAACATTTCCTAATTATAGATTCTTAATTATATTCCAATTCTGAGATGAGAACTAGAATATTTAAACTCTTTTTTCCATCGTTCGTTGCTGAATTAATTACATACTTTTAATCTTCTTGTCTACTTGAAGTACTGCTTTGTACTGCTTTTGCCTTTCTTCCCAAAAGCATTTAGAAACTATCGATTTGGATTGGTTTTGAACTATCGATTTGGTAGTCGTCGATTTGATAGTCGTTAATATTTTCATGAGATGCGTGAACTTAAAAATGAAGTCTTCGCATAAGCATCTTGAATTTGTGATTCCACCTTTCTACAATATTGTTTGTTCCATGCTGCCTCTTCTATTACAGTTTCATATTTTTGTAGGAACAGTTCGTTATCCAACTATGATGCAACAAAATATGAACGAATTCTGTTAATTTATGTTCCTTTGGGCCATCTGTAGGATCCTGCTATGTGTATAAGTTTGTGTTAATAGCCTGCAGATCCTACTAGACTAGAAACGAGTTATCGCTTCAGTCTGAAGCAACGACGAGGCCTAAGAACGTTAAAATAACCTTTTTAATTATTTCATAAATGAACAATTGAAGGCATTTCTTGTGCGACAGATGAACACTTTCTACTTGCGGATATTTAAATTAACATACGGTAAGAGTTAAATTCAAATGTAAGTAACATAGTCGTAAGGAAACGAAAATGCTAAAGCCGGAATACATTTGGCAGCGCTGGCTATAGTACATAACTGTAAACGGAGGCTATCAGAATATATAACTCTAAATTATTCAAACCCTCACTTTAAATATACAGCAGTTAATTTTCATTCTGATGAGAACTAAGAAAAGAAAAGCTAAAGTAAATTAAAATGAATAACTGGTTAATTAATCCAAAATGCTAAAAATCTTCTGTTATAATCCAGTCTTTGTCAACAAATTGAGCAGGATTTTCTACGAAAAGCCTATAAAGGTTATCTATCTAAGATGGAGGATGTTTTCGTGGAGAAGGCTTTCAGGGAAATTTGCTCGTATTAACGTTATATATGTAAACAACCACCAAAATTCACTTGCAACCAATTGCTTGGATTTGAATCTGGATCAAACTGTCGGTGTTCAGCGATTTTACAATTCGCTCGTTGGTATGAGATTGCTGAGGAAAATGCACTAACGTTCCGCATATTCTGACAGTGAGTTGAGATTTTTTTTCATTCTACCAATGCGGATTTACTGTACCAATAGCCTGTTCGCATGGTCAAAGTGCTTGGATAAACTGGTAGCTGCATTCCGTGATGGTTGTATTGGGAAATAAGCATGCCATATGGCACTAATTGCTCGTTAATTACAACCTATTATAATATATTTCAAATTTAAACCAACCATTTCCTTTAAATCTTGAAGAATTTTGTTATAAAGCTCTCTCCTTCAACTAGACATTAAAATATATTCTGTAGTCGCCGCTTTATATATGTCTATTGAGATACCTATTAAGCCTGCATGCGAGGGATACAACTAAGGACATTGCTCGCTGCTACATTTGAATGCTCCATTCATGAAATAATTAGTGCTGAATTTTAAAAACTGTCTACCACTGTCTAGAAATGATAACTGTATTTCTTCGCAATGGTATAAAGAAAAGCTAGTAAAATCCGTAGCAACAATTAAATCATCCGTGTTTTCTGGTTTTCGCTTGGTGCTTGAGCTTTCCTCCGTATACTACAAATAGCTGAGGACTGAAAATTTTGAGATGATGGGATATTGATTATAAAGTTATAACTCCTGAATAAAAAATCCACTGACTACATCACTAGAGCTTTTTTTTTGATTGAGTCATTTTATTCTCTTATTCGTTTCGATAACTAAATTTCTGTTTCAGCTATATTAGACTTATAAATATGTTCTATAGATTTCAAAATTGCTTCATTTTGCATCGTTATGAACCTCTAAATCTTTTAGCTTCCCTTTTATTGCATCTTCAAGCAATACTTTAGAATTTTCCTTAACACGGAATTACTGATAACGATAACACTTGTAGGCCTACACATAGTTTCCTTTCAGATGTTTCAATAAGGGTGAAAATCATTTTACATAAATTCCTTAACATGAACGCTCGAAAAGATAAAAACACACCAGCACTATTTAGATCAGATACAAGAGTACACAAGGACATTACAAAAAAAAATCATGTGAAGGGTCATAGCTTAATAGATTGTTTCTGAATATTCTTAAATTTTAGATCCACCAATGGTGAGTGAATAAGATCATTAAACACTGATCGTTCGACTACTCAGATCTCTGTAAAAGGCTATGATTGGGTGAGTGTTTTGTTTTTTTGTACATGTGTCGTCATGCATAAAGTAAATACTAGATAATTTTCATTATAGAGTCCTCCACGAAGACATCCGTCTATTTAATAACTCTTATAGTGCTTAGCGTATTTAAACGAGCTAACAATATCGTTAATATTATTCCAAATTACTTCATTTTAATAGTTAAAAAATCTGATGTGTGCACCACATGGCTTTCTTGTGCGGAATATTAAATTATACGCATTTTCTCCTGCCTTTCATTTAAACTTATTTCCTCGAATTTTAATAGAGATATATTTCTCATTCAATTAATTCAGTTCTCACTTCGCGACAAGTTTATGTGTTTATGTGTTTTTGAGTTTATGTGTTTATGAGTTTATGTGTTTTTCGCGACAAGTTTTATGTGTAATTTACACATAAAAACTCAAAATATCTATATTAAAAATTGAAAGATATAGAAAAACATAAAACACCAAGCACAGTTAAAACAATTTAAAAAATTTTTTTCTACAATTAAAAGTACACTTTCTATGGAAAAAGAAGCAATTCGGCCAGCGGGCAACACTGCAGTGTTTTCGGTGCACAAAACTGAAAGTTTTCTTTTGGTCTCACTCGGCAAAAAGACACTGAAGGCTTAGAAACTGACTAATTTGTTGTGGACGCTATGCTGAGTTAATATATGGCATAAGTTAATAACTTAAATGATAATTCCAGTATGGATTAAGCATAATTTAATTCGCGATAATAGAAGAAGACGCTACTTTGTTGTTGCGAAGCTTAGTTTCTCAAGATTGGCAACATTCACTATTCTAATAAGTTTCAATTGTAAACAAATACGGCTGCTGTGACAAAAAATTAGGCTTAGCCTCACTTAAACGACTTTTAAATTGTTGATAATTCTACAACTATAACATGCAGGTTAAATAAAGGCATAAAAACCTTAACCGGAAGATACGAACAACATAATTCAATCACTTTTAAAGCAAAAATTGCTCAATTTACAAACAAATAAGAATAAAGAAACTCAGCTCACTGAGCCCTGTAACAAAGTGGATATATATATACATATATTTATATACTTTTGGTGCGGCCAATTGCAACCAAAATAGGAGATGCATATCTACGTGTTATAGCAGTTCTATATACAGGAGTACGAGAGTATATTCAACGTTCTGAGGCTACTCGTTTTTGAGTTATGCGAGGTACATACATACATACGTTTGTACCTACGTATATACGCACAGACGCTACGAAAAAATCTCTTCGGAATCCCTTTTAAATCAGTTTTATAATTGTTTTGGGGGAAAAAGAGTCCTTTATTCTGTCCTTAAGTACAAATGTCACGCAAAAAATCCTTAAATTGCATTCGATAGCGGTCAAAATGGTTATTTTCGTTGAAATATGAGACTGGAAATTTTTCGCGATCACAATACTTCCTTTTTACTTCGTACAAGGAAGTAAAAAGCAACCGTTTGAAAACACACTTTCTGTTATGATTATTTACTAGATCATAAATTTGGTGGTTTGATAGTACAATAAAAATAACATTAATATAAAACTTATGTTTTAAAATTATTTACTATATAAACAATTCTTTTCTAAATATATATCCAAATGAAACATAGAATATAACAATTTCAGTAAGGCAAAAATACGATGCCCGTAGCAGCAATTAACGGCTGGCGCTATCAATTCATAAGAACATTGAAGCTCAGTGCTGTTATTTATTAGAAGCTTTGTGAATGATACGTCTAATGTCATTAAGTTATCAGTTTAGATGTTATCGGATTATTTAAAACTGAATTTTAGCCTACTTAAGACACACTTAACGCATGGGAGATTAACATCAAATCCTCTCTGAACCTCTTGTTTAACACGGTAATTTTTAGAACTTCGGTGATATTTCCTCGTCCATGTCACGTACTTCACGTGAGAAGTCTATGCTCTTATATCATTGTAATAGCATCCATTGCATTTTAGATTTATCGGCAGCATTTTTTCCTTCTTGCATTTAATTTGATTATATTTCTATGCGTTTAACAATGTATTATTTGGTTGTTCTTTAAAAAGAACTTCCTGGCATGAATTTATATTATTTCGGAGATATTCTCTATTAAATTGACAAAACCAAAAGTTAAAATAAAATAAAAAATATGAGATTATTTCTTTTCTATGGAATAAATCCTACCTTATTTGCTAAAATAATATACATTTTCAACAAATAGATATAAATAATTTTACTGAAATATTTTTACTTTGAATCTCAAATAAATTATGTTTAATTAACACTTGAAATCATTGAAATAGTAGTTAAAGAAAACATAACAAAGGAGAATAGACTGTATTACGGTTAACAGAGACTGACTGCCAGCCCTAAGCCATGGATGTGGATCCTACTCCCATGGAAAGCTTTGTAATACATGCCTTCGCCTGCTTCTTGCTTCTGGATACCATATCGGTCTCCCTCGACGAAGTTCGTGACAGTGAGACAGCTGAAGAACCAACGAGTTTGTCCACAGTATTCAACAAAAAATAAAGAGTGTATAAGCGTGTTCGTTGCAGTATGGAAAGATGGTAGCATTCATTTTGAACATGCATCTTGACAGGAACGTGAGCATCTAGAATTCCAAATTTCGAATTTCGAATTTTTTAAATTTATTTTATGTTTTACTATTCGTTAAAGTTTTGTTTAACTGAGTTATATTTACTGATACTTTCAGTTAGAAATAACGTACTTTTATTTATTTATTTTAATTTGATAAAGCAAATTTACATTAAATTAAATTGCTTTATTGTGTTGCTTTATGATGTTACTTATTTGGTGCAATAATATGCTAAATAAGATGAAGGATTCGAAGTTAAAAATGAGTAAATATACAGTTTACAACTTGATTGCCAATATTATTTAAAGATGTGATGAATAAAGGTAATATTCCCGCTGATAAAAATGAGATGTTTTTGGTTTAGAAAGCTATGTAGAAAGCCGAGTTTTCTCCTTCGTTTTATTAGAAAAGTAGTTAAATTGATTATCACTGTCATGAAAGTTATATCGGATATTAATATGCTAATTGAGTAATATATTTAAGACTTTCACTTAGAGCAGGAAAAAATATTCCTACCAAATTATCTGTTCTACAGATTGTAATTCTAAATCATCATCATTATTTTCTGTATCGTAGAGGAAATTCTCTATGAATACTCAAACATTAAAACAAGATTTAATATATCATTGAAAGTAGATTTTTATTGAAATTATTGAAATTTTAAAAGATGAACGAGATCTTTTAAAACCAAACGGATAGTACTACTAATTTCACGCTTTTTTCTCGCTTCTTGTTAAGTTGACCAATTGTATTCTTTTATGTAATACCGTGCAATTCGAACATTATAAAATATCAACAAACTAAATTTCTTATTGTTACAGTGTGCATTTCTCACTTAATTTAATTAAAATTACTAAATAAATTCGAAGCATGATTCTAAGTACGTGGAGTAACAAAAACGGAGTAACAATTTTTCTAAATTTGTTTAATGGAATTTCACAATCAGAGCAAAAACATTTCCTATCTTATGTAATATGAAAGAAATATCTAATATTTAATTGGAAGAGAAAGAGGTCGTTGAATGATACACTGTGACCTTTCAATCACAAATGTAAGAATACGAAGGCTTTCAATACATACATTAAAAAAGTAGATATGTTCAAGACAGTTTAATTTAGTTTTCACAATGTTTCTTAATTACACGCATAGCTCTAATGATCCCAGGTTCGATGACCCGAAGTTAAATCGAACACTTTCCCACTCTGGTAATCACAGGACTCAGAATATAATAAAGCAATTAGATTAATAAAAAAAGGCTGTCATATTTATTTTATCAGCCGTCTGGTGACATTCCTGTTATGGTGCCAGTTATTTAAAGGCACAAATGTTTGGGACAGTCATTACTGTCATGCTTGGGAAATTTAGATCTATTATGAACTGGCCTATTATTTCAGGAAATTAAATGGCTTTTCATTAATCCTAAGCCGAATTAACCAGTGTGAAGTTGGTTTCCATACTTTTCCTGAGATAAAAGTGCATATTCAGCTTTTCTGGAAGAAATTTTCTTGTAGCATCAATCGTCCTATCATCGCTTTCAAAAGCTGAAAGGGCAGCACGCAAGTATCTTTTCAACTGCAAGATTTCTTCAGCAGCAGATGAAAACTCAGTATATGATAAGCAGCTGAAATAGCTTTGATGTATTTAAATCTTTGAAAACTGGAATTTATTATCTGATCTCTGTTAAGGTAGCGTGTATTTATAAGCCTCATACATTAGCCAGCAGACAGAAACGTGTTTGACGAGATACGTTAACCAGATTCAAACGAAAATGTGGCGACGAAACAAAGGACATAATTTTTTTATAGGATATGTCTCTGGGCGATGGTCCATCTATCATAAAGTATATTCCTGATCAGTTAGTTTAAGAAAAATATCTACTTATTAACAATATTGGGATGAGTGGCATCAACTTCCTGTTTGGTTTTAGCTGATTCGCAATATTTTATCCGTTAATTCAATAAAAGAAAGAAAAAAGGCTTCCCGAAGGTTAAACTGGAATCTGACAAACTTATCGATATATGTCTCAACCAAACGATGCCTAAAAATAAAGAAATTGTGCCAAAATAGGATGAAATAATATTTACGAAAATGTTTTGTTACTGTTCGCAATAGATCGTATTGAATAAGCACACTTACTCTGCGTTATGTTTAGTTTAAATATTTTAGCAATTTACATTTTGAAGTAATTTACATTCTGAACTTTTTTAACTTATAGAGTATTGCACATAACTGTCACAGATTAGGCAACTGCTTTCAAGCTTGTATACACTACACACACACACACATACACACACGCACACACACACAAAAAAAGAGACAGTTCCATATCTTCCGTTCTACTGGGCCGATTGACAAAATTCAAATTGCGTTTTTCATGTCTCGAAAGCGCGACTAACGGAGAAGTTATAGAATAAGTATTACATTTATATAGCATCGTCCAAATAGAGGTACTTTGACACAAAATCGGACTTTTTCTGAAATGACATGCCAATTGTTTTTTCCATCTTTCGATTCTACGATTCCAATTATGTCAAATTTCCAAGTATTGTAAAAACCGCACGAGTAGATTTTAAAAAAATAGCTCTCAAAATTTTAGCTCCTAAACGTTAATTCAATTTGGTATGTATTTATTAATATCTCTTTTTTATGAAACTTATTTAATTCCTTTTTATACAGTTTGAAATTTAGGTTCATTCCAAATAAATATCACCCATTTTTTATGATTTATTTTTAAAATTTGTATTTTTAAATAATTTTTATAAATTTTTCGAAAAAGATTTTGAATTATAACCTATAAAAGTTTTACTATCATCTTAAAGTTGATGCATTTCTAAGCATACCTGCAAAAAATGAGAGCTTTTTATTCAAAATTTCCGAAGATATACGTGAATTTATATATTGGCGCATTTTGAAATTTAGCGTATTTGTTGAAGGCAATAACAAAGAAATTGTGGTTTACTTACTTTGTTAAAATTATTTGAAAGTAGGAACGATGCGACTTTTTTTTCTGAATAAGAACTTAAGGGAATAAGAACTTGCACTAAACCTAGAAAGAATATTTTAATTATGAAATCAAGATATACAAATTTACACTACGATAATTCAAGCAAAAAATAAAGACTCAACGTTTCAGATTCGATCACTTCAAGGAAGAAAGGCTACATCAGATAAAACAGAGACCCAGAAACCCAAATTTTGATTTTTTTAGGCTCCGTTAGTAAAAATGAAACTGCTGGTCAGTTAACATAGCGGAAGAGCTAAAATAATTAAGGCCATGTCGTGAAGACCAGATCATTGCTTAGTAAAAATTATTCGAACCTGTTGGCAGTTGCAAGATAATTATTTGGTTCAGACGAATTCATTACGACTAGAAAAATACTGAATTTAGATTCGAGAAAAATTCAGATATTTACAGCTGCACTTAAATGAAACAAACTCCTTTTGAGAATGTAGGGGTAACCTACTGTTTTCGCGTTCAGCAGAAACACGTTCCACCATAAGCAGAATTTGAGAAATTAGGGAACTGAATTGCTTTTACATGTATGTTTCATACATGTATATACACTGGTGTGCAAAAATTAAGGACGCAGTCGAAAA
This sequence comes from Stegodyphus mimosarum, assembly GCA_000611955.2. Lineage (NCBI taxonomy): Eukaryota > Metazoa > Arthropoda > Arachnida > Araneae > Eresidae > Stegodyphus > Stegodyphus mimosarum. Next base: position 243,449 of record KK113264.1, on the reverse strand, counting down.
ATTAGCATATCAGCTGAACGAAGAGGCAGAGCGGACAGAAAGACCAATCAGGAGATTAAGTAAGGTGATGTACGGTAGCACATGCGCAGGTATGCAGGTAGACGTAATGGGGGAGTGTCTGAGTAGTATAAAGCATGTTGTCGGTGTAAGATCAGTATTTCTGGCAAAGAGATTGCACGCCGTATAGCAGTTAAAATCACACCGAGTTGCTGCCTCAGCGAGAAATGGCGAATAATCAATCTGTTAGACGACATCTGGATGCTTTTACCCGAGGTCGAATCATTGGGAAGTTGGAGGAAGGCCGCAGTGTGACAAGTGTGGCTGCAGAGTTCGGAATTGCTCACAGCATCGTTTCACGACTTTGGAGACAATTTCAAACTACAGGAACAGCTATCCGGGGGTTTAGTAGTGGTCGTCCACGAGGAACCACACCCGCAGATGACCGGTATATTGCCTTACAGGCCAGAAGAAACAGGCGGCAGACAGCGGGAGAAATCGCTAGACACACGACACAGGCGACTGGACGACCGATATCGCGTTTTACCGTGGCCAGAAGACTGCACGGTGGTGGTCTGTTTGCACGACGCCCTGTACGGTGTGTACCTCTAACGCCTGCCCATCGGAGAAGGCGTTCTCTGTGGTGCCGGGAACACCGGAATTGGAGAGACAATGAATGGGGACGAGTACTCTTTACAGATGAGAGCAGATTCAGTCTGAGTAGCGATTCTCATCGCATACTCATCTGGAGAGAGCGGGGAAGCCGCAATCATCCCTCGAACATCATTGAAAGGGACAGGTATGGAGGTGGCGGTGTTCTCGTTTGGGGAGGCATCATGCTTGGTAGTCGTACAGACCTTCACATCTTCGACGCAGGTTCAGTCAACGGGACCCGTTATTGTAACGAGATTCTTCTTCCATATGTGCGTCTTTTTAGAGGCGCTATGGGTCCGCAGTTCCTTTTCATGGACGACAATGCACCATGTCATCGCACAGTAGCTGCCGAACAGCTCTTAGAGAGTGAGGATATTGAACGTATGGATTGGCCGGCACGATCTCCGGATCTCAATCCCATCGAGCATGTATGGGATTTTCTAGGCAGACGCTTGGCAGCTCGTACCTTACCACCAGTAACGATTCCGGAGCTTCGATTGGCGCTACAAGACGAATGGGCAGCAATGCCTCAACAACTCATTGACAGCCTCATTCTCAGCATGGGCAGACGCTGTGAAACCTGTCTAGTAGTCAGGGGAGATCATATCCCCAATTAAAGACCGGATGTTTCTTGCTGGACACCCATCACAGGAATGTTTCGGCCTTCAGTCGCATTGCGCTCCATGCTACTTTTTCAATAAAGCTTCTTTTTATCCCTGTGATTTCTCTTTTAGTAAGTGTTGCTTACATTACTCATGTCCTTACGTATTGGGGATCTTACGGTATTAAATGTGTTGATTTGGAAAGCTTTTGTGCAAAGTTATATTGAAAAAACCGTCTCCTCAATTTTTGCACACCAGTGTACAATAAAGCTCATAATAAACCACTATCCCTTGCCATTGCTGTATAGTAATTAATTTCTCTCTTGACAAGAAAAATAATTATGGTGTTTTATTAAGGATAATTCGGAGTTATTTGTAATGAGTTACCGGAAATTTAGAATTTTATATCACTAATATAAAACTTAATGCTCACATTATCATCGATAGTATAATTTTTACCTGGTTATCATTGGTACAAAGTTTATGGCTCAGTAAAATTCGCAGATTCAAGTTGAGTGCTGTGTAATTTCCATATAACGAAGAAAATCCTCAGGTCGTGAGCGCTTTACATGCGCTTTGTTTTGCTTTCTATTTAACGTTCTTAGTAGCTTAAAGTGGTAATTAGTGATTGGGATCTGTCGTACTAGGAAAAGTTGTACTTCTGGGGAAAGATCTAGAATTGTAAAGTGTTTCTTTTGTGAAAATAAATTTTATCAAGGTATCATCGGTTTTGTGTGCTTTCAATCCATTACGAACTCGTACGCACGCAACAATACATATCATGCTAGATATGTTCTTACTCAGCTCCTCATTTTCTCGTCTGTTGGTCGTAAATCCGCATTTCCAATTATAAAAAGTGCTAAAAATTTCTCAAATATCCATTTTATAGCATTTTAAAATTTAAAATCGATTTTGTAACATTATAAGACATTTCTTCCTCCTTCCTAGCATGCCTTCGTGGTGTAGTGGTCAGCAAGCTCGGCGCGTATTCGAGATGTCCGTGGTTTAAGTTCCGGCAAGGGCATTCTCATTTTTCACATCTCCTGCTTCAAAATAACCTAATGTCTCTACAGTGGCGCCCGAACTAAAAGGGTGGTGGATGATGATTCTCCACCACCAGGATTTTGGCGATTGGGTCCTCCAATCCCCAGTCGCTTTTTTAAAGGGGTAGTATATAAGGTATTTCTCCCGCCTTCTTAGCATCGTTCGTGGTGTAGTGGTCAGCACGTATTCGAGAGGTTCGTGGTTCGAGTCCCGACGAGGACATTGTTCATTTTTCCCATCTCCTACTTCAAAATAACCTAATGTCTCTACAACATTTATTACGTCTAACATAATTTTTAATATAATAACATATAACATTTTATTACGCTTCCTCGGTCCCTGCAGTTATATTTTCAAAACTGTTGCCCTCATTACAAAAAATAATACGCATAAAGTTTGAATTCCATACGACAAAAATAATTCGAGGTATTTAATTTCAAAACTTGAGCTTTTTGACATGATCTTCAATGTTCGCTGAGAGATCGATTAATAAATAAATTAGAATACTTCATTCGAATTTGATTTTTATCCACTTAAATGACATTCAATGACATTTTTCTGCGATTTATTAGAGTCTTTAATTTATAATCTTGTTGCATTTCATATGCCGAAAAAGGTTTCCTATAATTTATAATTATTTTATGTTTAAATATACGTTATCAATATTCTCATGAAGTTTTATTACTTTAAAATCGCCATCTAGACCCCATACAAAAAATTCATTAAACTGCAAATGCTTTGAATTTTTAATTAATGCAAATAATACTGCGTGTTGACTACGTGCCAATAAGCCCGTTAGTGTTTTCTAGGTCACGAATTCGGTAAGATTCCGTCTATAAGATTTCCATTTACAAAATACTTACAGTAACCAATAATTTTTATAGCAATATGTATAGAAACGTTCCTCGTTGAATCTCTCAACACCAGAAAATTTTTCAAAATCGATATCTTATTTTTTAATATGAACAAATGTAACATATTCGCCTTGAATTTGCGAACGATCCCTAATATGATCGCCGAATTTAATATCAGTATCTCGGTCAGTGTGCGTCGTATGGGAAGCGCCATAGTTAGTAAGAAGTATATAATTATCCTAAGTATAGGTACCGGAGGAACGTATGAAAAGTTAGATTTCGAAATTATTACAAAACTGATTTCTTTAAATTAAAAAATACTAAAGCGTAAGCAATTTCATCATTTGAAGCATTTTCGCGATTGAAAATATATGTCTGTGACCAATGTTTCCTGAAACAAAGGCCGGACAAGGAATTTCTTGGACATGGTGTATGTACATCACCAGGCGTTCTCAAAATACGAATCGTGACTTACTAAGATGTCAGTTAAAGTTGTTGGGAATCGCAAATTTTGATACCTTTCCGTTATGAGTGTGCCACGCATTTCGTCAGTTTTTTTTCAGTTGTAAACAGTTTCTAATTATGAAAATAGTTTATAGATGACAAATACACATACCTCGTGGCAGATGTTGACCGAAAGATCATCCCTGCGACGTGCCAAAAAGCGTGGCAGGTGCATAACGGAAAAGAATGCTATGCTTAACATTTGAAATGTTAATGAATTTAAATTTATTTAATTGTTCATCTACATCTGGGGAAGAAACTATTTGCCGATTCTCTTCCCTAGTACAATTCATTTATATTCAATTCGCTGGTTCGTTTGTTCGATTTTTATATTTTATCCCAATGAATTTGAAACCTTGGGTTTTAACGAGCAATGCACAAGTGGCAAAGGTCTTTCAAGTTAAAGAACCTATAAGAAAGACTGCGCTTATATAAACATCCGATGAAAATCAAATACTTGTCGAAGGCTAAATAGTTCTACTATCTTCGGTCATGCAAAGAAGAGAAAAGCACCTGAAAAGGAACGCGGTTTGAGAACTCAGGCATTGCGTTTCTCACCAGTGGCGATTTATTCATTTGTGGTGCAAAGAGCTGACTTCCAATGATTTTATGAAAAACAACTTCAAATACATCACAACACGACGGTGGACTGGAACAATTACCTCTGAGAAGTTCTTTGCAATTATTTGATGTCTCATCCTAAAACTAGGATCAGCGGTTCTGACAAAATCTTCGAAATCGATGAAAGTTTTTTCTCAAAAAGGGAATATAACGTAGGTTGCGTATTGCCTCCACAGTGGGTTTTCAGAAGTTTGTACCAAAAAACGCGAGCATGTTTCCTAGTCGCTATTCCAGATAGCTCTGCTAAGACTTTATTTGAACTTTTATTTTTTACTTTGAACTTTTATTTGATTTACTTTGAACGCAAATGATATTTTCGGATTGTTGGATGGTTTGGTTTATGTGGTTATGGCAAAGCCTCGAGGGCTATCTGCCTAAGGAAACAGATGTCTTCGTGGCGGCTCTTTCTAAGGGAAACTGGCTCATATACACGTTACACACGGGGGAAAACCACGAAAATGCCCATGCAGTCAGCCCGTTCGCATGATTCGAGCCTCGGACCAAACTACCAATGTTCAGCGACTTTATCGCTCGGCCGTGGTGAGCCGGACTGTTGTAAAGATTACAAATCATTGAAGTTGAAAACTTCAAGATATGATCACTTCCCTCCAGTGAATCATTGAATTTTATATACCCAGTCGCGGGTTGTTATGCCCAATGTATCGAACGTTTTTGGGACAGCTATAAATGAGGAACCGTATCCCAAAAAGGCACTCCTCATCAACATTTTGACTACTTAGATGAATGATTGTGGTGCGATCGGAAGGCCAAAATGTTTTCAGCCAACCTAGTGAATATTTATAGATTTTTCTTTCACATTTAATGTCTTCGTTCATTTCAGCTTATGCGTTATTCGTAATTAATAATGAAAAATAGCTTTGTCATAATAAATGGTAGTTATAATAATAAAATGCTATCTATATACTATTCTTATAATCAGATTATCTATAAACTATTGTTATAAGCAGAATTTGGTTATAGTTAAAAAACAAAGCAAAATGCGGGGCAGCCGTATAATTGAAAAATATGTACAAATTTATTTGTTTATTTCTTCATGCATATTTAAATAACCAGGCAATAAAACATTTATTTTTGTTTAGTAATATTTTGAGTTTTGTTTCTATTTATTCTATATTTAAAATTATATCTAGATATCTTGATACTATATTGCAGGTTTTGGTTATGTGTAAGTAATTTGTTTCTGAACGGAAATGTTATTTTTCTGAAATCTTATTATTAACGAGCTACTGGTTTCGGGATATGAAATGTTTATTCAATTGAAAGGGTCAGAAAAAGTTTCTTCAGTAAATAGTGTTCTGAGAATTTCAGTTAAGGGAACCGTGGACTACATTCTGATTAAAATTTAGGTCGCCTAGCTATCTCCTTTTGTGATAACCCTATTTCCATTTATTCGTATCTCCATATTTTTATGAATTTATTCTGATATTTTTTCTTTGTCTTTTTAGAGTTCAAATCGAAAGCTTCTTTAAAAAGCAAACATCAGCATTTATTCACTCTTTTTTCTTAGTAAAGAGCACATTTAGACAGCGTAATGAGTTACTTCTGCTGTCTGTTGAAAAAAATAAATAAATAAAATGATTATTTATATCGTGAGCTTAAATTTGGGACTTTTTTTCCCAGCCTCAATTTCCTTCAATATGCTCAGATACTGATGGATTACTACTGTTGTTTTAAGGGTATTGTTATTAATTCTAAAGACTACTGTGTTTTTACATACTTTAATACTGTAAAGACAGTAATTTTTACTCTTTAAGTTTTGGAGTAAATGTATATCTTCCTGTAATAATAAATCTATAGTAGTAATAAAGTAAACAGTTAACTGAACTCAAAGTAAACCACAGACCATCCAGATGTCCAGAAACTCCGGATAATAGGTCTGTCTTACCTTCAGTTGGCTAAATATGAGTTTCCTGTCATCTAAGTGAGAGGATTTCATTCTTTTGTTTATAGTTCTTTCTTTTAACAAGAAATATGCGTTTTATTGAAGAAGACAAAATGCCATTCAATTTTGAAGAATAAAAGTCACAAGCAAAACACAAAACGTGAGTTTCCTAAAAGGATATATGAAAATATCTGTTTTAGTTATACAACACTGTGGAGGAAAACATTTATAAATGAAAAAAAAATGGTTGAGTGTAAACGTACAATATAAACAACAAACACTAGACTAAAACAAAACAGATAATTACTTTTACATTGATTTTTATAATTCAAACATTTATTATGTTAAATAAAATGTTAAACTCAGTTTAAGTAAAATGCAGCAAAAAACAATGTGTAAAATTTAATAGACCGTACAAGGAAGTCGTGTGATGTCTACATCAGATTTTTTTTATCAAGTAACTGGAGTTCTGTAGTACTTTTGAGTTTAAAGATTTCCGTCAAAGCATTGCAATAATTTTTTAACTTAAATTATCGTTTATGATAATTATTCTTTTCGTTACTGTAAATGAGCTGTTCTTAAACTTTTTTCAATCGAGACCCCTTTTTAGCATTGAGATTTATTTCGCGACCCAGATATTAAATATAAAGTAAAGATATAAAATTAAATATTTTCCCATAAATAATTTAGTTTTCGAAGTTATTTCAAGCAAACAAATATTCATGAAACGCAGTTCTGATGAGACAGATATGCTTGCTTTTTGCTGCATAACACATTAATTGTTGGCAACGCTAGATATAAAACGGAGGAAAAAACGACGATTACAAGAAATCGATTGGCTGAAATTACTATACATTGTAAATAAATAATATACTGTTACGAATTTTGAATATATATATGAATAAGTATGGTGATTCTGTAACATTTTTTTTGTATAATGTAACATGAAAATCTGAAGAAGCGTAGCTTTGTGAGAAAGTAAGAATAGAGCGGCAAGTCTATTTAACATTGAGTAAATGGCTTTCTCGCTTAATTGGTAAGTTATCGCCAAGCTGGCGATGGTTTTGGCGACTAATTGTTGTCTCCAAATTTGGCGAGAAATCGGTAAAAGTTACCACACGGCGACCATTTGGCAACATTATAGTCAGGCCACTATGTAACAATAATGGTTATTGCAATTGAATAACTGTAATTGAAGCTATATCCATCTGTAACCGTATCCGGCTCTCATATGATTTCCAGTAATTTCTCGGCGACCGGGGAAAACTGTATAAGACCGGAGAGAATATCAGTTTCTCAGTTGTTAGGTCAGAGCTGAGTCCGGAGTATTGAGATATCCATGTTACCTTTGCTCTTTAGATACACTTTGCACTGCGTTGTGCTTGTTTAAAGTTGTTATCAGTAGTTTGAAGAGTAACTACTGATTGTACTTTGTGATACTCTGAAGAGCTGTACGAGTATTTATTCTAGAAAGTTCCAGAACTGCTAAGTCTCCTTTTGGTAAAATAAGTTTTATCAAGCTATGATCGGTTCTCTGTGCATTAAATCTATTATGAAACCAAAAAAAGCGACGTACCAAGAAGGAGTTATCCGAATGGGACGAAAATCGGTAGAAGTGATGTACATGTACAGAAAAACAATGATTACAGTTTGAGAAAAATTGGGTGATTAATTGAAGTGATAGAGCTTCATAAAGTGAAAAAGTCAGTAACGCGTTTGTCCACCTCTGACTCTTATGCAAACAGTTATTCGGCTTGGCATCGATTGATAGAGTTGCGGATGCCCTTCTTAGGCATATCGTGCCAAATTCTGTCCAAGTGTCGCGTTAGATCGTCAACATCCCGAGCTGGTTGGAAGGCCCTGCCCATAATGCTCCAAACGTGCTCAATAGGAGAGAGATCCGGCGACTTTGTTGTCTAAGGTAATGTTCAGCAAGCACTACGGCAAGCAGTACAAACATGTGCTGTGTGGGATCTGGCATTATCTTGGTGAAATGTAAGCCCAGGTGGTGTGACATGAAGGACAACACAACGGACCTTAGAACTTCGTCGACGTACCGGTGTGCTGTAAGGTTGCGGCGATTGCCAACCAAAGGGGTCCTACTATGAAATGAAATGGCACCTCAGACCATCACTTCTGGTTGTCGGCCTGTTGCCGGAAGACAGTCAAGTTGGTATCACACCGCTGTCCGGGGCGTCTCCAGACTCGCCATCGCTGGTCATCGAGACTCAGTTTAAAGCCGGACTCATCACTGAAGACTATTCTACTCCAGTCAGTGACATTCCAGTGCGAATGAGCCCGATACCACTGCAAACGGGCTTGACGTTGTACAGAGGTCAATGGTAGTCGGCGCAAGGGGCACCGCGACCTCAGTCCCCTTTCTGTGACCCGTCTATGAATGGTCCTTGCGGTCACTGAAGCACTAGTTGCACGTACAATCGATGATAATGGCGCATCTGGGGTTGTGAGTTCCACTCTGACGATTGCTCGGTATTCACGTTCTGTCGTTTCTCTAGACTTACGGCTTCCTTCTTGACACTGTGTGCGGCCATGGTTCACCCATCCCTGCCAACATCGTCTAATAGTGGCATCATTCCAGCTCAAATGTCGAGCTATTCGCCGATCAGCGCAATTAACTTCTGAGCCCAACTACACGACTCTCTCAAATTCTGACATCTGCGTATATCGTTCGCGCACCTGTATGCCAGGCATAGTTACTGTCTGCGGAGTACACGGAATGAAATTCGTGAAGAATGTATGACCTGGAATCCTAATTTCTCCTGTTAAATATCCTGCCAGTTGCGCAGATCAGATGCGCTGAAAAGACAACCGTTCATTCATTGTCAGCCGAAATGTAAAATTTTGCATTTTCCGTCGAAACCTGTATGCATATCAATTTGTGTCCAATTTGCTTTATATCTTCTCGGTGCGTCGTTTTTCTGTCTAAGTGTGTATATATATATATATATAGAGAGAGAGAGTATGGTATAAACAAAGATTCATAAATCTAAAATATTAAGTTTTTAAAGTAGCTCCAGAAGATTTGTTGAGGTTTCTTATGCTCTGGCTGAGCCTCGCAGGTTTTCAATCTGCTCTTGGACTCATTCTTGTTAACAAAAATGTTTTTTGTCTTTTTAGCTTTATTATTAAATATCCGTTTCTTTGCATTGACATCCCATAAAATATAAAAGAAAGACCACACAATATTTTAAAACAAGGTATCTTTAGAATTTCCGATAGAGTGTTAGGCGTTGCCACACTATGTTTTATGTTTGCTACATTACTTCTTTGAAAACTAGCTGTTTGAGCGGTCAGTTGCCTAAAAGTGTTATCATCAAAAAGAAAAAATGGGCAATGTTTTAAAGAGGCTAACTAGCGTCATTTAGTAAAAATATTTAATACGTATTTCTTAAATATCTCATGATTTAAATGCACTTTTATTTCGATCAATCGGATTAAAAATTAGAAAAATATTTTTAACAACTGCCCTTATTGCTTTTCAGTCACTTGATTTGTTATACTCAGTAAGAGAAAGACTGAATTTGAAAGTAAAATATCTTATGCTTCGCTCAATGGCAACATGCTAGTGCGTAGAGATGATAAATTCTGCTGTCAAGAAGCCGAATTTGCGGATTAAAATTGAAAGATAACTGTCCTACATTTTGCCGAATGGCAACAGCCTGGAGCGCTGCGGATAAAAATGTTGTCTTTTGCTAATTTTGCTTTCAAACAGCTGAGTTCGTTAACAAAAATTCGTTAATTTTTTATAAAATATGAAATAAATAAAAAACAAATTCGAAATTCAAAATTCGGTCTTCCAGGTGCCCGTGGTTTCAAAAACTACATGCATTGAAAGTTTTGTGGCTTTAGGTGTTCTCATTTTTCCGGAATGCAATTTCATCTCCATTATTTAATTAAAAAAATAATCCATCGCGATAACATTTGGTGGCAACATTTAGAAATTTGATTCGGACACTAATATGATATGGATAGAAAAGAATTTCAAGACTAATAGTGTCTGTAGTGCTCAAATGTATTTTATTTAAAATTTACAACATAATAATGAGCTAAAAGGAGAAAAATAATATTCATATAATTCTGTGGGAACAAGAGATTAAAGCATTCTCATTACATTCTCTTTATTGTAATATTAGATCATGAATGATAGAAGAGTGCAGCAAATTGATGAATTTATAAAGACAATGCTTCATACTATTGACAGTTCGACTACTATACTTCTTTATTAGGGCACTCAAGCTTTTATTATCCGTGATATAAAATTTTAAAGTAAGTTAAACATTTCATACAAATTTCATTTTGAGGATATTTTCCTCTATCCGATTTTGCAAACAGTAAGATTCTATAAGCTTCAATTTGTTAACTAAATGAAATGCCAAAAAGTCATTTTAAGATTAAATTTTAAAAAATCTAAACTCGGACTTTTTCTGAAATGATATGCCAATTGTTTTCTATATTTCGATTCTACGATTCAAATTATGCCAAACTTTCAAGTGTTGTTAAAATCGCGAGAGTAGTGTTTAAAGAATTAGCTCTCAAAATTTTAGCTCCTCAATGTGAATTGAATTTGGTATATATTTATTAATATTTCTTTTTTTGTTTAACACATTTGATTCTTCCTTTCACATTTCAAAATTTATTTTCATTCCAAATAAAATTCGCCCATATTTCATGATTTATTTTTTAAATTTGTATTTTAAAATATTTTTTATAAATTTTTTGAAAAATGTTTTGTATTATAACTTATAAAAGTTTTAACATCATCTTAAAGTAGATGTATGTCTAGGCACAGCTGCAAAAAAATTAGAGTTTTTTTATTCAAAATTTTCTAAGATATACATCAATTTACATATTGGCGAATTTTGAAATTTGGCGTATTTAAAATAAGCGATAATAACGAAAATGTGGTTTACGTACTTTGTTAAATTTATTTGAAAGAATGAACGATGGACCTATTTTTCCTCTCGTGCATCAATGAAAAAAAAGGAAAATAAGTAGGTTAGTATAAATTAAGAATTCCGCCAAGTGAATTGTTCTTGGCACAAACTGAAAAAAGTGCGCCAAGATAATTTTTTTAATTTCTTCTTAAATTTCGCACGAAATTTTACAAAATTTAATATTTAGGTATAATTTGAGTCGTAGAAGCGAAATATGGAAAAAAAATGGGCATGTCATTTCAGAAAATTCCATTTTGTGTCAAAATACCTATGTTAGAACAATACGATATATAAATATAATATATATCTTATGTCCCGCTTTCGAGACCTGAAGAACGCAATTTGAATTTCGTCAATCGGTCCAGTAGAACGAGATATAAAACTTCTCTCTCTCTCTCTTTTTTTTTTTGCAGTGTTCTTTAATGCAATTGTTTTCAAAATGATCATCTAAGGAATCGCTGCATGGGTACTGAATTTACAAGTGGTTAATGAAATAAAAAGATACTTCAACGAAATAGATTGCGAGATTATTTAACATTCTTTATACAGAGATATGCTGATCGTTGGTGAAAGATAGTACATGGAGAAACAGAAACGGTAGACTGCGATTTCGGTGACATAAATCAAATAATTAATGCGAAAGAGATAAAATCGATAAATGAGCGCAGTTTTGATATTGGCCTCAGATTTCAGTAAATTCAGTAAAGCTCTGATTATCTATAGTAAATTATTGTTACCACATAAATAACCATCGCTTAATCTATGACAGGTTAAACGAGGCGAGATGATGCGTTACTTTTGGAAGTTTAACAGTTTGGAAACACCTGCAGTTCGCGCAACATGTGGTTGAAGAAAGTGTTAAGACATATACAAATTAAGATTGGGCAAAAATGGCGATGCAACAGGTGTTCTTTCACAGAAGCTCTACGAAATACCTGCTGAAGTACCACTTTGTAGCAGAAATTATAAAACAGGGTCATGCATGTTGTAAACTTTACTTGACTCGCTGCGAACTTCGTTGTGCGAGTATTTGTTGATTTTTTTTTAATTACTCTTACTGGTTCCGGTCTTCCGGTGGTGTCAGCTCCATTCAATTAGCTTATTGCATTGAACGTTTTTCAGAAGTTCAGTGAAGTTTAAAGAATAGGTCAACGGTGTTTAGACCTCACCTGTTCTGGAACTCGCTACTCGAAAGTTTGAGAGCGGTGAGAGAGAAACTGTTTGGGGCAGGAAAATGAAGTCATAAACATTTTTGTACAAAAGTTTTAAGTAAGTAAAAATTTCATTTTCCTTTGATACACTGTCTATTTATATTGCCTCTTTTGATTTGTCTTTGTCATTATTTTCGGTAAAAATAAAAGGATGGATGACTTAAAAACAAAACTGAAAAAACTTTACATTTATCGCTTAGTGGAAATTGTTAGTAGTGTTGATCATGTGAATAGCAAAAGGCGAATTCTGTGTGTATTTAATAAAATATTGAAATTAATAAATGAAAAAATAATTCCAATACAAGGAGCTATCTTATAAAATATAAATATCTGTCTCAATGTTGATACAGGACTGAATGTTTCCTAGTTGCAGATTAACATGAATACAAAAATTTCATATTGACTTCAGAAACTTCTTCACTCTGAATTTCTCATTTCTGGGTCTACGCTGTTCTTACGCTTCGCTAATGTAACATTAATTTATGCATGAAAAACTTATGAAACCTTTATGTTGCCATTTTTTTAGGTATAAAACTTTTATTTTATTATTAAAAATATCGCAGTGCGTTGTTTATCAGTGTTACAAACTGAGCGATAAGAAAAGTATACGTACTTCTTAAAAATGTTTGTCTTTGTTTCATTATTTAGCTCCCAAATTATACCACTTGCGAAGCTTGTCAAGGAAAAAATTAAAAATAAAATGCTTTATATAATTTATAAGAACGTTATTTCTAATGTACTTATAACTATTGTTTATAGAGTTTTGCAGTATATCAAACTTGTAATTTTTAAAAGTAGTTTTACTAGTAAAAGAATTTAATATTTTTAATACCAGTTATTGCAGATCTCGGTGAAGGAACATATTTAAATTTTATTCATAAGGTACCTTAGTTGAGTGATTTTATAGTTTAATGAAAATTTACTGCTAAAAATATTTTAAAAATGAATTTTACACTAAAAATATATATTTATAAGTTGTAAACAACATCAAAACATACTAGCAAATACTTAACAAGCAGTATTAAAACACACTTCATAAATTTGAAAGATTTTCGATAATTTTTGTAAATGATTCAAAAGACAATTTTTTTCCTTTTTAATTAAAAAATGTAATTTAATAAATCTCTTATTTACGTTTTTATCCCTACGTGGGTTCTTAAATTAATTAAAAGTGTTTTAAGTCTTTTTTTTTCAATGCAAGCTCTTAACATCTTTTTGATTTTTAGTCCTACGCACATATACACTATACAGACGAGGTACTTTTCAATTCGTGCTGCGTAGACGAGATATCTTTCACTTCCTTGTTGCTAAATATATGATTTAATTTTTCCTGAAAAGAAAATTATAATTTCCGAGAAAAAGACTGTTGAAATATGCATTCTTTTCCCCCAATTATAGCTTGTCCTGTCCCTCATAGTATATTTTTGAGCTCGTTCTTTATCATGTTTAATAAATAGTAATCAATAAATGCAAGTGTAATACGCGAAAGCAAATAAAAATATGTATGTTGTCTATGCTTATGAAATTTATTTTCTCTTAAGTTGAAACACAGGATTAAATCCTCTTTTGCTAAAAATAACGTCGATCAATTTCGAGAAATTGAATATGAGAAACTGCTTTATATGCTTGATTTGCTTTTTTGGTTATTTTTTCTCCCAGAATTACAGAATAAGGAATATGTTGTGAATTTGCATCTTCAATTTTAAGGAATGAAATAAAAATCAAACTTTGAATATGATTTCTTATAGCTTTTGTAGGCTTGAAAAATTGTTAAAGCATTAATATGGCTTTTTAAAATATTAATTTCTCCACTACTTTTGTTTTTAATTTAAAATGAAGTCCATGATTCAAAAATTACATTAGGCTATAGATTATTGCTATTCATAACTTTTATTTTTCAAAAATTATGAAAGATGCAAAACTTTAATATTCCTGGTTGATTTTCAAGCAATCCTTATCATCATATTCTACAGCCCAATGAATACTTTTAGAGGGCTGAAGTACTTAAAGTATTTGGGTGCCCTCACAAAAATTTACAGTATAACACCTGTTCTATTTCTTTTCTCTCGGTCTTGATTTAACTGCATCAGACCATCCATGGTAAATCCAGCGATGAGACATTTTTGTGGAGCCCGTTTTTCTTGGTCCCTAATTACCTTATTGTGCTGCCGTCTTTTCTTAATACCCTAAGAAGGTGTTTATTTTGCTTAATAGCTAATCCAACTCTGTTATGCTTATATATGAAAAGGCAAACAGCTAAATACCGACAACTCTTAATAACTCTGCAAGTTTAAGACTACTTACACTAAACTATGGATGTGATTAGACTTCAAACAACAGTTAAAGAGAAAAAAAGATTCTTCTTTCGAACGGAAATAGATCTTTAAATTTAAATACTAACTTTCTATATGCCACTCTGACGGTAAAGTGTTACTGCGGTACCGAAGGGGCTGGGTTCGAATCCCGCAGAAAGCATGGATGTTTGTAAATGTATAGTGTCTTTGCGGCATGAGGGCAATCTGAATATACGGCTAGCCAAAAGCCCTCTCGTGGGGTTTGGTGGAAGGGAAGAGGGGTAGGAGGTCCTTGGACCACATCCCGGGGTTCTCTCACTCAAAACGGGGGGGTAAAAGTAGTTGTCCAACCTGAGGCTGTGGCAACCATTCTTTCATAGAACACACGGACAAGACAACAACAAACTCTTTCTATGTATAAACATACCAATAAAATAAATTAAAATAAAAGGAGGAAACAGGAAACCTTTTCGAAGCTCATTGCATATTTACGCACAAAGGCTTGAGAGCTCAAAATGAAAGATAAATAGCATATAATATGTTAACGGCATTTTTTATTGTGTACAGTATGTTAGGCTATGTTAAATAAAAAACATCATTGGGCAAAATTCGAAGACCTACCTCAGTATTTTGTTTGATTACTATTTCTTTCTGCTCAAACTTTTACTTCTCTTTTTAATTCTCAGAAGTAAATTCTTCATCGCGAGCGCAAACATTTCCTTTTATAAATCAAAACACGTAAATGAAGTCGTAATTTCAGAAAGAATTAAGCCATTTCTAAATCCACGCGTGTGGAACGCAGGATGATGTTCAAACTTGCAGAGATGATTATTGTATTTGGATGTTTAATGCGCATACAAGGTCGAATTTTAGTTGATTTGATAACACGCAAAAACATCGTTTAAGCAGCTGATTACATAGCATTTTTCAACTGTTATTGTGACCTTAATTTCTACTCATAATTCTGTCTGTAGCTACTAAATACTTTAGTATTTTCAAGTGAATGTTCAGATTTAATCACATAAAAGGTTTGAATGGGTTCTCGATGTTTGATATAGCTTGCCTTTCTTTGTTGGGTCAGGTGCAGAAATCTTTCTCATAAATTTGAATAAAAGGTAGACGAGAAAAATTAAATGCCTTTTCCTGAAATATGAACTGGATGTTGATATCAAAACATTTTGTATATTTATTTTATACTGCAATAGAAGGAGTTTAAAAAAATTAAAATTTGTCAAATTAAACGTTTCGAACATTGAAATCAAAAGAAATCTAAAAGTTTTTGGATGCTTCTTTGATGCGCTTCTTTTTATGAAAAACTTATTAGAATTCTTTTATTTTCTTAAAGTAACATAGTGATTAAAATGCTTTCATCATAATTAAGCTAAAATGTTAATTTATATTTACCGTAGAAAGTAACCATAGTAAATGAACAGTTAATGTGCATGCGCTATGTAAGTGCTTTTTAATTAATATTTATGAAAACTGAAAAAGGTTCGGACATATTTGAATTAATTTAATAGGTTTTCAAAAATATATAGTGCGGTTTCTTATCTCTTTACATGATTTTAATCAGGTTTCTTTGTTCGATTACTTGATTCGCTCAAATCAGTTTCTGACTCATAATTACAAAGAAGACTTTTATTGAAATTTTGCACATATACAGGGGTCGGATAATGAAAGCGAGACATATGGCTAATACAGAATTCTATATTTTAATCTAACATATGCATTTCTGGTTACCTGAATGATTTTAAATCTTACCAACAGTCACTTTTGAAGTTTCAACGATGTTAAAGGCACTGACGTCAGAAATGGAGATATATGAGCCATAAATAGAAGACATTTTTGGAATTAAAAAATTGTTAGGGTATAAGATATTTCTCCCGCCTTCGTAGCATTCCTTCGTGGTGAAATGGTCAAGCACATTTGGCACGCATTCGAGAAGTCCGTGGTCGAGTCCTGGCGATGGTGTGGCTCATTTTTTATGACTCATGCTTCAAAAATACCTAATGTCTGTACAAGCGTTTTTTCTAACTGTTATCAAGATACCAAGTATTTTGATGCATTGAGGACTGCAGTGTTTGATGTCTATATATCTAGAAAAGTGAAGAAGTTCTTCAATGGGAGTAATTGCTGCTGTAAGAGAAAGTTGTTACGAAAGAAAATCTTTCCGCAAATCCGTAAGTTTTTCTAGAAAAATAAGCAATTCTTATCAGCAGACCTTAATTTGACCTTGATTTATTATCCTTTCTCGAGCTGTTTTGAAGCAAAATAAAAAACATCATCATGAATTTAAAATATTTTTATTTATGATTAATGAGCTGCTTTGCATGTCCGGGTACAAATTACATAGCGCAAATTCATACAAATCTGCATTTCAGAGTTTCTCGGCAATTATACATTTCGAGGAATATTGGATGGTATTGTTTCTAATGAACTCCGTGATAGTAAACAGAAATGCTTGACTGATCAGGTCCATCATGCCCATAGGGCAACATAAAAAATTCCTTGGATGCAAGTTGTTGGAAAACTGAATTTAATTTCAGATTTAATGCTAAGATCGCTTTTTGTTGTTGACTGTCAGTCAGTTTAGTCAGTGAGTTAGGTTTTAAAACATTTATGCTTCAGAAAGCTTTGTGTAAGCCTAACTCTTTTATTATCATAATATTGTGATAGTGAAATAACTGGGTTTCACAATCTTTTATGTTTCAGAAAAAATTACGTTATTTAGTCATTTTGTACAGTTGGGTGAATTTTGCTGAAATGTCAAGAAATAGAATAACAGAAATATCTCATTTGTGTACCCGAATATAAGGTAAGATACTTCCCCTTAAACAGCTTTTGAACTAATCTACGAGGTTTATTGGGACAGCCTAAAATTTTCAAAATGCATTAAAGCAATTTGTCATTTATTGCTGAAATTTTGCATTAAATCTAAATAAGTTAACTTAGTGTTAAATTAAGGTATTTTATTTGGATCACTTATTTGTACTTTTAGAAGCATTTTAACTTACTAAGATTCAAATATTATATGAGGCCATTATTTCAGAGGTTACAGCCGAAGAAATCGCGGCAAACAAATCGCGGACAAAAACGTCGCGGAGAAAACAACGCAAGGCGAAAATGTCCTGGCACAAACCATCATGGGAGAAAAGACAGCAAACAGAAAATGTCGCAGCTCTAAAACATCGTCGTCGAAAAAAAACGGTTCAAAAACTTTGCAGTTTTAAAACATCATCCTCGAAAATATCATGGTAAAAAATAAAGCACCTACAAATCATCGCATGGCAGTAATATTGCATACATGCGTTTTTCGGGTTTTAAAAGTTGTAAATGAGTATTCGCGTAAAGATTTGGAAGCACAAGAAATGTTAATTACGCTTTAAATGGAAATAAAACAAGATATAATTTTCGCCAAAACAATCTCAGATTAACAAATGTGAAAGAAAGTAATTTGATAATTAACTAAGCAATTTTTTATAGAGATAGCCTCATGTAGTTATTTATCTTTCTTTTTCGAAAACTTTTTAGGCTGTATTTTTCATGAAAAAGTATGAGCAAAACTTTATAAAAAAGATTAATTTATTAATGACCTTTGTTAATTAAATATGTAAATTTAAAATTCCATTAAGTGCTATAAGTTGCATTAATTTTCTACTCATTTTCAATTTTTTAATGCTTAAGTTTCTTTTTTACTTTTACAGATACTAGTTATTAGTTTATTAAAAATATGAATTACAAAAGTAAAAATATCCCTCTTCCCTTCTTTTGCTCCCAAATCATTATACGAAAACACGTTTACAGCTTTTAGAGCCTGAAACATGCATGTGTGCTATGTTGTCGTCATGCGATGATTTGTAGGTACTTAATTTTTTACCAAGATATTTTCCACGACGATGTTTTTAAATTGCGAAGTTTTTTAACCGCTTTACTTTCGACGACGATATTTTGTACCACGATGTTTTAGAACCGCGACATTATGTTTTAGAACCGCGACCGCTTTGCTTTCTTTTCTCCCAGGATGTTTTCGCCTTGCGTTGTTTTCTCTTCGACGTTTTCGTCCTCGATGTTTTCGGCCGACATCATTTCAGGTTCCCATTACTTTCCTTAAATATTTTCAAAGTGCAGAATCGTCTTACATATTAGATCATATTTTATAGGAACTAATGTGATACTTATGTTTGATAATATTTACAGTCAGTACTTAAAAATAGGAATCACGTGTAGAATTAGTAATTCTAATTATTCAAAAGAAAGAAACTAATTAAAACTTAGTGTTATAATTAGCTCTGCAATTTCTGACAAAGAATAAAAAATAAGAAGAAAGTGCAAATAAAGTTAATAACATTTAGAAATATTTCAATAAGCTAAGTGTTCGAAATATTTCTTTTTTGAACTGAAAAACACTTAATGCCAAAATAGCATGGAATGGCAAAGCAAAATTGATACCGTTTTCCTGTTTCTGAGTTTCTAGAGAAAACTGAAGTATATCATTGAAAAGAGTTCAGTGGTCGTTTTGGGAAAATCAATGAATTGCAACGCTATTAGATAAAGCAGTATTTTTTCCAACTTGTTTTTGCTTTCTAAGCCTTTGAAAAAAATCTAGTATTCGAAATTCAATACGAGCACATTTCTTAAAACGTTCTTTAGCATATCCTTGTTAGAATTTTGTTTAATAGCCTTATTACTGCTAACCAGTGAGGAAATGTACTACACAATCATATCATTTGGTAAACGTCAGAGCACGTAAAGATGGATTAATAAGGGTCAGTGTCACGACTGTTACAATGAATGAAAGTTGAAGAGCATAAAAGCCGCGCAACTAATCGCATTGCTCAATAGCTTTTCGTATAAAAGCAAAACTGCACGCTATTTTAAACTTTGTCAATGTCATTCAAGCACATACTAAATTTCTTCATTAAAAGTATTGCAAATATATGACAATGAGAAATTTTATTTGGCAGATTTTAATGACAATGTATTTATTGTTCAGCTTGAGAAACAATTTTAAACTGAAAACTTATCTTTACTCATAGTTGCACTTAATATCATTTCAGCTAGGTGGCGATCAAATCCTTCGTGTAAAATTTTCAGAAGCTCTCTTTTAAAATTCCTGAATTTTATTCTAGAGCACAACTGAAGAGTAAAACCGAAAGAAGAAATTTTATAATAATTAATCTCTTTTAATGCGAAGGGATTCCCAGATTACTCATAAACATAGGCACATTCGGAAAGACGTTTTTCCTCTAATGAAAAAAAGTAGGATAAATGTTTATTTAAAGAGTTAAGTAAACTGTAATTTGATAAAATAAATATATAATTCTTGAATAAGCTGTGATTAGTATGAAAATGTTTAGTGTGGATAATATTGTGCCATGCACTTATATAAGAACTAGATTAAAATTCATAAATCCTTAAAGTGTAGAAAATTACTGAATTACATATATCGATGCATTTGTTTAGTAGGCATGCTAGC
The DNA here is from genome assembly GCA_000611955.2 of Stegodyphus mimosarum. Taxonomy (NCBI): domain Eukaryota; kingdom Metazoa; phylum Arthropoda; class Arachnida; order Araneae; family Eresidae; genus Stegodyphus; species Stegodyphus mimosarum. The sequence continues at coordinate 223,334 of KK113264.1, read as the reverse complement.
CGACTCCTCCCGAATGATTATGTTGTTAGAAAAGTTGCAAAATAAAGCTTTGTCTCTCATATGCAGGGTATCTGGAATGCAAAGGTATGAAGAAAAATGGGACTTATATCTGAAATTAATATATTTATCACATTGCGGCTTACATAGCTGAAAAAAAGAACTCAGAAATTTGTGTTCTCCTTCAAGACTGACCTGGAGCAGATTTAGTCTCTTTAGATTTGTATGCTCGAATTAGGCAAATGGTAGTACTAGTTGACACGTGATGCTTTCGAACGTGCGGAATGAGATTAAAAAATGTGGAAGGTGTTCAGTGACTGCATCCTCTCAGGTAGGTAAATCCAAAACCAATAGTACACTCAAGAATAAAATTAAAATATAATTTAATATTATAATATATATAATTATAATTTCAGAATAATTGTTGGAAATGAAACAGCAACGCTGACATTGTTAATAAATCCTATTCTACTCCCAGAATACCTGTTTACAATGAAAATTAAACGTATAATTTGCGTAGCAAGAAATCATCATAGCTGTAAGCCTATGTGGTAAAACAAAAAATACTGTTTGATTACCTTATGCAATTCATAAATCTATTGTTTCCATAATTGTGAATGATACAGCTGTGCCATTTTTGGTTGTAAATAAGAGCGAAGGTTACTAGTTATGTGTTCTGCATTAGAGAATTAAAAGTGCATATACAAAGTAAATTGAATTTATCCGTTGAACCGCAGAATGATTCATAAACGGAACTAACGTAATTTTTATGATTGTACCTTGTTTAAACAACATAAGCAACAACAGCGAAGCTTTGAAATTACATACAATTTATCTTAATATATTCTAATTAAGTTAAAGTTTACATCAACACTATTTATTCTGACTTTCTTTAATTAGCTATCATGTTTCTGTTCAATTTTCATTCTGAATGGGCCTTTACTCTTACTGTTAACCTTAAAACGATACTTATTTTACTATTATTGGAACCGAAAATAAATTTAATTAGATAAAACAGATGCGCATGGAAGTTCTATGCCCTCACATGCTTTCTTGTGATGTAAGCGGTTAGCATATCCCTCTAACCCTGGAATATGCGCCTTTGGAATCTGGATGGGATGACTGATTTTACCTGTTTCCCGCTTCAAAAACCTGATAGTATGTACAAGATCAAATACAATGGACAATAGACTTTGACAACAACTGTCTAATTATTAAAACAGCGGCAGTTTCAGAAATAATCATGGCCAATAATTATTGAAAGACTCATTGCAATTCTTTCTGACTCTGGAAGTTCTTTTGTTTTGTCTTTGATAGCTATTGGTTTGCTTCTGTTAGCAGGATAGAGTTTAATTTTCAGACATAAAATGATAAATTATATGAAATATATATAATGGAAATGTTTTAAAGCTGAGGAAATATTGTCGAAATATGACCCCATTCTCTCGCAGCACGTGAACAGCATAACATAAATTCAACTTGCTAAAAGTCATTAGCCCGTTATTTAGGCCATGTTTTTCAAAATGAAATCAGATCTGTTTGAATAAAGAGGGTAAAAGTAAAAATCAAACAAATGATATAAAAACTAAAGTATAATCTGGTAATTTTTGTCCGTATACTGGATGCTAGTCACGCCGCATGCATAGCAAATTTAGTAAGAATTACAAATATGGTATATAGATAATTTTGATATTAAAGCTCAAAAATAATTTGTTATATCAAACACTACCCTGGGGGAATTATTTTATCACATTTTAAATTAACTAAGAAAACTTAAGAAAAAGTTAAAATATACGTAGACGAGCGAATTATATCATGATAAACATAATTACTTGCAAAATACACTTAAAAATATAAACCCTAGACAACTTTTTATATTTGTGTATTTAATCTTCTGAATTTATTAGTAGAGGATGCTGTGATGGGTGTAATGACTAGCGTTACTGACTGTCATATCAATGGACCAGAGTTTGTTTTGCGAGAAAGTTTGTAAATGTTTAATGTCTTTGTGGGATGGAAGCACTTAAACTACTGTCAAGTCAAAAGACCTCTTCAGAGATTTATATTAGGGATGAGGGGCAGGAGACCCTTACATCTATCCCGCAGTGTATTCTATATCAAAATTGGGACAGGGCGAAACAAACTCATGTTATTACTTTTTAGATTCACAAGGTCCTAGCCAACAACAGGCGCTATTTTTAATTTTGACCATAATAAGTTCGTGGATCTGACTTCAGTTATGTACAGCTTACAAGGAATAGTTGCAACCATAATAACTCTGGTATAGTTCGACCGTCTCAAACGCAACCCTGGCTGGCATTCTGCCAAAGCATATGAACTCTTCTAAAAGGGGCGTTATTACTTGCTGCGACGTGAAAGGTCACGTGAATGTATTCTCTTCTCCGGAAAGACAGAATGAAGGGAAAGATAGTTTCCATCCTTCCACCCTATTTTGAGAATAACTCGGTCCGAATGGCGCATGCGTGTTTGCGTTCATGGTCGCGGATGAAGTGGTCGAATTATAATACCTACTGCGAAAGTAATATTTGAAGAAATTTTATAGCATTGCCCAAGAAATGCGCATGCTTTCTTCATCCCACAAGCAGTCATCAATCTGTAAATTCAAAAGAATTATCTAAAGCAAATTTTATCTTTCAACTATTCTATGATGAGAAAGGTTTTGAAATCAAAATGAGTCTGATCACATATATACATATCTATATCTATGTATCTATATATATATATGTAGTATCAAATACATTTTTATATAAAAAAACTAAATTAAACTAATATTATTTCTACGCAATAAGCCGCTAAAAATTAATCAGTTATAGGTAAGAAATAAGAAATTTAGAATCAAATTCACAACGACATGAAAGAAATGAAATCAAAATGAGCAAAAACCAAAATTCCCTATAAATACTTAAAAAATCAACTGATAGTTACCAAACCAGAATAATTATGGGTATAGGAAATAAAAAATTACAAAAAGTACAGTACAGGGAGAGGAATTCAATTAAAATCTAATTCAACGTTATCAAGTTTTATGTGGATTAGTTTTTGTATTTTTTTTTTTACGGATTACCTCTGCGGGGAGGAGGTATTCGGAATTTTTGAGTAAATTTAGTAACTTGAAATGCTTCATTTTGGATTAACAAAAACGCAGTGGTTTTCCAAGGAAAGAGGATTTAATTGAAAGTGATCTACCTCCTCTTGATAGAGTTGAATCAGATTTTAATTGCAATCCTCTCCCCACATAATTTTTGTATTTCCCGTATCTATAATTTTTTGGGTTCGGTAAATATTAGTTGATTTTTACATATTTATAGGGAATTGGGTTTTTGATGATTTTGATTTCATTTCCTTTATGTCTTTGTGGATTTGGTTCTAAATTTCCTATATATATACAATCAATTACAGATAAGATTACTAAATTGAAACTATCAGATGTTTTTGATGAACTGGCAAATAAAAACACATGAAACTTCCAGTTCTAATATTATGGGTACATTCTATTTTTAACTCTTTTCTAGACATTAAGAAGATGCTAAAGGAATTACTATCTAGTTGCGTCTGTTATAAATTTCCTTTTGTTTTAATGAATAATTCCTTCGCAACTTAATAGTAAAGAGGTCAATTTTAAATAAAGGTTTTATTGAAACTAGTAGTACAATTAAAATTTAACGAATACTATCGTTAATTTTTAATTCGAGGTATAAGCCGCATCTTATACCCATTAATATCCCGAACATTTTCATGGTAACTGAATCACGGTCACCGTTTTTGTAAAAATGCTTCACAAGAAGAGTCCGCTCCTTCATCGACAGAGTCTGACGAGATTCTAAAAAGCAGAATAATTGGGATTACATGTACTCCGCGTTTTAAGTGTAATGTGTGATACACATGTTACGTCTACAGTTAGCATATTATAACATGTAAAGCAGCATCTATCGATATGTTTTGAATTATATAGTTTCTTTTTTCAGAAAAATTCATATTGCTTCATGCATATTCAGGCCAAATTTAAAGTCATTCTGTCCAGTGTTCTGTTTTTACACTTTTTTTTTGAAAGCGAAACTTTAATTACAGTCACTCCGTAAAAAGGAAAAAGAAACTAGCTGAAGTAATAGCAGAAAAATTGATGTTAGTAATTCGAAGTTTGATTTTATCCGCATGAGTACGTAATTTAATTCTCCATAAACCGAAATATATGAGCATTGTTACATCATTTGTTGACATTAAATTTCTCAAGCTTAAAAATAAATCAAGTATACAGCTATTAATTTTGCGTATCGCATTAACTCCAATCGAAGCACAAGATCATGTGCTAACAGCATTTTCATCGTGAAATGAGGCAGAAATATAGAAGGAGATAGAAAGGAAAAAAAAGAGAAAGAGGGTTCACGCACATTTTGACGGCCGAATAAAATACTTAATATACAGAATTTAATTTACATAAAAGTGAATTTACTCTCCGAACTAAATTCAAATATATGTTAGGAAAATTATTAATAGTATTTTTCGGTTAACTTGTAGAGTTATTAGGTTATTTTGAAGCAGGAAAGATGGAAAACTGAGCAACGCCTTCGCTGGGAATCGAGCCACGGACCACGGCGTTGAGGGTGCTGACTACTACACCTCGAAGGCATGCGAAGAAGGCAGGAGAAATACCTTATAAACTATAGTATAAATTGTTTCTCTTTTCTTTTTTTTAATTGCCCTCGTATTAACCGTGATTCTGAATTAACGTTGGATGTCATCCTGTCCATTACCGCGTTTAATTGGGAATTAATGGCATGCTCTTTATTCTTCAAAGCAGTGTTTCCAAATGCGGGCCTCACGCACTATCTGAAAACAGCTGATGGCACTTTTTCTTGATAAAATAAAAGCTGAAGAACAGCAATTAATGAATTAATGAAAAACAACATTTAATGAGTCAATGAAGAATAACATTTAACTGATGGATAAAGAATAACATTTAATCCAAAATTTTTTTAAGGATTACACTGAATCATTTAAGCCAGCGGTTCCAAAACTATGCTCCGGGATTTTGCTTGCACTTTAAATCTACTCCGCGGTCTCTCCAGGATAGTAAAACGAATAAAAATCTATTAAATTAAAGAATGTGGAACAAAGAAGATAGAATCCCCCCCCCAAAAAAAGAAAATCTAGAAATTGCATTCTGAATGGAAATTTCCCAAGTTCCACTTCTTCTAGCAGACACTGCGCTGTTTGGAAAACAGTCTCATGCTCTTTATAATAGGAAATAAATGGAACAAATATTTTGGATCCCATAAATAGGTTTCCCTTATTCCCGCCTTAAAGAGAGAATTGACTAGTTGTGCGATAGTTGTCTCTTCAGTGTAGTGGTTAGTGATGCAGCTTGATGTAGCGTTGGTCTTGGATTCGAATTCTGGAGAACGTATGGATGTTTTTAAGTGTGTAGTGTCTGTGTGGTATGGGGGTACTTAAAATACTGTCGTACAGAAAGCTGTTTCGAATTATTTGGTAGGAGAGCCTTGATACCCTCGCTCTATCAGACCATTAGAACTGGAAAGGTGCTGCTCAGCCGGCGCGATAGGTCTATATTTGGATGACCAGTGGTGAAATTCTGGTGTTCCTCTTACTTGTGCCTAAACAAAATGCTGTTGGATGTTTTGCAAGTATTCTAAATCAAAGCATTCGTAGATTTAAGTCTGATGAATTCTCTTATTTATACTAATTTGACTGTATCACATAGATATATCGATGTATGCTTTCATACAGACTTAAAATTTTGTACACAGTTGTAGAGTCATTAGGTTATTTTGGAACAGAAGACGTAAAAAATGAGCAATGCCCTTGCCTTAGAACATGAAGGCATGCTAAGAAATACCTTATACAGTAGTAAAACGTTTGGATTATAATGGTTAAAATTTACAGTTTTCAAACATTTTTTTCGCTAGAAGAACAAGGAATACGAAATCTTTTAGTTACGTTTTTAGGTTAGATCGGGCGCTTTTGACCGCATGATCATAATAAATATTTATCACTGAATGAGAATATCTTGATGTTTTCAACATGCTGCTGAATGTTTAATTACTGCGTAGGAAATTGTTAAAACATAGCTAAGATGAACTGGAAAAATATCCCTTTCATATACGAAAATTCATTATGATATAATTCTTGGAAATAAGTGTTCCATAAATCTGAAACTAATAATTCAGCTGTGATTATAATATTTAATTTCCTTTGCATTTAGTTTGAGACCTTGATATTAGAAATACCCTCGAATCGTAAATAAATTCGCAAAAGGCATTGTAGGCCTTTGATGATAGTGTTGTGTGAAAATGTTTAGAAAGGAAAAAAAAAAGAGTAAGTAAAGAAGTCAAACATCTACGTAACAGTAAACTGCATTACGACAAATAGGTTTCAGTTAATCATAATTTAAATTTTTCAGTAATTTTGATAAGGTATGCAAATCTATCACTAATACTTCATTTATATAGTAACGCTATATTTGGCGGTTTTAAGCGTTCCTTATGCTTACTACCAACCAGCAAGCCCATCAGCTCAGACATTTAATCTTTTGGATGAATTCTTTTCACCAAATGAAATAACGCGTGAAAACTGTGCAGATATATCAGTTGATGAGTCATAATGAGTGAGCAATTGCTAAAATTGAAGCTAAGGCAAAAGAATGGAACAGTATCCATTGCATTTTCAATAAATAGACACTAGTCTCGAGAAAAATGCTTTCTGAGCTTATGATATTGTCGAATAACGCTAAATATATAAAATCGCGATCTTTTAAAAGCAGGCTTTTCAGACTAATGTGTGGAGGTCATAAACGCGCAATGAGTTTCTTAAAATAAGGTGTTTGTCTCTAGATATATCATTGACACATTTGACTGAATAGCGTTCAGAGGGAGCGGCATTTGTGATGGACCGTAGCTTTTGACTAGCGACCGTTGTCAATGATCAAACCTGAATATGCAAACAAGCATATTTGGCCGACATTTTTAACAAAATGAATCTATCCTTTCAGAAAAAAATGCCACAGTTTTCTTGATGCCATGTCTAAGTGTCTTTTTCTAAACTTTTCCCCGTCCTACAAAACTCAAATATTTGCTTCTTTTTCCCCCCGCCAAAGATCACGTTTTTGCTTCTTCTTTTTGAGGTCAACTTTTTGCAGACAACGCATCGTTTATAATACGAAATCTCATATTCTTTCTAATAGGAAACACAATGTTTTAGATTCTATAAGCATGTTCACCTTGCTCATGCCTTAACGTGAGAATTGAACAGTTGTGCAACCACTTGCTATTTCAGTGTAGTGGTTAGAGATGCTGGCTGGCGTATCTTTGGTTCTGGCTTCGAATCTGGAGAATGTATGAATGTTTGTAAGAGTAGAGCGTCTGTGCTGCATGGGGGTACTTAAAAGGCTATCGTGCAGAAAACCCTTTCGAATGATTAGGTGGGAGACCTTCGAATCCGTCCCTCTCCATCAAAACTGGAGCTGCACAGTTCGCGGATAGGTCTGTATTTCGATGAACAATAGTAAAATTCAGTACTAAAGTGTTCCTCCCACTTGTACCTGTACCTACCGGATGTTTTGCGAGTATTCTAAGTCGAAGTATTTGTAGGATTATGCTTGCCTTAAAAATGTTTCTTCTTTCCTTTCACCAGCTGTAAAGATCTATGTAAAAAACCGTCTTCCTACCCAGGAGAAACCTTTCTTTTGTCTTCTCTAACCTGTTATCCAAGACGGTCTTCTAAAGGTGCCCTTTCAAATTAACTATAGTTCCACTGCAAACAAACTTCCATTTTTGTGATCCTAATACAATTCTGCTGTGCGAAAAGCGTGACCATTCAAGCCACCAATAACTTCTTTTCATTTTTGTTGCATTCTGAAAAAACAAAACAACGAGTGTGTCTTGGGTTTAATGTTCCAGGGCACATTTAACCCCTGATAAGTATGCAACGTTGCTAATGCATGATAAAAATTTTCAAATCGAAGAGTTTGTCTCGGAAGTGCAGTGTTAAAAGGAAACTTATGCATCGCTTGAGAGTGCATATAAATTAAGTTATTGATTACTTTCCTCTTACAAGAAATTTTTTGAATGAAAATAGCATGAAAATTTAAGAAAACGTACAGAAGTATGTTCAGGAATGCATCAAAGGATTGAAAAATTTATTTTTTTAAATATTACTTTGCAACAGCTCAAGAGAAGATTTCTGACGACTTTAAATAGGTTCTGAATGTGTTCGATAATAACAAAAAAAAATTCCTAGCTTAAATTTAGCAGAATTGTAGGTGTTTATAGATTTTACATGTCACAGTGAATTAAAAATTGCATTGCGTTTAAAAATCAAAGTCTACAGAAGTTTTGATTGCATTTAAAAGATGAATTCAAAATCTTGTCTCTGAAAGCAAAGTTAATATTCCTGCGTTTCTGAACTACCTTATATCCATGAAGCGGAATTCTCCGCCTATAAGGTCTTATAATAAAATATAGAAGCCGCTTAAATGCAGAACCAGGCATTCGCTTGCAATTATCATCAACATAACTTTAAAAAAGAACACTGTCAAACCGTGCAATCTCACGCGTTTCATTAACCGCCTCTATAATATTTTGAGTTTTTTCTTAATTTAGGTAAGCCGTTGCACTAGAGTGTACTCTAGATTGTAAAGTTAAATTGAAGGCTTTTCTGTTAGGAACAATTGTTTAATAAAAGACTATGCATTTTAATCGGATTGGATATAATGGTTATTCTGAATGAGATGTGTTTATTGTAGGTATCCTTTTTATTTCCTTGTACGAAGTAAAGGAAGTATTGTATTCACGAAAAATTCCGGGTACCATATTTCAACGAAAATATTCGTTTTGACAGCTATCGAATGCAATTTAATGATTTTTTGCTTGGCATCTGTACGTATGTACAAAATAAAGGACTCTATTTCTCCAAACAAATTATAAAACTTATTTAAAATCGATTCAGAAGAGACTTTTTCATGGTGTCGGTACGTATGTATGTATGTATCTAGCATAACTCAAAAACGCGTAGCCTCAGAACGTTGAAATTTTGTATATAAGACTGCTATAATATGTAGATGTGCACATCCTATTTTGGTTGTAATTGGCCGTACCAAAAGTATGCAAATATATATATATATATATTTTTTTTTACTGTTACTCGGTTCAGCCATCTCAATTTGTTTATTCTTATATGTTGGTAAATTGCGCGTTTTTTGCTTTAAAAATGAGTGAAATATGTTGTTCTTATCTTCCGGTTAAGGATTTTATAATAAATCTGCATGCAATATTGGTAGAATTATCAACAATCTAAACGATGTTTAAATGCGGCTAAGACTAAGTATTTTTACTATAGCGGCTATATTTGTTTACATTTGAAACTTAGCAGCATAGTAGATTTGTTGCCAATCTAGAGAAACTGAGCTTCGCAACAACAAAGAAAACGCCTTCTTTTATTATTGGGAATTAAATCATGCTTAATCCACTCTGAAATTTATTCGAGGAAATAAGTGTTTAAGATTTACTTCGTAATTTCTAATATAGATATTTTGAGATTTATGTATTTTTGCCTTGTAGCAAAGTGAGAACTGAATTAATTGTATGAAAAATACTGAATCGTCTTTGAAAAACTGTTTTTTTTTCTTTTTTTGTTTAATTTGTTTTACACATTGTTTTAGTTTTATCACAGTATTTGAATAAAACATGTGACAACGATTAGATGATTCTTCAGATGATATAATTTTTGTATATTCTGAGTTGTAAGATGAATGAGATGTAACGCTGTTAAGTGAGTGCAGTGTCAGAGTGTCGCTATGGTTAGCAAATATAGTGAATTTGAAAAAATGCGTTTATTCTATTGTGGTTTATGCACTATCGATGAAGTAGATTTAATTCAATCCAATAAGTTCAAATGAAATGCAAGACAAAATGCGTATAATTTAATATTCTGTACAAGGAAGCTATGTGGTGTATACATCAGATTTCATACGGTTGTTGTCACTAATATTCTGTTGAAACGTAGATGTTTTGATTTATTAAATTTTCGACTAACTTTTTTGTATGGAAAAAATAAAATGATTTGATTACATGGGTCTTGTGTTGTTGTTTAGCTAATTCTTCACATTTTTTTAATATCCCCCCCCTGCTTCACCCTAATACTACTCTTAAACAAGTAACACAAAGAGCAGGTTTCACCCATAGAAACTGATTCAAAAAAGGGTGCAGTTAGTCAAAAAGTTTGGAAACTGCCAGTTTAAAAAAAAAAGCTCTATTGAAAAAGGCATTTTTCTAATATTTACTTTTCAACAGCCAAGCACTTAGTTAGGCATGCGTCGGTTAATTCTAGAACTCATTGGGAAACTGGCCATCCCATTACCAAGAGCGTTACTAAGAGTGCACAACAGAAGACAACAGAATTACACTCGAGAGAAAGGTAAATCTCTATTCTAATTTTGACGGTGAACACCCCAGAGGACGGGCCCGAAGGTCAACTCTCCCTTTTCAGAGGGCATTCTTCCAGAGAATGTTGCCTTTCCAGAGGACGCTCGGCTCTGCAGTATTTTAAGTGCCTACACGCCATAAAGACACTAAATCAGTGTCTTCTCTGTAATTCGAATTTGGGCCCAAGTGTATGGCAATCGGCTCTCCTACCACCTTGTCAATAGGACAGACCCTTGTGTATGAAAACATGTGATGCATTTTAGCCTTCACTGAACAACAACACTATCTAAAATTTGTTTATATTAGCAGATTATTATAACAGCAGACAGTATAACCCTCCAGGGTGCTGAAAATAATAATATAAAGCAAGCGTGCAATCCCTACGTGCGTTTTAGGCTGGTTTAAAAGTATGTATAGAATGATTATGATTTGCTTACTATACTTACATTTGCAACTACATAAATTTAAGTTTTATATTCATTGTATTTTATGATTTCTAATCTGCTCGTTGTTTTTTGCAGGATTTTATATAACTTGGTTTCTTTACGTGCTTGTTTGGAACAAACCCTTTTCACACATATGTATTTATGATTTTACACATACGTATATTTATCATTCTCTTCCAAAGATTTTCCAAAATTCGATATATATTTTTTTTATTCAGTGTTGACCTTCCCCCCCCATATTTTTGTTTAACATTCGAACTAACCGTGCCAGAACTTCACTATTCATACCACCCAAACTGAAAAATAACCTTCCGAATTTGATGTTTTTATGAATTGTTAAAAAAGGATTTACGGAATTCTGACAATTTTTGAAAAATATTTTCTTTTTTTGTTGCTATTGTACAGTTGCAAACAAATGTGGAATTTTAAATTTATCATTCTTAGCAAACTAATTCTTTATCAGCATGCCATGAGTTTAAATGATAATGAGACATATTTTTTAAATCAAACAAGTATATAAATTTGTAAATTTTTGCCATCGCATAGATCAGAAGATCTTGGTAAGATCATGAGGTCATTTGTAACTCGTTGCTATGCTGATTAGAAGGAATAATTTTGTTTCTGTTCAGTCGCAATGATTTCCATTCTTTAATATTATAGACTACAAAATACAAAATGAAATACATAAAGAAATTTTTAATTTACGTGGTTTTAGATAAACGCATTTCAATGTTAGAAGTAATATTTTCTGAATTATAATATTCTTGGTCATATAGGATTAAAAATGAAACTATGAGACGGCTGTATACGAAATGTGCTAAGATAATTAGCAGAATTTCATGGAATAATAGAATGGATAACATTGAGCGGATACACATGGAAACTCAATTCACTTTAAATTCAGATTTTTTTTTGCAGGACAGTTTTGATTTAAAATACCGTCCTTCAACTGTCCCACGATTTTTTTTTCTTGTTACTTATAGTCAAGTGTATTATAATAGGAAAAAGAATTTTTTTTATTTTTAGGATTTTCATGACTATCATTTAACTTGAAATTTTTTTAAATACAGATTTTACATAATCTGCGATCTGAAATACGTTAAAGTGATTTTTTAAACATATTATTAAATATATGTAATGCTTTTACGTAAATTTTGATAATTCAGTATATATTTTCAGTATAACTTTCGTAAGTCATTGTTCTAAACGCGGATCTGCGTAACATATCTCTCTCTCGGAGAAAATTCTACTATGTATTATTTTGCTGTCGTAAAGCCGGAAATCAAGAAAAGGTAATATCTGTGCTGATGGAAATTGAACGCTTAGTCATTATAATTTCATACTTTATATCCTTTATTCAGCATTCTTTATGTCTTGGGAGAATTCTTTACCTCTTTTAAGGCTTAAAAATAAGTCCTTTATTTATTTCGCTTTTACAGAAGATAGTAAGGGGGTGTATGGAATTTGAAGCGTGGAGTAATAGTCCCACTCACCAGTGAGCCATGAAATTGCAAAAGACATTTGCAAGGGTAATACCGATAAATCATATCTTAAAATTGTAAACATTTCAGAGGACATTTTCTGACAGATTGTCAAGGCTATCTGCTCTACTACACACTTAAATATAGTAGTTGTTCCCATTGAAAGTAAATTCTTGGAATTTTAGAGCATTATGATGACATGTTTGACGTTTCTTTGTTCGCAACAAACCTTCTTCGGGAATACTAATTGAATATAAACAACTTTCTAAACAGGATACACGAAACTGTATCTAGTTTGTCATCGTTCAACATCAAAATTTTATATGATTAAGATTTGACATATGATTTCTTCTTCCAGCCTTCATCAAAAAATACTAAACTGAAGTAAAAAAACTGATATATTCTGATAACAGGATATTAACACCCCTCTTGAACATCAAGCAAGAAATGACAGTTCTTCCCAGTATTAAAGGAAGAGGAGACTTTTACCTTTCGAACCGTTTACCCCGACGTGTTTCGAAAGTTAAAAGCCTTTTATTTTGAATTAAAAATTTCATTACTTTTATGTCGTTTCTACAATTTATGATCGCTTAGGGTAGTAATGGTCACTTTCTGTATTTGGATCAAGAAAAGCATAACAGGGCTAACTGCCTGAGATGAGGGATGCCTTTTAAAACCCTTTTTAAGGGAACAGACTCATATTTATGTTTTACATACCCAAAACCTTGAAAATTTCCATGCTGCCAGCTCGTTTGCCAGGGTATGAGTTCGGATCGAATTGGTCGTGTTTAGCGATTTCACATTTGATTGTTGGGGGGGGGTTTCTGTATTTGTGGGGACTATTTTAAGATGCATTCAGGCACGGCGAGAAATGCAGTATACTTTGCGAACCAATATTTGTGAACACATTTTGGAATACTTAAAGGAGGTTGTTTTATAATAGTACTTTACACTAATTTAAAAATACATTTGTAAACGGTTTTCCTAATAAATCAACATAGGGACCGAACATAAAATTTCGCGCAAAAGATATTGAAAGTTATTCTAAATATATTTTTCTGTAAATATTTATGTCTTTAAATTTTAAAAGCACGATTAATATAGGATAACAAGATACATAAATTTTAACGCAATGAAAATTTATGAAAATTAATATATCATATTAGATAATATGGCGCTTAGGACTTGGCTTGCACATACGTGAATTCACTGCATGTTATCAAGGAAACGTGAGCAGAATGAAGAAATTTGTGGGCAAAAATGATGATAAATTTTATTAATCAGACCGCAAGATAGGACTTCTTTAGCCTTACATGGACCGTTGACCTGCTGTTGGCTCTTACCGACGGTGTTTTTAATACTACAATATCTTCATCAGAAGCACTAATCCCCTCTTTAGTTTCTGTTTTCAGTCTACAATATGAGTTTGGCAATTATTTACTACAAATCTTGGTGCATTTTTATGAAAATTTGCTTTATCATTACTTCAAAAGTAATCAAAATTGCTGCCCTTATTTTGGATGTTGGGATGTTTTCTACACGTATGAGGTAAACTTGCATTACGTAAATTATCACCATTGATGTCATTGTCATTACGCAGGTATAAAACTAATAATATCAACTCAGTGACAAGAATAAAACTAAAAAAACATTGTTTTAAAACTATTTATCTTTATTTTGCACGTGACCTCCATTAAGTATAGAATACGATTAACGCACAAAAATACATCAAATTTTAAACTACTGGTATACTTTATACCCAGAATGCCTGGCTAATTAATACACACGTATGTACAGGCACCTGAAACTGGAATTTAACCAGAAATGATCTTGTAAATTTCTAGAAAACATGAGTCCCATAAAAACTTTCAAATGATTTTAGTGAAACAAAACGTTTCAGAGATATTTAATGAAAAACATAAAGTTTGCTGTTTAAAACAGACTTTTAAAATAATAATGAAATTTTCATAGTTTTTCTCTTGTATAAAAGGTTTGCAATATTACACTAAGGATGCAAAAATTAAGGAGGAAGAGGACGAATTAGCATAAAAGCAAAACAAGACAACGGAATAGACCAAAACGCAAATCAGAAGATAAGAGTTAAGACCGGTACAGTTGGGCATGCGCATACACGGCACAATATTTAGGGAGAGGAGTGTCGCAAGGATGTAAAGCATACTGGCAGTGTACATTCAGCCATTTAATCCTCTTGGTAACCTGTGATTAACAGGTTGAAGATAACCTATAGCTTACCATTGAGGGTGTAGTAAATTTAGTGGAGTTTAAAGGAGTTTAAAATCGAAAAGAAGCATGCCAGTGTCCAGAAATGTTGTCGGTCGCCGTTGACCATTGCACAAGCTGATCAGCTAGTCTAGATGTTGATAATCATTCCCGTGCACTGAAATGTAATAGATGCAATAAATTTAGCTTCTTTTTCTGATGCACTACAACCTACTGCTGGCCAAGGCCGTCTCAATCAGTCTACGCCATCTGGACCTACTCATGGCAATACTCCTCCAGTCTTCCCTATGTATGTTATTAATGCCATCCTCAATAGTATCAAGCCACCTAATTGGTGGCCTTCCTCGCTTTCTAGCTCCCGTAGGTTTGGTAAATGTGAGTTGTTTTACTGAGTTGTGGCTTCACTTCCGTATAAATGACCCAACCATCGAATCCTGTGACTTTTTATTACCTTGAATATATCAGGCTGGCTAAATGTTTGGTAGATTTCATGATTATACATTGATCTTCAAACACCATTTTCACAAGCAGCGCTAAATGTTTTTCTTAATATTTTACGTTCAAAGATCTGTAGTTTATTTTCAATTATTTTAGTCTTTGCTGAGTACTCGCAGCCATATATTATGATGGGGCGTAACAGGGTTTAATATATATTAATTTTAATATCACGGCAGACAAATCGACATTTGAAATGATTTTTAAGACCATGGTAGCATCTATTTGCAATGAGGAGCCTGAGTAAATTTAGCTAGTTTTTTAAATTAAAATGAAAGAGTACCACACGAGTTGTTGTCATTAATGATCTAAACGTAGAATCTAGATTAAAGTCTCTATAGTACAATAGGTGATTGAGGCATTATTGAACCTAGCTAATTATTAAGCTTCCGCCTCGTTTCTCAGGGTGAACTGAGAAGATGAGG